>JARQOC010000008.1:92407651-92706212 GCA_033576535.1 Allobates femoralis
TGATGTACAGGATGGCTCTGATCTCACGCTGGAGGACCTTCCTCTGACCAGGTCTGGCAGTGTCTGCAATCTGTTGAAGCAAAGACAAGACTTCCTCCATGCAATTGCTAACAACATTTGTGCCTAGTATTATATATGGGTCATTTGCATTACTGGCTTCTGCTACTACTAGGACCCCTGGTTCTGCAATTCCACCCTCCTCACCTTTATGGGCACTTCTCTAACCCCCATCACAGTAATTGGTTCACCGTTAGATGCATTGAGGGTAAAGTCTAAGGCAGGCTGCTTTAGTTCTGCATCAGCCCAATACTTCTTATAAAGGATATAGGGGATGGTGGTCACCTGTGACCCGGTGTCCAGCAGAGCAGGTGTTGGGATGCCATCTAGTACAATGGACAGAAACGGCTTCTGTCTAATGAAGGTCTTGTACCAGGTGGCTGGGCCTTGTTGATCTATTCCTGAGGTTTGGCCCCAACCCCCAGGGACTGCCCGTTCAAAGGATAGCTCCTGGTGATGTGGCCGGTTCGGTTGCAGCGGCGGTAGATGGGAAGCACTTCTATGCCCCTGGAAAGAGACGTGCATGAGAGCCTCTTTAAATACTGTGCCCATTATAAGGAAGTGGTTCTTTTGTAGTATTGCCCTAGGCAGGGCTGCTAAACATTGGGAGCCACTTCAATGCCACTGGAAAGAAACATGGAGGAGAGCCTCTAAATATTGTTCCCATTACAAAGGAGCGGGTCTCCTGTACTAAAAATGCCCATTCTGTAAGCATGGACTAAAACATTTACCCCTGGGGGTATACATGAAACTACTGCCTAACTTTTCAACGGTTAGGGTCATCATCATCATCATAAATATGATGTAAAAAAATTATGTTTTCGTGGCATCATGAACCACGGTCGCACTGATCATATGATGGTGGCAGATGAGGAGAAGGAGGAGCAGTACAGCAAGTAGCCAAAGTCATGAAGTGTGTACCCATGTGTGGGTGTGCGGAGGTGCATGGCAATTTACTGGCACAAAATTTAAATTCCGCTATTATTTGGTGGTGGTGTGGTGAAGTCAGGCCCAATCCAACCCTTGTTCATCTTGATCAGAGTCAGCCTGTCAGCATTTTTAGTTGACAGTAATGATTCCACCTGCGGCACTAAAACACGCTTTGACAAAACACTAGCGGCAGGGCAGGCCAGGACTTCCACAAGGCGTAGGGAGCCAATTCCTGCCATGTGTCCAGCTTGGATACCCAATAATTATGAGGCACAGAGGAGTCTAGGAGCACTTTTGTACGATCGGCAAGGTACTCCCAAAGCATCTTCGCAAACTTTGCAGTCCTTGTGACACTACACCGCACCTCAGGGCCTGTGCTACGGGAGGTGCTGAGAAAACTGTCCCAGATTTTTGAGAGTGTTCCCCTACCTCTGCTGGATTGGACTAGTGCCTCTCTTGGCCGGACGCCTTGGTTGTCCACCGAATCGTGACCTCTGTCGCTAGCGTTTTCAGAAGGGAATTTTTTGACTAGTTCCGCTACTATGGCCTTCTGGTACTGCAGCATTTTTGTAGACCTCTCCGCCTCAGGAATAAAAGAAATAAAGTTCTCCTGAAAGCCGGCAAGGGTGGCTGAAGCAGTAGGTGACTTTCTAAAATGGGCACACAGGCGGCGTACTTTGACTAGCAGATCCGACAGCTCCGGTAGGATTTAATAAACCGCTGAACCACGAGTTTGAGCACATGGGCCACGCATGAAACATGTGTCAGCTCACCTCGCCTCAGAGCCGCCACAAGGTTCCGGCCATTGTCACACACGACTATGCCTGGCTGTAGGTTCAGCGGTGCGAGCCAGTGATCTGCCTGCTGTTTCAGAGCTGTCCACAACTCTTCAGCATTGTGGGGTTTGTCACCTACCCATATTAGCTTCAGCACAGCCTGTTGCCGCTTAGCTGAGGCAGTGCTGCAGTGCTTCCCGCTTGGGACTGGTGTGGAGGGTAAAGTGGAGGAGGAGGAGGCTGAGGAGCATGACTTTCCGGAGCTGTACACTGTGGGTGAAACCCTGACTGAGTTAGGGCCTGCAATCCTTGGTGTCGGAAGGACATATTCCGTCTTAAGCTCAGACTCGGTCCCGGCTTCCAGGATATTAACCCAGTGTGCCGTCAACAAGATGTACCAGCCCTGCCCACAAGCACTTGTCCACGTGTCCGTGGTTAGGTGGACTTTGCCTGAAACTGCGTTGTTAAGCACACATATGATGTTTTGTGACACGTGCTTATGTAATGCGGGGACGGCACACAGGGAAAAATAGTGGCAGCTGAGGACCGAGTAACGTGGGACAGCTGCCGCCATCAGGTTGCGGAATACTTCCGTCTCCACTAGCCTAAAAGACAACATTTCCAGCGCAAGCAGTCGCGAAATGTGTGCATTTAGAACTGTGGCATGTGGGGCGGTGGCAGTGTATTTGCGCCTGCGTTCCAAAGATTGGTGTATGGATAACTCAACGCTGCGCTGGGACAAGGACCTGGTTGATGATGGTGCTATTTCTGCTTGTGCAACTACAGGTGAAGGACAGGTGGCATCTTGCAGTATGGACAGGGGATTGTCTTGCATGCACAACAGTGGAAGACGCAGTGGTGTCACCCGCAGACACTGCTCCTGGACTCTGCTGTACATCCCACAAAGTCGGGTGCTTTGCTGACATAAGCCTGATCATGCTGGTGGTGGTCAGGCTGCTAGTTTTGCTACCCCTGCTGATGCTGGCATGGCAGGTGTTGCAAATGGCCTTTTTGGAATTATCTGCAGACACCTTAAAAAACAGCCAGACTCGGGAAGACCTAACAGTTGTACTGGCAACTTCTGTCATGTTGTTGTTCCAGGGAACGGTTGCCTGCCTTCTGCCTGCAGACACCACCCTGCTTTCTCCGGCCTGTTGTGATGCTACGCCTAAATCCCTTTGTGTACTGCTGTCTCCACTCTGCATGTCCTCCTGCAAGGTTGGGTCATTTACTTGATAATCCACCATGTCGTCTTCCACTTCCGCACCCTGGTCCTCCTGACTTTCTGTCAATTGTGTCTCATCATCCTCCACCTCTTGTTGAGACATGTTCCCACTGTTGCCTTCGTGAGACCATGGCTGCTCAAATATTTGGGCATCGGTACATACGATCTCTTCATGACCCACTTCAACTGGAGCTGGCGAGAGGCCAGAATCTATGAATGGATAAGTGAACAGCTCTTTAGAGTGTCCAAGTGTGGGATCAGTTATGTCCGGGCCGGGTACTCGGCATGGTGGGAGGAAGGAGGATCAGGGTGTGGAATGTGTGGTGCAGTCTCACGGCTGCTGACACTTGACTGTGTGGAAGACAGGGTATTTGTGGTGGTGCCAAACTGACTGGAAGCATTATCTGCTATTCAACTAACAACCTGTTGACACTGGTCTTGGTTTAATAGTGGTGTACTGCTGCGGTCCCCTAGAAATTGGGACAGGAAGGTCGAGTGAGATGATGTGGGCGTTTGTCATGCTTGCACACGGCCTTGGCCTCTGCCTGCAGCACTATCACGTCCCTTGCCATCGGCCTTGCACATTTTCAATGTTGTGCTGCCTGTATACAGCTAAATGAAAGCGTCCAAAAGATAGTGTTTAGCTGCACACTGAGATTACAGATTACAGCGGTTTAATCCCGGCATTTGAAACGGTCAGACACAAACACTGACGCGTATACCGTGTTTTGGCATATACTACTTGGAGCTACAAGCCACTCCAGCTGCACTAAGATTCTACATGAATGCAGACAAGAGTTGGTTTTTAGCTGGACACTGAGATTAGAGATTAAAGCCCTGCAGGTGGACTGGTCAGACACAAACGCTGACAAGAATACCGAGTGTTTTGTCGTATCCTAATTTACGCTACAGCCTACTCCTGCCGCATTAAGATGCTAAATGAATGCAGACAAGAGTTGTTTTTTACCTGGATACTGAGATTAGAGATTAAAGCCCTGCAGGTGGACTGGTCAGACACAAACACTGATGAGAATACCAAGTGTTTTGGCGTATCCTAATTTACGCTACAACCTACTCCTGCCGCACTACGATGCTAAATTAATGTAGACAAGAGTTGGTTTTTAGCTGGACACTGAGATTAGAGATTAAAGCCCAGCAGTTGGACTGGTCAGACACAAACGCTAACGATAATACCGAGTGTTTTCGCGTATCCTAATTTACGCTACAACCTACTCCCATTAAAGTGCAAATATACATTAGAGTGAAGCATCAACAGATCAATCCTCAGATCAAAAACACTCTCAAGGGGAATTTTTAGTCTAACAGCAAGGGTTGTTAGGAAAAACCAAATACAACCACTCTAAGTGCTGACCTAACCCACTGTAACAGAGCAGAAAAATCAACAGAGATCCAGTTATAAGCACTCACCCATTTGTGATGTAGAAAGTGGGTCCGCACTAGTCCAGGTTTACCCCAACATGTTTCGTGACAATTCCTGGCACTTCTTCAGGGAGTGTGTGGAAAGTGTCAAAGAATAGCTCCTTATAAAGTGCTCATAGTGAAGTAAATGGCCACACATGTGGGATTGCAGGCGTGGAATCGGTCACTGACCAGCGTCGCAGGTATTCCGATGCTTCCCTGAGGGAGGAAAACCTCCAAGACGTCATTTCACTTCAGGGAGGCGTGTCTACAGGAAACCGCATCATTGGAGGCTGAAACCACGCCCCGCGCATGCGCGGACCACTCTTGCGCCATTTTGGAAAAGGGCAAAGAGATTGACATACAGTTAGTAACTGGGGAAAGAAAGAAATCTCAATCCTGTGGCCACTAATACATCCTTCAACAACCTCACCACTTAAGGGGAATGATAACCAGCAAATAGCAGAGTATTAAGTGCATACAATGCACTCATTATACAAAAAGTTTATAAAAATACATATATCTCGACCACATATCCATGTTAATCTTGATGATGCTTTCTTCAAAGTTTCATAGATGAATGAGTCCATAATGCAGCAGCACATAAGGAGCAAGGGTCAAAAATGTGAACTAAAATAAGAGAAATAAAGACACGCAATTAAAACAGAATCAAAAGAGCACATGAGGAGATCCTAAAATTTCATAAGGCAGAACAGGAACCAAGGACCATCTTAATGTTAGAGTAAAATGTGAAAATGATAAAGTGTTTTTAAGAGGATATTGTGGGGAGGTTATAGGGATACCGTCAATCGGCAAAAAGACCCCTAAAAAAAAAGGAGTGAAACTAAGCCGTTCATTCAAACAGGCAGGTACAAGGGAATCAAGTCTAAAAATCCACTGTGAGACAGTGACCGGGATAATCTGTGACGGACGGTATGTGTCTCCCAGGTTGTGATCCCTCCACGTATAGGAAGCACTCCACTCCGGGTTCATAGAGGATTCCCGGAGGGAGGCATGGGGTTAAAAGCTAGGCAGGAACACAAGGTGTGGTTCTCTGAGTGGAGATTCAGTCTGAGGGAAAACTGATGAGGCTAGTGAGCGGCCAGGGCCGGAGAGTGCAGAGGCTGTGTGCTGATACAACACGGCCTAGCCCGGAGGGCTTGATCTCGGTGAGAGAACCCTTGATAAAGGACTGGGTGCCAATCGTATGGTTGTAGGAAGTGTGCCCGGCTGCATCCCGGAACCCGGAGGTTTGTGCATACTGTAGACTTGTGCCTAATAAACCGAGTGCTGTGAACTTCTGTGCCTGGGTCCTTGCCTTCTGCCGTGCAATTCGACATCGCTACCTCACACCACTTACCCTCAAGTAGGGATAAAGAGCGCATGACATTACCACCTCTTATTCCCAATTTAAGGACGTCAATCCCCCTGACCTTCAATGTTTTTGGGTCACTGTTTTGACATAGTTTAAAGTGTCGTGGGATAGTTTTAAGGGGTGTGACGTCATCAATTTCAGCGGATGCTATAATCTTCAGAACATACTCCCTAGTCCTACGGCGAAGCTCTCGGGTGGTTAGGCCAACATACAGTTGTGGCAAGATAATTCAATTCTGTCAGATAATACTCAGTTTCTTCCTGAAAATGATTGCAATCACAAATTCTTTGGTATTATTATCTTCATTTAATTTGTCTTCAATGAAAAAACACAAAAGAGAATGAAGCAAAAAGCAAAACATTGATCATTTTACACAAAACTCCAAAAATAGGCCAGACAAAAGTATTGGCACCCTCAGCCTATTATCTGACAGAATTGCAGGGGTGTCAATACTTTTGGCCACAACTGTAGATGCGGTTACAACCGCATGTGGCCTGGTAAATTACTGCTCGAGTACTTCAGGAAATGTAATGTAGAATTTGATATTCTCTGCTGCCATCGGCTGATGAGAATGTAGTTGCCCTAATGATATTATTACATGCCACGCATGAACCACACGGATAGCATCCCCACACCGGTTGTCTATAACCAAAAAGAGGAACAGTTTCACGGATATAATGACTGTGGACAAGAACGTCTCTGATGCTCTTTCCTCGTTTAGCGGTCATCAGTGGTCTCTCCGGTAGAAGGTCTCTCAGAATCGGATCAGTGTGGAGAACTGACCCATGTTTTATCAGAATTTCTCTGACACCTTCCCACTGTGTATTATACGGGGAAATAAAGCGAACTGCATTAGTGCCCTGTTTAGACTTTATTTTATCGGGTAGCAGATCACTCCTTGGTGTGTTCTTCGCAAGGTTATAACCTTTTCTGATTGACCTTCCACTGTATCCCCTCCTGACAAACCTTTCACGTAAATCAGAGGCTTGAGCCTCAAAAGACTGTTCCGTCAAATAAATCCTTTGTATCCGTAAATATTGTCCAATGAGTATAGCACAAATCATTGCAGGTGTGTGGGAAGATGTGGCATGTAAAAGGCCATCAACCGTCTTTTTGATCTTTATATCCAAAAAACTCACTTCAGAAAGATGATAAGAGTGAGTCAGTCGGATATTTAAACTGTTCTCATTCAGCAGTGAGAGAAAATCTCTGAATTCGTTCACGGTTCCACTCCACAGCACTAGGACACCAACAATATAACGCAGCCAATGCTGCACATGGGAGGCGGCACTGATGCCCCCGTCAAACACCCCCTCTCCCAAAAACCCAGGAAGAGTTTGACGTAAGATGGGGCACAGGCTGCCCCCATGGCGGTACCCCGCTGCTGGAGATAGAACACGTCCCCGAAAACAAAGTAGTTATGTCGCAAGACATAAGCAAGAAGCTGGATGATCAGATCTTGCACGGCCACATCAAGGTTAATCATTCCAAGATAGAATTTGACGGCATTAATCCCGTCATGATGGTCAATACAGGTGTACAGGGACTCCACATCTATTGTCACCAGCCATACCGACTCTTCCAAAGTTAAACCGTCAAGCCGCCGCAGGACGTCTGTTGTGTCCCTGACATAGGAGGGCAGTGTCTCGACGAGTGGATGTAAGTAATACTCGATAAATTTACAAGACATCTCACATAGCTCTCCTATGCCAGAGACAATAGGACGCCCCGGCGGGTTGGTTGGTGTCACGGGTGGCACGGATGACAGGGTGGAGGCCACGCGCAGACGATCCCAGCGTTTGGCCCACCAGCCATAATGGTGGAGGATGGTCCGTCTCTTTCAGGAGC
Organism: Allobates femoralis; assembly: GCA_033576535.1. Lineage (NCBI taxonomy): Eukaryota > Metazoa > Chordata > Amphibia > Anura > Aromobatidae > Allobates > Allobates femoralis. Next base: position 92,415,282 of record JARQOC010000008.1, read on the forward strand.
ATTTACCTTCTGTGTGGATGGAAAGAAGGTGTGATGAGATCTCTCTGTTATGGGGAGACGGCTGTGGAGGTCTTGCGCTCGGTCTGGTTTTATCCACCAATGTTGTAGGTCACTAGGACCCAGCAGACTCCTTCCACCTTTATAAGGAGGTTCATTACCCTTCCTCGGTGCAGGTGATAGTTCCTTGTGCACACTTTATCCTTGCTCCAGCAGAAGCTGAGATTGTGGAGGTTGCTGTGTTCTGCTGTCAGATAAGTGTTTCCTTTTCCCAAATGTCTGTCTTCCCTGGTGTTTGTCTTTAGTTGATAGTGGAGGGGTCTAGTGAACCTCTCCATCTGATCCTTAGATAAGATAGATCTAGGATCAGAGAGGGACGAGGTTCGTGGTCGGCGACAGTTGAGGAGACTGTATAGGGACGTTAGGGCAGACAGGGTCAGCTCTAGGAAGTCTAGGGGTCACCGTCTCCTTCTTGTGCCCTTAGCATTAGGGACTCCTGACCCCCCCCCCCGTCGTTATCCTACGCTGGGTGTCTTCCCCACTCCCAGCGTGACAGTTGGGTTCTTATGTACTTTTGGTAAAAGGTAAAAATTCGGTATCACTGGTGACTCTACAAGGAGACCCCTGCACACCTTTTTTGGGATGATACCTTTTTCAAGGGCCTGCTCCAGAATCTCCTGAAGTTCCAACGAGAAGATTGTGGTAGGATCAAAATGTAAACGTTGGTAATATACCTTATATTTCCTTTTGAATTTTAGTATCAATGAGCTTTTTGACATGTGAAAAACTATGAAGTTACTGTGCTCTCCTATGTTTGCTTTAACTAAATTTAATACTAACATGAAGCCCAATATGTAACGAAAAAACATTCTCAGAATCGGTAGGATCCGTTGAAGCGTTCCAGAGTTATTACCTCATAAAGCAGGGATGGGGAACCTCAGGCCCCAGGGCCACATGTGACCCTCGATGACCTTTTCTGTGGCTCTCAGGCAGATTCCTGGGGACCACAGTGGTCAGGCTGGCGGATGCGTTTTGCCAACTGGCTGCCTTTTAAATCTAGATCCCCATAAATCTCTATATATCCCAGCCTCAGTCTCCCCAGTGACATCTATGCTCCCAGCCTCTCCTGTGATGTCTAAGGCTCTATAGTAAACCTGGAAAAACAGAGAAGGAACATGATCAATATCACCTATCATTGCAGCCATGCCAAAGAAAAGCAGCCCCAGCCACCAAAGTAGGGATAAATTGATTGATTAACCCAATATAGCTAAGTAATTCTCAAGTTGATAATATTGTGCGGCCCCCGAAGGATGGTAGAAATTTCCAAATGGCCCCCAGTACAAAAAGGTTCCCCACCCCTGTCATAAAGGGACACTGGTCAGAATTGACAAAAATGCCAAGGTCTTTAGGGTCAAAATAGACTGGATCCTAAAGGGGTTAAAAGTGGGAAATATCAAAACTTTTTAAACTATTTTTCATTTTACTCTATTAAAATAATGGTAATATTTAAAAAATAGATATACCGTAATACTTATCCATACACACTCATTGGACAACGCAACAGCATTACGATTGGTCAGCCTGTTCCGGAAGGCTGGCTAATAAATGACGCCATTGTCTATCGGAGTTTGTCACAAATACATGCTCGTGTCCTCAATTGTGGCTCCTGCAACACACTTTCGAGGCGCCAAAGTGTTGCACAGGAGCGATCTTGTGCACTACAGTGGATTACACTAAAAGAATGTCTTGGTGTGCCTCTGTAGGTGATTGCGGTAACCTACAAACAAAACTATGGACATATGTGTCTGCATTGGTCCATGCCATGCCAGAGCTGCCATGGCTGAACTACGTGTGTGGTGCTGAACGGACAGCTCTTCAAATATGGCGTGGTGTCAACTGACAGCCAATGGGAACACAGTAGCCCACACCAATCATCTCAGACAGGGTGTGGACTTCAGCACGCTGAGGTACGCCTACAGGGAAATCATAGACAACGCTCTTTCCATCACTATCGCCCTGTCACACGCCACAGCACGGAAATATCGCCTTAACGATTGCGGCTAATTACTGAGCACTGTTCAGGAATCAGACGACATCTGAGGGGCGATCTATCGCCGCGAAATTGCCCAATCACACGCCGCAACCGTGAGGCAATTTCACGGCAATTGCTCTCGGGCGACATATCGCCTTTATGATCTCCAGGCGTGTGACGGTACCTTTAAAGTGACATGGCTTCCATCCAAATAAGACCTGTTTTCCTACATCCAAATGGCCCCATCCATGCTGAGCCACAGTGTGCCTAAAACACCTGTAGCATCCATATGTTTGTTATTACTGTAGCAATGAGAGCTCACTTAAAGGGGTTGTGCACTACGAGAACAACCGCATGTGATTCCACTTGTTTCCCCTAGGTTAGAGTACTTTCACACTTGCATATTTTTCAATCTGTGTGGTTGCATGAAAGTCATGCAGCCAACATTTGACAGTCATGGACAGACGTGGATGGCCACTGATCGCAACACAACATTGCCATGACGGATCCGTTTTCTGTCATCTGGTATGGGGGGGAGGGATTCCTTCTGGCTTCTGAGCATGCTCAGTCCAAGAAAATGGACCAGTTTTCCATTGACTTCCATTATAAATCTTGACGTATAGTCACAGATTCGTGTCTGTCCATGGTCTTGCAGACTTTTCATGGAAGCCCAAAACTGCAATATTTTGCGTTTTTGGGTGCATGAAAAATATGCAGACAAACTGATCCATGACAAAACGGAGACCCATGGATGGCCATGCAGGACCAACCCGTGTCCATAGGATAGCATAGAAGGCAAAAATGGATCAGTGTTCATCCATTTCAGAACGGATGGACACGGATTGCAAAATACTCAAGTGTGAAACTATGTTAATCAACAGCAAGTGACGCTACAGCAACTGCTCAGCTCCTGTGGATTGCTCATTTTATCTGAAGGCATGGCATTAGAAGTCAGCAGTGATTGGATGCTGGACATCATGAGAGCCCCCGACTACCAACAGCGCTAGAATGGTGCCAGCATGGGAGGCGAGTACAAGCTTTTTATCTAAAAAGGGGGAGACATGTGGAAGCAAAGGGGTTTCAGTCATGGACAACCCCTTTAAACAGTTAACATTTGTATGTCACAACAAGCACAAGCTGGGCACAATGGGTTTGGCACCAATATGGCATAATTGCAATTTTTAATCTGCAATTCCGACTGCATGTTGATTTCTCCAAAACACCTGTGGAATCAAAATAGATTCATTTCTAACCCAGAGGTGGTGTAATTTCCAAAAAGAGGTTGCTTGTGATGAGTTTGTGCTTTTTGCCACTCCCAGAACTTCTCAAATGCGACATAGCGACTTCAAAGCATTTCAGCCAAAATTACTCTCCAAAGGTCAAATAGCGCTCCTTTCCTTCTAAGCCCTATGGTGTGCTCAAACAGTAGTTTCCAACCTGATATCAGGTACTGACATACACAGAAGGCATTACACCACAAATATTGGGGTCCAAATTCTCTTGTTACCCTTGTGAAAATAAAACACATTTTACTAAACAGCAACAAAATGTCATTTCTCATTTTTTCCTCCAATTTGCGTTATTTTCCGTGAAGCAATTGAAGCGTTAACAAACTTTCGAATGTGACTCAGAATACTTTGAAGGGTGCGGTTTGCAAATGAGGTCTTGTTTGTTGGTTCTCTGAAGGCCCCTCAAAGTCACTTCAAAAGTGGAGTGCTCCATTATAAGAATAACGCTTTGTATATTTTGTTGAAAACATGAAAAATTGCTGCTGAATGTTTACACCTTCTAACATGTTAACAAAGGACTTTAGAAATGATGCGTGCTATATTATATTAACTAATTCTTTTCTTTTTTTTGTGTTATTCTTCCATGGGAAAACAGCCCCTCAATTTCTTAATACTGTAATAACAAAAACACTGGACAGAATACATGGTGGTTAACCCCTTCACCCCCGGGCCTATTTTGATCCTAAATGACCAGGCCATTTTTGTCAATTCTGACCAGTGTCCCTTTATGAGGTAATATCTCTGGAACGCTTCAACGGATCCTAGCGATTCTGAGAATATTTTTTCGTGACATATTGGGCTTCATGTTAGTATGAAATTTAGGTCGACAATTTTTGCGTTTATTTGTGAAAAAATTGAAAATTTGGTAAAAAGTTTGAAAATTTTGAATTTCCATATTTTGAATTTTTATTCTGCTAAACCAGAGAGTGACATGACACAAAATAGTTAATAAATATCATTTCCCACATGTCTACCTTACATTAGTGCAATTTTGGAAAAAAAAAATTGTTAGGAAGTTATAAGGGTTCAAAGTCCATCAACAATTTCTCATTTTTCCATCAAACTTTGTTTGTGACCACATCACATTTGATGTCCCTTTGAGGGGTGTACATGACAGAAAACACCCAAAAGTGACACCATTCCAAAAACTGCACCCCTCAAGCTACTCAAAACCATATTGAAGAAGATTATTAACCCTTCAGGTGCTTCACAGGAACTAAAGCAAAGTGGAGGGAAAAAAATGGACATTTTAATTTTTCAAAATAAAATGTTCTTTTTGCCTCAATTCTTACATTTTTACATGGAGAACAGGATAAAATGGATCCTAAAATGTGTTGGCCAATTTCTCCTGAGTACACCGATACCTCATATGTGGTCATAAACCACTGTTTGGGTGCACGGCAGGGCTCAGAAGAGAAGGAGTGCAATTTGACTGTTGGAGCTAATTTTCCATTCAAAAAGTGAAATGGCGCTTCTTCCCTTTTGAGCCCTGCCGTGCGCCCAAACAGTGGTTTATGACCACATATGAGGTATCGGTGAACTCAGAGAGAAATCGCCCAACAAATTTTAGGAAACAATTTATCCTGTTGTCCATGTGAAAATGAAAAAAATTAAGCTAAAAGAATATTTGTGTGGAAAAAAAGTATTGTTTCATATTTGCGGATCAATTTGTAAAACACCAGGGGATTCAAATTGCTCACCACCCATCTAGATAAGTTCCTTGGGGGTCTAGTTTCCAAAATGGGGTCACTTGTGGGGGAGTTCCAATGTTTAGGCGTACAGGGGCTCTCCAAACGTGACATGGTGTACGCTAACAATTTGAGCTCTTTTTCTATTCAAATTGTTAGCGGACACCATGTTGCGTTTGGAGAGCCCCTGTGTGCCTAAACATTGGAGCTCCCCCACAAGTCACCCCATTTTGCAAACTAGACCCCCCAAGGAACAAAGCTAGATGCATAGTGAGCACTTTGAACCCCAGGCGCTTCACAAATTGATCCGTAAAAATGAAAAGGTTTTTTTCTTTTTTCAACAAAAATTTTCTTTTTTCATTTTTATTGATTTATTTGTAAAGCACCTGGTGGTTCAAAGTGCTCACTATGCATCTAGATAAGATCCTTGGGGGGTGTAGTTTCCAAAATGGGGTCTCTTGTGGGGGAGCTCCAATGTTTAGGCGTACAGGGGCTCTCCAAACATGACATGGTGTCCGCTAGCAATTTGAGCTCTTTTTCTATTCAAATTTTAGCAGACACCATGTTGCGTTTGGAGAGCATCTGTGTGCCTAAACATTTGAGCTCCCCACAAGTGACCCCATTTTGGAAACTAGACCCCCCCATGGAACAAATCTAGATGCATAATGAGCACTTTGAGCCCCCAGGTGCTTCACAATTTGATCCGTAAAAATAAAAAAAATATTTTTCTTCCACAAAAATCTTATTTTTTTATATTTACGGATCAATTTGTGAAGCACCTGGGGGTTCAACGTGCTCATTATGCATCTAGATTTGTTCCTTGGGGGGTCTAGTTTCCAAAATGGGGTCACTTGTGGGGGAGCTTCAATGTTGAGGCACACAATTGTTAGCGGATACCATGTTGCATATGGAGAGTATGTAGTGTACGTCAGGTTGGTCTGGTGTAGTGTAAGTCAGGTTGGTGTGTGGAACGTATAAGGAATAGAGGAACGTGGGGTCCTCTTCCTCACACAGCCTAACATGTTGATCCAGAGGAAGGCAAAAAAAACCCATGTGGCAACATAAGCTCCACATTGGGGGAAAAAATTCCTTCCCAACTCCACATATGGCAATCAGACTAGTTCCCTGGATCAACGCCCCATCAACAATCTAGTATGTATAACCGGTAATGTTATACTTTTCAAAAAAGGCACCACTCATTACAAGTCTAGTGTAGTGTAGGTCAGGTTGGTGTTTGTAGTGTAGTGTGCGCAAGTTGATGTGTGTGTCTGCGTCAGGCTGGTGTGTGTTGAGTTCCAGGGGTGCTGGGGCCCGCTTCATCTTCGTATACTCCAAACAGGAGGGCCCTTATCACCGCCTCCTGAAACTGAAAGAAGGTGTTGGTGGTCTGGCCTACACATCGTGATAGCACGTATGCGTTATACAGTGCCATTTGAATGATATGCACGGCCAGTTTTTTGTATCAAACCTTGGTCTTCTGCATGGCACTGTAGGGCTGGAGGACTTGATCAGAAAGATCAACTCCTCCCATGTACTTGTTGTACCCCAGGGCACAGTCCGGTTTGTAACCGGGGGTATGAGTTGATGGATTGTGGTCAAGAAAAAGACGTCCCTTTTGTCTTTGAATTTGACCACAACCATGTTGCCGCTACATTGGGCTCGGCTCTCGCCTCTTGGGAGAGGCTGCTCAATTAGCGGCATAGGGAGACCTCTCTGGTTACTGCGCACAGTACCGCAAGCGGCAGTAGTTCTGGCAGAGAGGGACTGAAATAGCGTGATACTTGTATAAAAGTTATCAACTTATAGATGATAACCTTGATCAAGTAGTGGGTGGATCAAGTCCCACACTATTTTTCCACTAACCCCCAGAGCAGGTGGACACTCTGGGGGCTGGATCCTCGAATCCTTTCCTTGGTACACTCTAAAGCTGTGCGTGTACCCTGAGGTACTCTCACACAGCTTGTAGAGTTTTATTCCGTACCTCGCCCTGTTGCTGGGCAGGTAATGCCGGAATAGAAACCTACCTTTGTAGTGGACGAGGGATTCATCCACGCAAATTTCCCGTTCTGCAACGTACACTTCAGCAAACTTGTTGTTGAAGTGTTCGATGACTGGCCGAATTTTGAAAAGTCTATCAAAATTCGTGTCATCGCGGGGAAGGCTGTCTGCATTGTCCCTGTGGCGCCCCGCAACGAGTGCGTCACAGGAGGGTACTGCACCCCTGACTGAAGGTGCTGTATTCTCCGTCTCGGTGGTGAATAGGTTAATCCCAAGGCTCCATGTACCACATGCAACATCTAGAGGCAGAGGACCAATTAGATACCCGTTTCCTGGGTGACCGGTCCTGGTGGGAGGAGAGTTAGGTGTATAGCAGTGGGGAAGAGAAGAACAGAGTTAAAAAGTTGGAGAGACAGGAACAAGAAACCAAGTCATGACAGAACAGATAACAGGGAGGGCACCGAGCACTGGTGACCCAGAAGTGAAAGGGGCCAAGAGAAACAGAAAGCGGGGAATAGACGACCCAAGCCAAGCCCAAACCCAGAGTACCGGCTCCGAGGTGGTGCAGATGCTTTACCGCTGTGCCACAGAATCCAGAGACATTGAGAGCTTCACAGGAGCGCAATACACAGCCTACCATCACCGCAGCTGTACCAGGAGGGGTACCCACCATTGAGGTTCAGGGACCTAACGGGAGTCGAAGGCCAATGGCTCGGGTTTCAACAGAGGATCCTCAGTATCCTGACCTGGTATATTAGAAGCAGCGACGAGAAAGGGACAGTCAGTATAGAGAAGGACACTGTGGAGCCTTGGAGGGACACTATCCATCCCCGGGACCACCCAGTCCGTTACTTGGCAGTGGAAACCGTATCACCTGTCTGCCGTGCAAGAACTCAGTAAATACCCGTTTAGAGGAGTGACGTGTCTGAGCTTTATTTCGGGACTATTACTAACAGCTTTGTCTACAGGATCAACCGAGCTGCCGTATTCCTTGACTGCAGCTCCTGACCTCGGGGACTCCCGCTCGTTCTGTAGGGAGCGGATCCATCCTGATGCTGCCTATCCCCCGGAGGTCCAAGCAGCACCAGTGTCATCACCGGACCCCTACAGGTGGAGTCACGAATCAATAACCATATCTTTATTTCATCATCTTACTTTAACCTTTCATTGACTACCGGGCCTCCTCAGCCTCAGGCACAGAACCATGGCCACAGCCAGTGCCTGAGTCCTGAGAACCCGTCCCACGGTGAGTCAATTTGGCATCTACGAACAGGATTCGAACTGACCCGTATCCAACGGGTACCGTGTGCTTTACAAAGCCTTACCGGCCAAAAAGAACTTTGCGCGCCTTTTTCACTGGACTAAGATGGCGGGTCCCGCCATGTGAGAGGCGATGTGCTGGCCCAGGGGCATGCCTCGGCCCCTCGTCATGGGAGGGCCATGGCAGAGGCGCCAAAACACTTGCCCGCCCCGATTGTTAGGAAACAACCAAGGGGGCGGGCCAGAGATCTTAGCCCGCCCATGGACTATAAAACTAAAAGAAGAGGGTGTGGCCGGGTCTTTGCAGCGAGCTTTGCCACGGGAACCTGTACCAGCTACGACAGGTGTGGTTCCTGGAAGCAGAAGCATGGCGGCTATGAGGCTGAGGGATCTAATGCAGGAGGTGGAAGAAGAGGCCCGAGCCCTGAGGAAGGAGCTCGGATAGAGGCTCTGAAACGCGTAGGATAGAATAAAGAAAAATCTGCCCAGTTAACTCTTTATTTCCTGGTGATTCCTGGTGGCAGCGCAGGCATTAAGGCGTTTTGTCCCATTACAGCAGAGATGGGATGGGGCAGTGAAGTTCTGCAGCAGCTGCTGCAGAACAAGTGGTTGTGGGGGACAGAGATGGGGTGGTGAGGTTCTGTGGCGGTGATCGGCGGGGGGATTATCGGGGGGGGGGCGGCGGGGAGGTTCTGCAGCAGCAGCTGTGGTAGCGGCAGAGCACCCTCCCTGGGGTCAAGTAGAGGTCCCTGGCTACGTGCAGCTCCGGTGTTTTTTTCTAAACCAATCACCGGAGCTGCACCAGTGCAAACACGCCAGGACGTTGTACAATATCCTGTGTCGGGAACGACCCGAAACCCAGGACGTTATACAACGTCCTGTGTCGGCAAGGAGTTAATGGCCGTCAGGCTTTACTTAGGGTTTATAAATCCAAAGATCCAATAAAGCATAAATATTCACAACTCAAAGTTCAAATGGGAAAAACATCCATTAAAAGTGTATTCAAACAACCGTCCAAATAGTTAACCGCCCTATTGAACTGGGCATGAATTTTCCCAACCGGGTTCCGTAACTACTGGAGCCCCTGCCCCCAAACCCAACAACCAAGACTCAACCATGCATTGAAGTCCAAGATTAAATACATCTAAGCCAATGTCGCTAAGATGGATACCGTCATGACGATACATACCCGGGATAAACCCTTCTAGATCAAAATGGCAGTATGATAACCTGACAATTTTTAACAGGAATTTTGCTATAGACCTGTTTATTCTTTTTCTAATATTGTCCAGAAACCGTAAGTCAGGTCCAGACCAACATAGACGAGGAGCCACTTCGGAAAATATTAACACAGTTTGAGGGAACATATTTCTCATAGCAAGAAAATCCTGCTTCATCTGCCAGATTAAACCCAATATGTCAATATCTCCGATGTCGTTGCCACCTAAATGAATTATTAACAAATCAGGACTAGAGGCAAAAGAAAGTAATTTTGTCAATAACGCGTAAAGATTATTCCATCGCATTCCTCTGCGACCAAACCAAAACAGAGATACTTGAGACCTGTTGAGAGATAAATTCATTGAATAAGTCCATTGCTGGGCCCTCTTCTTTGCCCAGAAAATAAAAGAATGTCCTACAGTCAATACAGTTAAACTTCCTGTAAAGAGAATTAACAACAAAACATTTACACAACAGCATCTGGTCTGATATATAATTTAACCCTATGGGAATTTCATCTACCTATGCGGCATATTTTAGCGTCTGAAAAACCCAAAGAAGCTACGGTGGTAGCAGCACCTATTCTAAATGAATGGGCAGAAATGCGTAAATCAGACAATTGTAATACTCGCAAGCATTTTTTTAACACGTGGTTCAACTGAAAAATAGCTAGTCGAGAACCATCCGCATGAATAAAAAGAGGTAAGAAACCTATTGGTCTGAACTCCAACCATAACTGCAAATTAAACAAAGGATGGAAATCCCTTTACCATACTGATCAGTTTTGGACCGACGCAAATACAACCATAAAAGAAGGATGTATTTGGATATCGCTGAAAAATAAACCCGACGGCTCCATTTTATTTTTGCTCAAGAGCTCGCCGATGTGAAATGCGCCGAAAAAGGCAAGGCAAAAACATGCCCTAAAAAGCCGAACCTCAAAATTATCAAAACATACCGACGGTAAAATTGACCATAATTTAAATAGTAAAGATACCAAAATTGCTCTACGTCCATCCGGTGTACAACTAGATTTTTTAAAACCTTTGAAAAATTACTGTACAGGAAACAAAGAAAAAAGTGACGACATTCCACCCAATTTCAAAAAGATAGAAACGCCAGAGGTGATCTTGTGAACATAGGAATAACTCTTGCCTTGAGAAACTAAAACGTGGATAAACCACAAAACTTGGCAAGCGTCAGGGGAAAAAGACTCAACCTGGTTATTACGAAAATCGCACCATAAATCCCAGGCTGAAATGTATGCAAACCATGTGGATGGAGCAACGGAAGATCTAATATGTTCAATAGTTACATTCATAAATAAGTCCAAAGGTGATCTGGAAATGCAGTAAAATCCTCATCCATTCCTGAAGGATAACCAATTTTTTCCAGAGGATTCTGGAAAATAGAAGAACAAGAAATTATGGGATCTTGAAGAAGTTGGCCTTTCAACCAAACATTCAATGATAAGCATTCAAAAACTATAAGGCGCATTAAGGAATTTATTAAGCTATTTTTGGAAGAGAGGGTATTACGGGATATCACTAAACCGGTATCGTCAGATTGAGCCAAAATGTGTTTGTCCTTAAACTCAGGACCCCATAAAGACAAGGCTGTAAAAATAGCAAAAACCTTGCAAGAAGATAAACTGAAACCAGATGAAGGTTTAGTCCACCAAATTGGCCAAGGAGTAAGCGACCAGTGCTTACCAAAAGAAATAAACAACTTATGTTCATCCGACATATCAAAGCAGAACTGTATATCAGAAGCTAGAACAAAAATGTCCTGGATACTGAAACGACCATTAAAGTCATTGAGGAAACGTAGCCAGACACATAAATCTTCCTTCATTTCCATTGTTAATCTAATATGAGCGTTTGGAGATGATAATCTATGAGTGCCTTCGTAAAGGCGCTTGCAAAAGGCTCTTCCATTGGCATAATCCTAAGGGCGAAATTTAGACTACCTAAAAGTGATTGAAGCTGCTTCAATGTAACCTTCTCCATTTTCAAAGCTTCAGAAATTTTCAAGCAAATACTATTACGTTTCTGAAACGGAAGGCGAAGTTCCATTGAAACAGTATCAATATGGATACCCCTTACCCAGGGGTGAACCTAGCCTCTGTGCTGCCTGAGGCGAACTGCAAAATGGCGCCCCCCCCAGAAAGTCTTTTTTCAATTGGTAGAAATAAATCTAGTTTGCACAGATTTATATCTACCCTGTAAAATGAAATGAGGATAATAGTGGATATTTTAATTTAGAGAAATAGAAAAAAAGTTGTTCAAACACACGTATGTCAGCGCCATCACACACATACAAGGACCACACGGACGAATGCAGAACAAGGGTCATTAATGGTAATGGCAGGATTGGCTCAACCATACAGACACACAATGGCTGGCAGAGCGATGGTCCTGTGCGCAGACACAGTCCTACAACCTGAAGCGTGCTGAGCATGTGAGCCGGTATCAAAGGTGAGAATACAAGCTTTCACATATATGTACTTCAAAAGGTAGTGAAGGGGTTAAATTACACTATATACACATGTATACAGCACAGATATACTGGACAACACATGCTCATTACATACACATCATATACTCACACAGACACACACATCATACATGTCTTAGGGCCACGTCACACACACAGATATCTGTGCAGATATTGGTCACAGATCTCTGGTTGCAGTAAAATCATGGACACATTGCTCTATTTTGTGGCTGTGTACAAATGTAACGATGTGTCCATGATTTCACTGCAACCAGAGATCTGTGACCAATCTCTGCACAATTATCTGTGTGTGTGACGTGGCCCTAAGTTATATAACAGATGCTCAGCAGGTACACATCATATACACAACATATGGATGCTGCAGAAGTGTATATACACACACTTCACTCAAAAGATATCTAAACACACACACACACAAAGCAACTCATACACAGCTCTCACACAAAACTCACACACAGACACGCAACTCACACACAGACAGCTCACACACAGACATGCAGCTCACACACACAACTCCCACACACAGACACAACACACAGTTCACACACACAGCTCACACACAGACACGCAACTCAGACACAGCTCACACTCAGACACAGCTCACACTCAGACACAGCTCACACTCAGACACAGCTCACACTCAGACACACAGCTCACACTCACACAGCTCACACTCAGACACACAGCTCACACACACAACACACACAGTTCACACACACAACTCACACACAGACACGCAACTCACACAGACACGCAACTCACACACAGCTCACACTCAGACACAGCTCACACTCAGACACAGCTCACACCACACACTCCAAACACGCAACTCACACACACATGCAACTCACACACACATGCAACTCACACACACAACAGCTCACACAACACACACACTCAGCTCACACAACACACACAGCTCACACAACACACACAGATCACACAACACACACACAGCTCACACAACACACACACAGCTCACACAACACACAGCTCACACAACACACAGCTCACACAACACACACACAGCTCACACAACACACACACAGCTCACACAACACACACAGCTCACACAACACACACAACACACAGCTCACACACAGCTCACACAATACACACACACACAGCTCACACAACACACACATCTCACACAACACACACAGCTCACACAACACACACAGCTCACACAACACACACACACAGCTCACACAACACACACAGCTCACACAACACACACAGCTCACACAACACACACACAGCTCACACAACACACAGCTCACACAACACACACACAGCTCACACAACACACACAGCTCACACAACACACACAGCTCACACAACACACACAGCTCACACAACACACACAACACACAGCTCACACAACACACACACACAGCTCACACAACACACAGCTCACACAACACACACAGCTCACACAACACACACACACAGCTCACACAACACACAGCTCACACAACACACACAGCTCACACAACACACACAGCTCACACAACACACACACAGATTATACAGATAGCTCACACAGTCCTCTGTGCTGTTTGTACATGTGCAGCTTCACATGCTCACAGCCCCCAGGTCCCAGCCCCCTAACTCCCTGTCACCTTGTGACCTGGAGCTTCTTATCATCGGTATCTCAGCACAGGAGGCTGCTCTCTGATCTTTGTCGGCTCTCACTTCTTCCCGCGCCGTGCAGGAGAACATGAGCACCCCCTGCAGATGCCGCCCTTTCCTTCACCAGCAGGTGGCGCCGCCTGAATCAGGCCACTCACATTGCCTCATCATTGATTCGGCCCTGCCCTTACCCCTGCAGTGTTAAAGAACACCAATAACTGTCTAGCTGCTGTTTCCAACATCATGTCAGCTTTCTATTTGACTCTCAACCTTTCCAAAACTGAACTTCTTTTGCTCCCGCCCTCAACTAACCTCCCTAAATCTGACATCTCTCTCTCAGTGTGCAGTACCACGATAACGCCTAGGCAGCAGGCTTGCTGTCTGGGTGTCACGTTTGACACCGATCTCCCCTTCACCTCCTATATACAATCTCTCATCCGTTCTTGTCGCTTACACCTGAAGAACATCTCTAGAGTCCGCCCCTTTCTCACCATGGAAACAACTAAAACCCTTACAGTGGCCCTAATCCACTCCCGCCTTGATTATTGCAATTCTCTATTAATTGGCCTCCCCCGCTCTAAACTTTCCCCTCTACAGTCCATCCTTGATGCAGCAGCCAGGATCACCTACCTGGCCAATCGTTACTCATGGATGCCTCTCACTGGCTGCCTATACACTGCAGGATAAAGTTCAAATTGCTTGTTCTCACCCACAAAGCTCTTCACAATGCAGCACCCCCCTACATCTCCTCCCTCATTCACTGTCTATCACCCTACCCATTCTCTATGTTCTACAAATGACCTTAGACTAACATCTGCACTAATCCGATCTTCCCACTCCCGGCTCCAAGACTTCTCCCGAGCTGCACCAATTCTCTGGAATGCTCTACCGCAAGAAATCAGGACCATCCTCAACATGCATGGCTTCAGACGCTCACTAAAAACACATCTTTTCAAGGCGGCCTATCATGCTCTATAACAAAATTCCTTTGTACTGTACATAGCCCATTCACTATCTCTCTCGACATAACTCTTCTTCAAACTCCACCAAACCCAAAACGTCTACACAGATTGTCTGGTGACCATTCAAGTAACTTTATTTCTATCCCCCATTTCTATCCCCCATTTCCTCAAGATGCCTGGACCATCAGTGTAATAAGCCCTTGTACTTTGTGTAACCCCTATCTCGTTGTAGACCGTAAGCTCTTTTGAGCAGGGTCACCTTTATTTTTTGCTTTATCTATTGTATTGTATTTTTTACATTTATTTTATGCTTATTGTATTGTTTCCTATTACTGTATTGTACTGTGTTCTTTCTCTGAAATTACTGTATTATATTGTGTATTATATTACTGTATTATACTGTGTATGTTCATCTATTACCCACTGTATTGTACAGCGCTGCAGAATATGTTGGCGCTATATAAATAAAGATTATTATTATTATTATTATTATGTATGGACTGGTTACCCATTTTTCCCATTTATACCTGGTTTTTGTTCAATTGTTAAATGTAAATAGTTATTGATGCTATGTTTGTTGAAAAATGTTTCAGTCCCGGAGGACTGTATTTAACTAGGTAGGAATGTGGCACCCTTGCGGGGGATTGCCACAGGATCCACCGGTGCAAGGAGGGAATTACACCTTGGTTCGCACAGCACACCACATCTTCCACCCCAGACCTGAAGGGGGAGCTCTACTGGCTGCCTTAAGCCAGTTCCCCTTTAAAACATCCAGGCCTGGATGGCCGCCATCTAGAGGGGACGCACACTACAGAAGCTCCACACCACCATCCACAATCTGCGCCATCCTATCCTAGGAGACTGGTGTGGTGGCACTGACTGGCTCTAATACTCTCCCCTTGGCACTAAGGACTTTTATTGGCACAGTATTGAGGCATCCTGAACCCTGCACGTGCTCCCCTTCCTACATATTAGACCGAGCTGCTCTCCATGCTGGGAGCCCCCTCTGATCCCTGGTGGTTGATGGCACAGCGCCTAGAGGACATTGCCATGGCTCTCTGTGCGCTCTGAAAGAGGGGAGTGGAACACTGGAGGAGCAGTGATCGGAGGGAGCCGCATAGCCGCGGGGTATAGCGCTGCTCCCGGCCGGCTGCCATTAGTGAAGAGGAGCCGCTCTGCCCTGGAGGATGCCTGGTTCCCGGCGGCTACACACGCCTGATCTATCCGACACCTGCCTGGATGTTGGGGCTGCTAGATGCAACGAGGAGCGGAGGGCGGCTGGTAAAATGAGAGAGAGGGAGAGTGCGCGCTTCTTACAGCACCGCCATTGCAGAGAGACTCCCGCCTGCGGAGCCACAGCAAGCAGGTAGAAGTCGCATGGGACGCATAGGGGACTGAGCTCTGACACACACCAGGGTTCTGATACTTGCATGTGGACGGGGTGCGCTGCCCTGTACAGTAAAAAAGGACATACATCATACAGGGCCGCCATTGAGGAGTGATTCCTGCCTGCAGAGCCACATCAAGCAGGCAGAGGAGCTGGGTGCTGAGATGGGGGGTGACAGGAACAGAGCAGCGGAGGCCGGGGGAAGACAGAGGAGCCTGGAGAGGGGGGTTTGAGCCGAGGGATACTAACAGCGGAGCCGGCTACAGGAGGAGAATTGCAAGCCCCGCCACCTGGCAGACACCCAAGGTGGGCGCCATTATACTCTCACCCACCAGAATTTCGTTGAGTGATTTATCACCCCTGGTCACAACAGAGCCGCACTGCTGCGTTTATTAAAGAGGCTTGAAAATAATTATAGTCACCACTGAAGCACAGTCTGACTAATAGTTATACCGGGAGATTCTCCAGAGCCGCACTGCTGCGTTTATTAAAGAGGCTTGAAAATAATTATAGTCACCACTGAAGCACAGTCTGACTAATAGTTATACCGGGAGATTCTCCCCCTCTAACTTACAAATCAGTGAATGACTACAGTTAATATCACACTGCACAAACGATTTGTTGACTTGGGATGCCATCTAGTGGTCATCTTGAGACATTACCTAACCTTATACTTGTTAAAGTATCGGCCTGCCGCCTGGTGACCAGAAAGAGTCATTACGCCTAACTGGCCCTTTCTGCATTTAAGAAGGACATTTTACAGTTTTGATGCATCATCTAGTGGCCTCTGGGGTTGACGCTGATGATTAATCTCAATCCCCTGACAGATAACAGAATGCCCTTTTTCCCTTTATAAGGCGACCAGGCAATGAATATGATGTATTAACAGACCTATGAACCTCGAGTGGTGGAAAATCGACACCCGATCAATATTCTATAACAATGGTGCGCACACAAATGGATAGGGCAAAAAGCCTAACAAGACATAATACAGCGACAGGGGGTGACAACTCCCAGGGGGAACTTGATAAATACTTAACATAAAAGAAGGACTTTACAGCAACCCAACCTAAACTAAAATCGCAAAATACACAACCTGCCCAGGCTATAGGACACTCAGACTTAAGTATGGAAGAATCTGACTAAGACTCCATGACAGATGAACCCTTAACCCGCTCTTTTATGAGAAAACTACTGGCAAACAACACGAAACTACTGTCAAGAGAGATCAACGCTCTACGGACGGATCTACAGCACATGGGCCATAGAGTGGAAACACTGGAGAGCACTCAGGCAAACATCATAGATGCGTCAAATACGTTAAAAGACCATGTCCTCATTCACCAGAAACAACTAAATAACATCTTTCTTTCTATAGAGGACCAAGAAAACAGGAGCAGACGAAAGAACGTTCGCCTGAGGGGCATTCCAGAGTCCTTTGCCCCAGAAGCTCTCCACAAAGTTTCCATGGAAATCTTCTCGAACATTCTGGGCACTGAAAGAGCCAGTGTCATAATTATCGAACGAGTACATAGAGCACTGAGACGGAAGCCGGCTGCTGGAGATTCGCCTAGAGACGTGATATGCGGACTGCTCAGCTACCTTGACACCGCCGCCATCCTCAAAGGAGCAAGGGAAAATTCACCACTAAGTTACGACGCGGCAACAATCCAGGTCTACCAAGACATCTCCCCAAGCACACTGGCAAAACGTAGAATCCTTAAACCTCTGACTGACGCTCTGATTGCGGAGGGCCTGAGGTTCAGATGGCTTTTCCCGTTCGGCTTGGGGATCTCTAAAGAATGACATCAAATTACTATAAGGACTCCGGAAGATCTGACAGAATCCTGGGAACCACTCCAGATTGAGCCAATAAAAATCCCTTCTTGGCTCCCTTTAGACATAGGTATGGACTTCCTAACCCTAACCAGGCCGGCGGATTGGTCTGTCAAGAAGAAATCAAATTCAAAGTCTAAGAAGAACTCGAACAAAAGCGATCTCACTTGACTACGAAACTGACCACTGAGTCTAGGAAGAAAATCATACTTTATTATTTTTTCTTGTTATTTATTTTTTCTTTTTTTTTTGGAGACACAATGACGGATGCTGACTGTCTCCTTCTGTGAAGTTTTAGGGTTCTGGAACGGATTGCTCTCGGGACTGTTGCCGCCTGATGTGCAAGTATATTGAATTGGACGGGCATTATGCTTGAAATACCCTTCCCTCCCCTCCCCCTAGTTCCCACTCCTCTCCCTTCCCCTTACTCAGCCGCTTCTTCTACCCTTTTTCCCTTCTATCTAACCCTTTCTACCTACACTCTCCTCCTTTCCCCCACCCTTTCTCCTCCTCATTGATCCTCTCCTGGTTATCCACAAAAAATCCTAAGTTAACACTGCATGAACTAATTAAAGTCGGTGATGGAATGCCAGTGGAGACTTCAAAACCGAACTGGCTCACTTCCTCCACTATCCCCTCTTAATCCTATCCTTTACAGCTCAAAGAAAGGATTTCTGTTTGTAGGAATAGTAAGCTATCCGTTGCTAATTGATCATAATAATCTCCTTTCCCATATATTTTAGTTTTCTTGTGTTATTTTTATGATATAGAAACTACCTCCACCACTTGAGGTTCTACTAGATACGCTCATATTTCTAAGTTGGGAACTTTATCCCCCCCTGCAAAAGATGAGTATGTTTTTTTTGTATGTAAATAGTTTTGTATTTGTTCTAAAGGTTTTCTCTTTTAGATGTGTGCTTCAGACAGTACTATTCAAGAACTCCCATGGCTGTGACTGATGGAGGGATGGGGGAACGGTCATCATAGCTTCCTACAACGTGAAAGGTTTGAACTCACCGGCTAAACGAAGCCAGAGTCTACATTATTTAAAGAAACAAAACGCACAAATTATATTCTTACAGGAAACACACTTTAAAAAGGGAAGGATACCTAACACCACCTACTCTCGTTATCCAACTTGGCTCCATAGCTGCTCTAATACAGCATCAAGGGGAGTCAGCATTGCTTTTAAGAAAGGTTGTTCATTTGAAGTGAAAGACAATCTCTCCGACGCAGAGGGCAGGTATATTTTTGTGAAGGGGGTTTTGGCCAACACGACGATCACACTAGCCAATCTCTATGCACCCAACCAAGGGCAGGTACACTGGCTTCTTAAAGCCTTAGACACACTGAGCCTGTTCACAGAGGATTTATTGGTAGTGGGAGGCGATTTTAACTTGACATTGCACCCATTGTTGGATGCGTCAAATGGGAAATCCTCGATTTCTAAAAAACAGAGATGCGGCCTTTTAAATAGGTTGAGGGACCTACACTTAGTGGACCCATGGAGAATAGAGCACCCTACAACAAAAGACTATACATACTTTTCGATCCCACATAATACATACCACAGACTTGACTACCTTCTACTGCAGGAAAATTTTATCAAATTAGTCCGCAGCACCTCTATCGGTAATATTACGATTTCTGACCTCTGCACCTGTGTTGCTGGAGATTGAGGTATCCACCCTCCCCCGGCGAGCCCTGTCCTGGAGGCTGAATGAATCTTTATTGGGGAACCCTGAGCATTTGGCTCAAATAACATTTTCTCTGAATAGATATTTTTGGGAAAATGTAACAAATAACAATGTCACACCAATAATCTGGGAAGCACACAAGGCGGTGCTAAGGGGAGAATGGATAGCCCTGGACTCTCATATCAAGCGGCAGAGAGAGAAGGAAATCTCCTCCGTGTTGCACCAGATCAGCACGGCGGAGAGAATACACAAGAATAGACAAGGCAGTGTAACACAATCAGATCTGATAATGCTTCGTAATAGACTGAAGGATCTTCTGAACTTCAACTCTGCCAAAATATTTGCCCGTTGTAGACATAAGATTTACATGCACGGCAATAAAGGTAGCAAATTAACCTTGAAAATGCTTAAAAAACAAAAAGAGAGTTGTTTTGTTCAGCGGATCCGGGAGGTCAGAGGGGGGAATCTGGTTGAGTTGGAGGACATTGCAGAAGCATTTAGAAAATATTATAATTCCCTATACAACCTTGACCCTTCAAATTCAATGTCAGATCCTGTCACTGCTAATGATAAAATTCAAACTTTTCTTAATACGCTCAAATTACCTGAGATATCCCTTGAAGGCCAATCATTACTCCAAGCCAAGATAACAAGACGGGAGATTGAGGAGACTCTGGCATCTGTACCAAACGGAAAGGTGCCGGGCCCCGACGGATTTTCTGTAGTCTACTATAGGAAATTTGCGGATATCCTAGTGCCACACTTGGAACATTTATTCAACAATTTATTTTCAGGTTCCACACCACCGCCACAGGATCTTGAAGCCTATATTACTGTAATACCAAAGGAGGGGAGAGATGGTACCCTGTGCAATAATTACAGACCAATATCATTATTGAATACGGATATGAAATTATGGGCAAAACTTTTAGCAAATAGAATTAACTTGGTCCTGGGGGCCTTATTCATCCTGACCAGGCCGGGTTTGTGAGGGGAAGGGAGGGAAAGGACAACTCAACCAAGGCTCTACAGGCTGTCTCTTTTGCTAGGCGCGCGGGGAAGCCTCTTGTCGTCCTATCAACGGACACCGAGAAGGCTTTTGACCGTGTGAGTTGGCAATTTATGGATAGTGCATTACGCAAATTCATAGAAGCGATTTTAGGCTTATATGCTTCTCCTACGGCTAGGGTCAGGGTGAATGGCCTTTTATTCAATAAGTTTAAAATTAGCAATGGGACCAGACAGGGTTGTCCTCTCTCCCCGTCCTTGTTTGTGATAGTTATGGAGATGTTGGTACAGGCGATCCGGCAGAACGACAATATACAAGGCATTAATATTGGATCTCTTCAGATAAAGACAGCAGCTTTTGCTGATGACTTATTACTGCTGATATCCAAGCCATCGGTGGCGGTGCCGGAGCTCCTTGATCTCCTGGATACTTTTGGGGAATTATCTAATTTTAAAATTAATTTGGACAAAACGGAATCATTAAACATAACAGCCTCCTGGACTGAAGTTCCGGCCCTCAGAGACTCCACACCCTTCAAATGGCCCAAAGAAAAGCTTAAATATCTAGGTATACAAATCACAAATGATCCCCACTCATTATATACACATAACTTTATTCCACTCATTAGTAACATCAAAAACATACTGAAGACATATGACTTGCCATTACTTTCATGGTTGGGAAGAGTCAATATTATAAAATCATGTATCCTACCCAAAATATTCTACGTTATGAGTATGGTCCCAATTTTTTTACCCAGTTTTTTTTCGCTCTCTAAATCCAATAATCTCAAAATTCATACGGAGAAACAAAAGGGCTAGGATATCACTCAAAATTCTTATGCTTCCTAAGAGGCGGGGGGGTTGGGATTACCAGACCTAATCTCCTATTATAGAGCCATTCATTTAGCGAGATGGTTGAAACTAACTCATATGGCCTCTCAAGATAACAAGCAACACATTGAACTTCAATTACTACATAATAGGATGCACAGTCTATTATGGACAGACAGCTTACCAGACAAAGACAACTTCGATGAGATTCTTGCCACTACATTAGCTGTGAGATGCCAGCTGGTCCCGATCCGTTTCCCTGAGTGCGGGTTTCTAGATAAAATCCCGATGAGGCTCATACCATACCTAATAGACGTTGAATTTACAGATCCATATGATCTGTGGAAGGCTCTTCCGAACAAACCCATCTCCCGATTACTGCGGGGAGACATACCATGAAGAAATATGTGGCCAATAGATGGCAAAAAACACCCACAGACGTTCTTACAAGAACTGCATGTGGCCCACTACATGAAAAAGATCAGGAGCCCACTGACAGAGACCACTCGGTGGAAATGGCTGGAGATACTGGTAAAAGTGAAACCACCGATCCCTAAAATTATTTCCAAGATATACAATAATCTCCTTGACAATACATTAACTACTTTCCCACTTTCCGTACATTCTTGGGAGATTGAGCTCGGTGTCACGCTTTCTCGGGATGATAAAACAAAACTCTGTCAGAACTCACATGGCTTCTCCAGATGTGTACTACTACAGGAGATGTCCTACAAGCTCTTCTCGAGATGGTATTACACTCCTGAGAGACATTTTCATTTGGGGTTAACAGAGTCCCCGAGATGCTGGAGATGCGAGACAACGAGAGGCAATCTGACCCACATATTCTGGACTTGCCAGAAATTAACAGAATTTTGGAAAGGAGTAAATGCTATATTAAAATCCATGAGTCTCATAGAATCTGATCTGACTACGGTGGAAGCTCTTCTATCGCTACTGTCAATAACTATAACCCTAAAAAACATGGGCTCGCCACAGTGATGTTAGGGGCAGGAAAACACTTAATTGCCCAGAGATGGAAACAGCAGCAAGCAACCACCGTGGAGGATTGGATGGCCAAAATCTCAGAATTGCATAGACTGGAAGAACTATCTAGCTGGGAAATGTACTCCCATGACTCCTTTCTAAAGACAAGGCAGCCGTGGAAGGAGAGAGCAGGAAACTGATGACAATGATGACATTGGTAATTGAATAGGGAACCGGGGTGGCTGAGTGTGATTTCCGCCCACATTTTTCCTATTACCTGCCCAGCCGACAGGGGGTGTGCGAGAGGATCCTCAGAGGCGAAGATAATACTTCATCGGTCACCAGCCATGGGAGTTCTACAATTCTACATTACTACATTTATAGTTTTTCAGAAAATAACACAGATACTGTACCCTCATAACATCTAAGTAAAAATAGGGAAACCACTTGTTTAAGTTTTAGAATAAGTTTTATTTTGTTATTGTACTATACAAGATAGACATAGGTACCAATGGACAAAAGTAACATGTATGGAAAGATGCTGTTATGTACCATGTCTTTGTTACAATTGAAAATTAAATAAAGAATGGAAAAAAAAACAAAAAACATCCAGGCCTAAGGGGAGGAGTTAGTCAGTCCCAAGAGTTAGTCTCAGGAGAGAGCTGGAGGAGTGAGGAGCTGGTCGCTGGAAAGGAACCAGGCCCAGGACCAAGGACCACTGACCGCTGTGTTGCACCATAGGGAAAGGGTCGGAGGCAAGCGGAGGAAGCAGGGAATCAAGAGAGGGAACCAGTTAAGGTCTCCCTATAGTACACCCGGACACCGGAGTCCGACGCTGCCAGCATTTAGTGCAACAGCAAAAACCCAGAAGACTGAGGAGTTCATCCCTAAAGCAAGCTAAGTATGAAACGCTAAAACTGACCAAGTACAGGACCAGGGGCCATAGGAGAAACAGGGACCCTGCAGAAGGACCTCATAGTCAGTTTAGAGCAAAGCCCTGTGAGGGAGAAGAAGCGGTGGGTTCAAGCAGAGGCAGGACTCATCCCTCACCACAGAGCAAAGAGACAGAGGAGGCCTCATAACTTTCTAAGGTGGAAGTCCCAAGTTGCACCGGGGACCTTGTTATTTCTCTGGACTGTACCTGTTACCCTGTCACCAGTAAAAGGTACCGAAACAACCATCACTGTGTGTGCGTGTGCCTGTCAACCGCTGCAACTCACCGCCTGGTTTGCAAAGACGCAACTACTACTCCCTTCATCCATCCCCGCTGCTCTAAGGTAAAGCTCCACCTGTGGGGAGCTTTACCACACTCTGCTGCACCCACCATCACCTCAGCGGCCGACTGCAGCGCTGGTATGCCCGTTACCAGGTACCATAGGTGGCATCACGTTACCAATTCCCTATCCCCCACCATTTCCCGCCATTGAGGGTCCAGGGCACGGGACTGGGGATCAAACAGCCGCGATTCCCCATCGAAGCTGCCATCAGCCCCGGTACCCGAGTACCCCCTACCCTGTCGACCGCCTCATATACAGGGGCTGATGTTGGCTGTGACACATGAAAGCCGTCTTCTGCAGTCAGTCCGTGTCAGACACTGGACCTGTCTGGACCCGGCTCATGTAGTTAATGTCATGAAAATGAATATTGCTCATGATTTCAAGGTATTGGAGAGTCAGGCAAATCTGACTCCCTCCTCCCTCCTCGCTTTTAGCTGGTTTGTAAGTAGTTTACAGAGAAACACTGCCTGCCTCCCCCCAACCAAACTATTTACGATGGGTCGTAAACCACTTCCAGGAGAGCCAGAGCTGGACAAACCAGTCCAAACCAGTTTTGTTTCTACCAAAGAAACCAAGTCCTTTGTCTAAAATTCACAGTGGTTTCAATATCGAATTTAAAACGACCCGATCATACCACAAACACATAATGCATATTTTTAGATTACTTACCGTGTTGTGTATTCAATGATGTATTTTGTACAGTTGTACAACGTTCAGGAACCTGAGAAGGGATTGCTGGCATTCCAAATAAGACCATCAAGTCATATTTGGTATCAAACTTCTCAGAATCACCTGACCTGGAAAATGAGCCATATCTTATGTCTGTGAGCCCCCCCCATCTCTAGATATGGAAAATGGGGATTCATTAAGCCTGGTGAAGAGGATGGCTCAGCAGACACGCCCACAAAGGAGGGCTCACTCTGCGAAGGGAGGTCAAAGACTTCTCCCAGTTTCATAAAAGCAAATAGAACATTTTTGGGTCATTCTGCTCTTGAGGTCTGACAGTCAACACCAGCTAACTGTCGACAGAATCTACCCATCCAGGAGAGGGGCCTCCTCCAAGAAACTAAGCACCAAGCCTGACTAGGTCTGAAACTTTTCTTACGTTATTCCTTTTATTTTTTATAACTGTTATTCATACATGTAATATTGTCTCTTATATAATATTCTGTACATCTTTTATAATCACTGCCTATTTCTGAGGAGTAAACTATTTTAATTTACTAGTCTCGATCTCCATGTCCTATGAACGATTTCTCACGTCCTCCCTGCTCATTTTTTACGCTATCATACAGGTACCCGGTCTACCTTGAAGACCGGTGGTGGCAGCATATCGTTTTGTGTATTTATGTGATATTGTGGGCGTGAGGGTGACTGGATCGAGGTATATATACGTTCCTGGAAGGAACTGGAGGTATATATACATCCTGTCACATCACGGGCCGCAATAGACCACATAAAGTAGAGCAGCTGGGCTCCATCCTTATCCTCTGGCAGTACCGGATCTGGCCAGCAGTCTAAGGGGGCGCCAGAGAGCTGCAGGTCCTGACTAAGCTAATCCTGACAATTGGTGGCAGCGGTGGGATCATAGGACATTAGTGATCTGGTTTGAGCAATCATTCCTCTCACTAAAAACTTGCACAGTTCTTACAAGAACTCTGCACAAAAGTTTTGAAGATCGAACTCAGTGGTTATTAGATCTGAGACAATACTGTGTGTGTAGCAGTTACCCCCCCCCCCCCTCTTCGTTTTTCTATTCTATCTTTTGATTTGAAATCATGGCCACAGCAGTGAAAAGCTGGTATAAAGACTATAACAAGGAGGCTCTCGCCTGCCTGTGCAAATACAGGAATATAGACCCCTCCAACAGAACCAAGAAGCAGATGGAGCAGATACTGCTGCAATTGGATGTGGAGGAAGCCCGTCACCAGAGCCCAGGGAATGGAGAGGCCAGCCAAAGCCATGTCAGTGCTGATGTACAGCGTCCGGCTGCAGAGGTCAGTCAGAGCATGGACGGTGTTGCTGCTGAGCCCTTACCTGTGGATGTAAGCCAAGTCCTACAAGGTGTTCCTGCAGGGGTCCCACCTGTAGACGCATGCCGCGTCAGCGACCAGGTCAGCATGGACCCCTATCTGCAACTGGCTTTACAGCAATATCCCGCTGAGGATTCCCAAGGACGCCTGCAGCTCATTCACCAATACCGAGAGGCTGCAGAGCGACGGGCTGAGGCCCAAGCTCAGAGAGAGCACGACCTGCGGATTGCCCAGCTGGAAAGGCAGTCATCTACCCCATTGAACTCTGAATCAACCCGTTCAACCACCTTCCAGCCGAATTCCAAGCATTTCCCTGTGCTGGATGACAACGGTGATCTGGACATTTTTCTGAGGGGTTTTGAGAAGGCGTGCTTACAGTACCAGCTGCCGAATGACCAGTATGCCCCGTACCTCATTGCAGCGTTGAGAGACAAAGCGCTAGCGGCGTTCGTGGCTCTTCCTCGAGAGCTAGATGGGAACTATGCAGCCATTAAGGAGGCTCTAATCCAGAGGTTCCAGCTGACTCCTGAGGTGTACCGCAGAAAGTTCCGGAACCTCCAGCGTGGACCACACGACAGCTACAGTGATGTGGTCCACGGGCTCAGAACCAACTTTGAGCAGTGGATTCAAGGACTGAAAGTGACCACCTTTGAGCAGATAAAGGATCTGATGGTGAAAGACCAGTTCCTGCATCTTTGCCCCACGGAGGTGCGACAGTTCGTGATGGATCGGGAGCCACCAGATGCGAACAAAGCAGCGCAGATCGCAGACACGTATGAGGCCAACCGGAGACCAGAGGGACGGAAGCCGATCATCACCAGCTGGAAGGGGGGTAAGACATCCAACACCACCCCTGCCCCTGCCAGCCGACCTTCTGGAGGCCTTGGCCCCCCTGCCAACCCCACTCGGCCGGTATCTGATCTCCGCAAGTGTTACTCCTGCAACCAGACCGGTCATCTCAGTGCCACTTGCCCAGAGAAGCAGAGGAAGAATCTACCACCCAAGGCTCCAGGGCAGAAGGCATCAGTTTTTTTTGTGGGTGGGTCGGTTGGGAGGGCCTGTGAAAATTTGCAGTCTGTCACTGTGGGGGACACTGTCACTGCGGGCCTCAAGGACACTGGGGCCGAACGAACCCTCATCCGACCTGAACTGGTGTCCACGGAAGAGTTTATCCCAGGAAAGACTCTGACTGTCACCGGGATTGGGGGCGTCCGCTGTCCCCTGCCAATGGCCCGGGTGTTTATTGATTGGGGTGCGGGGAGTGGGGTGAAGGAAGTGGGGGTGTCTGAAAACTTGCCCACAAATGTTTTACTGGGGACTGATTTGGGGAAAATGTTCGCTTATTATGTCCCTGACTCCCCTCCCCGATCTGATATGGTTGGTAAGGTCAATGCTTTAACTGAATATGTTGATGATGATGATAATGATGTTGATGATGATGACGATGATAATGATGATGATGTATCAGGAGGTACAGGAGAACTCAGCCATGTCACTCTGCGGGGTGATATTGCTGAGGATCCCCTACCAGGAGCAAGTGTTAGTGCTAAGGGTGATGGGAAGAGTCCCGGGGCCCATAAAGCGGGGAGTGCCATGCAGCTGATCAGTGTCACCACAGACGGTGACAGGGCTGATGGTAGCTGCCCCATGATGAGCACTGCTCCTGAGGTAACAGGGGATGATGGGGAAGTAGTACCCACAGCCAGGCAGGCTGATGGGACGGTGTTATTCCCCGGGGAGACGGCCTACATAGCCGCCGTCACCCGCAGTCAGAGTGCCCAGAACGCCAGGAACCCCCTGCCTTCTGGACCCTCCTCAGCCAGAGGAATAACCGAACCGGTTCCGGACCCAGAGCTGGTCCCAGAGAGTCCCGAAGAGGATGTGGCCTTAAAGTCCCTTCTGGCTGCCTCCAGCCAGGAGTTTCAGGCAGCTCTGCATACAGATGCTAGCCTAGAGACGTTAAGGATCCTCGCCAGTAAGCCCCCCTCCGAGACGGATAAGGAGAGGGTATTCTGGGACCAAGGAAGGTTGTATCGGGAGACTGTGCCCGGTACACCCCAACAGGATTGGCCTAGAGAACGACAGCTGGTCGTTCCCTACCAATTCAGGGATGAGTTGTTGCGGATTGCCCATGGGATCCCCCTTGCTGGACACTTGGGGGTTAGCAAAACCAAGGCCCGGTTGTCGCACCACTTCTATTGGCCCAAAATGGGGACAGATGTGAAAAACTACTGCAGCTCCTGTATCACGTGCCAAAGAGTGGGAAAGGCTCCTAAAGCACCCCTGAACTCTTTGCCAGTGATAGAGGAGCCTTTCCAGCGGATTGCCGTGGATATCGTGGGACCACTGGCCATACCCAGCAATTCTGGAAAGAAGTACATCCTTACTGTGGTAGACTTTGCTACCCGGTATCCAGAGGCAGTAGCTCTGTCTTCAATTAGGGCAGATAAGATGGCGGATGCCCTGTTGGCCATCTTTTCCCGAGTAGGATTTCCCAGGGAGATGCTTACCGACCAGGGGACCCAGTTCATGTCTGGCATAATGAAGGCCCTCTGTAAGAAAATGCAGGTGCAGCATCTGGTATCAAGTGCATATCATCCTCAAACCAATGGTTTGTGCGAACGCTTCAATGCGACCCTCAAACAGATGTTGAAAATGCTGGTTGAGTCCCAGGGACGCGACTGGGAACGTTACCTCCCACACCTGCTATTTGCTTACCGAGAGGTCCCACAGGCCTCGACAGGGTTCTCTCCCTTCGAGCTCCTGTATGGCAGACGGGTCCGGGGACCCCTTGGTTTAGTAAGAGAATCCTGGGAAGAGGAGCAGAGCACCCCAGGAGTGTCCATCGTGGAGTATGTCATGCGTTTCCGTGACAAAATGCAGACCTTGACGCAGTTGGTGAATGTCAACATGGCGCAAGCCCAGGCTGACCAGAAGCATTGGTACGACCAGAACGCCCGTGAGCGGACCTACCGGGTGGGTCAGATGGTGTGGGTGTTGGTCCCCGTACCAAAAGACAAGCTTCAGGCAGTCTGGGAGGGCCCTTACGTCATTCACCAACAGCTCAACTCAGTCACCTACGTGGTCACCCTCGACCCCGAGCGGGGTAGGCGGAAGGCCTTTCACGTCAACATGATGAAGGCTCATCAAGAACGTGGGCCTTGTGTCCTACCGGTCTGCAACCTGCCCGAGGATGGGGAGGAAGATCCCTCCTGGACATGTTGGCCCAGGCGAAGGCCAGCGGGTCCATTGAGGATGTGGAGATAAGCACCTTGCTATCCACAAGCCAGCGGTCTCAGATGCGAGCGGTGTTGGAATCCTTCCAAGTCATGTTCACCAACATGCCTGGAAGGACGGCGGTGGCGGTCCATGAGGTGGACACTGGTAATCATGCCCCACTCCGGCGGACAGCCTATCGAATCTCCGACGAGGTGCAGCACGTCACGCGCCGGGAGATTGATGAGATGCTGAAGTTGGGAGTGATTACCGAGTCCAAGAGCGCGTGGGCCTCACCTGTAGTCCTGGTGCCAAAGAAGGACCGGACCACCCGATTCTGTGTGGACTACAGGGGGCTCAACGCTATCACGGCCTCCGATGCACAACCAATGCCACGCATTGAGGAGTTGCTGGAGCGGTTAGCTAGTGCAAGCTATCTCTCCATTATGGATCTGAGTCGGGGATATTGGCAGATTCCCCTGAGCCCTGAGGCCCAGGAGAGGTCAGCCTTTATCACCCCCTTTGGATTGTACGAATCCACGGTCATGCCATTCGGCATGAAAAATGCCCCGGCCACTTTCCAGAGAATGGTTAACTCCCTGCTCCTGGGACTGGAGAGGTACGCAGTGGCGTACCTGGATGACATTGCCGTCTTCAGTCCCACCTGGGGGGATCACCTCAAGCATCTGCGGCAGGTGCTTGGGCGCATCCGCCAGGCAGGCTTGACCATTAAGCCAGGAAAGTGCCAAATGGGCATGAACGAGCTCCACTACCTGGGGCACCGGGTAGGCGGGGGCACGCTGAAACCAGAGCCCGGGAAAGTGGACGCTATCGTGTCCTGGCCCACCCCCAGGACCAAAAAGCAGGTGCTGTCCTTCTTGGGCACTGCAGGGTACTATAGGCGCTTTGTGCCAAACTATAGTAGCCTTGCGAAGCCTCTCACAGACCTCACCAAGAGGAACCTACCCCATGCAGTCGATTGGACCGAGGCCTGCGAGGTCGCCTTCCAGGCTCTGAAGACGGCCCTGAGCAGCTCCCCTGTGTTGAGGGCGATTGACGGCAAGCAGCCATTCCTAGTACAGACTGATGCTAGTGAGTTTGGCCTCGGAGCTGTGCTCAGCCAGGTCGACTCAAGGAACCAGGAGCACCCAGTGCTGTACCTCAGCCGAAAGCTCCTCCCGAGGGAAGTGGCCTATTCCACGATAGAGAAGGAGTGTCTGGCCATTGTATGGGCTCTGCAACGCTTGCAGCCCTACCTGTACGGGCGCCCCTTCACTGTCGTGACCGACCACAACCCCCTGAGCTGGCTGAACTCCCTGTCCGGTACCAACGGGAGGTTGCTACGCTGGAGCCTCACGCTCCAGCAGTACGACTTTACCGTGCGGCACCGAAAAGGCAGCGAGCATGGCAATGCCGATGGGTTATCCCGGCGGGGAGAACCCACAGGGACACGCTTGGAGGAGTACCGAGAGGTTCTTCCTCCATAGCGTCATTGAAAAGGGGGAGGTGTCAGGAAAATGAATATTGCTCATGATTTCAAGGTATTGGAGAGTCAGGCAAATCTGACTCCCTCCTCCCTCCTCGCTTTTAGCTGGTTTGTAAGTAGTTTACAGAGAACCACTGCCTGCCTCCCCCCAACCAAACTATTTACGATGGGTCGTAAACCACTTCCAGGAGAGCCAGAGCTGGACAAACCAGTCCAAACCAGTTTTGTTTCTACCAAAGAAACCAAGTCCTTTGTCTAAAATTCACAGTGGTTTCAATATCGAATTTAAAACGACCCGATCATACCACAAACACATAATGCATATTTTTAGATTACTTACCGTGTTGTGTATTCAATGATGTATTTTGTACAGTTGTACAACGTTCAGGAACCTGGGAAGGGATTGCTGGCATTCCAAATAAGACCATCAAGTCATATTTGGTATCAAACTTCTCAGAATCACCTGACCTGGAAAATGAGCCATATCTTATGTCTGTGAGCCCCCCCCATCTCTAGATATGGAAAATGGGGATTCATTAAGCCTGGTGAGAGAGGATGGCTCAGCAGACACGCCCACAAAGGAGGGCTCACTCTGCGAAAGGGGGTCAAAGACTTCTCCCAGTTTCATAAAAGCAAATAGAACATTTTTGGGTCATTCTGCTCTTGAGGTCTGACAGTCAACACCAGCTAACTGTCGACAGAATCTACCCATCCAGGAGAGGGGCCTCCTCCAAGAAACTAAGCACCAAGCCTGACTAGGTCTGAAACTTTTCTTACGTTATTCCTTTTATTTTTTATAACTGTTATTCATACATGTAATATTGTCTCTTATATAATATTCTGTACATCTTTTATAATCACTGCCTATTTCTGAGGAGTAAACTATTTTAATTTACTAGTCTCGATCTCCTTGTCCTATGAACGATTTCTCACGTCCTCCCTGCTCATTTTTTACGCTATCATACAGGTACCCGGTCTACCTTGAAGACCGGTGGTGGCAGCATATCGTTTTGTGTATTTATGTGATATTGTGGGCGTGAGGGTGACTGGATCGAGGTATATATACGTTCCTGGAAGGAACTGGAGGTATATATACATCCTGTCACATCACGGGCCGCAATAGACCACATAAAGTAGAGCAGCTGGGCTCCATCCTTATCCTCTGGCAGTACCGGATCTGGCCAGCAGTCTAAGGGGGCGCCAGAGAGCTGCAGGTCCTGACTAAGCTAATCCTGACAGTTAACTATTCACATGGTCAGGTTTTTTGAACACACAGATAGGGACTGCTCTGATACGGGTTACCTTGACGTTTGGTAGAGCGGCTTCGTATACATTTTTTGCAAAAAACGTATCAACTAAATACCCTGTTTTTTATCACTTTTTTATGCAGCACTTGCTTTTTACTTTTTTTATTTTTTATAACAGAGTATTTTTGCACGTTTTTCTGATTGTTTTTTGTGATTCAGTCTTTTGGTGGTGTGAACAGCGTCTTACAGATCTGTTCACTGTGTGCACGGCTCATTAGTGTCTGTTTAGTTTGTTACTTGTTTCTGCAAGATAAGGGAGCCGCCCACCACTCCCTTTGGGTCCTGCACATGAAAGCCGTCTTCTGCAGTCAGTCCGTGTCAGACACTGGACCTGTCTGGACCCGGCTCATGTAGTTAACTATTCACATGGTCAGGTTTTTTGAACACACAGATAGGGACTGCTCTGATACGGGTTACCTTGACGTTTGGTAGAGCGGCTTCGTATACATTTTTTGCAAAAAACGTATCAACTAAATACCCTGTTTTTTATCACTTTTTTATGCAGCACTTGCTTTTTACTTTTTTTATTTTTTATAACAGAGTATTTTTGCACGTTTTTTCTGATTGTTTTTTGTGATTCAGTCTTTTGGTGGTGTGAACAGCGTCTTACAGATCTGTTCACTGTGTGCACGGCTCATTAGTGTCTGTTTAGTTTGTTTCTTGTTTCTGCAAGATAAGGGAGCCGCCCACCACTCCCTTTGGGTCCTGCACATGAAAGCCGTCTTCTGCAGTCAGTCCGTGTCAGACACTGGACCTGTCTGGACCCGGCTCATGTAGTTAACTATTCACATGGTCAGGTTTTTTGAACACACAGATAGGGACTGCTCTGATACGGGTTACCTTGACGTTTGGTAGAGCGGCTTCGTATACATTTTTTGCAAAAAACGTATCAACTAAATACCCTGTTTTTTATCACTTTTTTATGCAGCACTTGCTTTTTACTTTTTTTATTTTTTATAACAGAGTATTTTTGCACGTTTTTCTGATTGTTTTTTGTGATTCAGTCTTTTGGTGGTGTGAACAGCGTCTTACAGATCTGTTCACTGTGTGCACGGCTCATTAGTGTCTGTTTAGTTTGTTTCTTGTTTCTGCAAGATAAGGGAGCCGCCCACCACTCCCTTTGGGTCCTGCACATGAAAGCCGTCTTCTGCAGTCAGTCCGTGTCAGACACTGGACCTGTCTGGACCCGGCTCATGTAGTTAACTATTCACATGGTCAGGTTTTTTGAACACACAGATAGGGACTGCTCTGATACGGGTTACCTTGACGTTTGGTAGAGCGGCTTCGTATACATTTTTTGCAAAAAACGTATCAACTAAATACCCTGTTTTTTATCACTTTTTATGCAGCACTTGCTTTTTACTTTTTTTATTTTTTATAACAGAGTATTTTTGCACGTTTTTCTGATTGTTTTTTGTGATTCAGTCTTTTGGTGGTGTGAACAGCGTCTTACAGATCTGTTCACTGTGTGCACGGCTCATTAGTGTCTGTTTAGTTTGTTTCTTGTTTCTGCAAGATAAGGGAGCCGCCCACCACTCCTTTGGGTCCTGCACATGAAAGCCGTCTTCTGCAGTCAGTCCGTGTCAGACACTGGACCTGTCTGGACCCGGCTCATGTAGTTAACTATTCACATGGTCAGGTTTTTTGAACACACAGATAGGACTGCTCTGATACGGGTTACCTTGACGTTTGGTAGAGCGGCTTCGTATACATTTTTTGCAAAAAACGTATCAACTAAATACCCTGTTTTTTATCACTTTTTTATGCAGCACTTGCTTTTTACTTTTTTTATTTTTTATAACAGAGTATTTTTGCACGTTTTTCTGATTGTTTTTTGTGATACAGGCCTTATACAGGGCTGATGTTGGCTGTGACACAGGCCTTACACAGGGGCTGATATTGGCTGTGACACAGGCCTTATACAGGGCTGATGTGGGCTGTGACACAGACCTTATAGAGGGCTGAAGTTGGCTGTGGCACAGGCTTTATACAGGGCTGATGTTGGCTGTGACACAGGCCTTATACAGGGCTGAAGTTGGCTGTGACACAGGCCTTATACAGGGCTGAAGTTGGCTGTGGCACAGGCCTTATACAGGGCTGATGTTGGCTGTGACACAGGCCTTATACAGGGCTGAAGTTGGCTGTGACACAGGCCTTATACAGGGCTGATGTTGGCTGTGCCACAGGCATTATACAGGGCAGAAGTTGGCTGTGACACAGGCCTTATACAGGGCTGATGTTGGCTGTGACACAGGCCTTACACAGGGCTGAAGTTGGCTGTGACACAGGCCTTATGGAGGAGCTGATGTTGGCTGTGACACAGGCCTTATGCAGGGGCTGATGTTGGCTGTGACACAGGCCTTATGGAGGAGCTGATGTTGGCTGTGACACAGGCCTTATACAGGGGCTGAAGTTGGCTGTGACACAGGCCTTATACAGGGGCTGATGTTGGCTGTGACACAGGCCTTATGGAGGAGCTGATGTTGGCTGTGACACAGGCCTTATGCAGGGGCTGATGTTGGCTGTGACACAGGCCTTATGGAGGAGCTGATGTTGGCTGTGACACAGGCCTTATACAGGGGCTGATGTTGGCTGTGACACAGGTCTAATACAGGGGCTGATGTTGGCTGTGACACAGGCCTTATGCAGGGCTGATGTTGGCTGTGACACAGGCCTTATACAGGGGCTGATGTTGGCTGTGACACAGGCCTTATACAGGGGCTGATGTTGGCTGTGACACAGGCCTTATACAGGGGCTGATGTTGACTGTGACACAGGCCTTATACAGGGGCTGATGTTGGCTGTGACACAGGCCTTATACAGGGGCTGATGTTGGCTGTGACACAGGCCTTATAGAGGGGCTGATGTTGGCTGTGACACAGGCCTATACAGGGGTGATGTTGGCTGTGACACAGGCCTTATACAGGGGCTGATGTTGGCTGTGACACAGGCCTTATACAGGGCTGATGTTGGCTGTGACACAGGCCTATACAGGGCTGATGTGGCTGTGACACGGCCTTATACAGGCTGATGTTGGCTGTGTCACAGGCCTTATACAGGGCTGATGTTGGCTGTGACACAGGCCTTATCAGGGCTGATGTTGGTGTGTGACACAGGCCTTATACAGGGGCTGATGTTGGCTGTGACACAGGCCTTATACAGGGCTGATGTTGACTGTGACACAGGCCTTATACGGGGCTGATGTTGGCTGTGACACAGGCCTTATACAGGGCTGATGTTGGCTGTGACACAGGCCTTATAGAGGGGCTGATGTTGGCTGTGACACAGGCCTTATACAGGCTGATGTTGGCTGTGACACAGGCCTTATAGAGGGGCTGATGTTGGCTGTGACACAGGCCTTAACAGGGGCTGATGTTGACTGTGACACAGGCTTATACAGGGCTGATGTTGGCTGTGACACAGGCCTTATACAGGGGCTGATGTTGGCTGTGACACAGGCCTTATAGAGGGGCTGATGTTGGCTGTGACACAGCCTTATACAGGGCTGATGTTGGCTGTGACACAGGCCTTAAGAGGGGCTGATGTTGGCTGTGACACAGGCCTTATACAGGGGCTGATGTTGGCTGTGACACAGGCTTATACAGGGGCTGATGTTGGCTGTGACACAGGCCTTATACAGGGGCTGATGTTGGCTGTGACACAGGCCTTATAAAGGGGCTGATGTTGGCTGTGACACAGGCCTTATACAGGGCTGATGTTGGCTGTGACACAGGCCTTATAGAGGGGCTGATGTTGCTGTGACACAGGCCTTATACAGGCTGATGTTGGCTGTGACACAGGCCTTATACAAGGGCTGATGTTGGCTGTGACACAGGCCTTATACAGGGCTGATGTTGGCTGTGACACAGGC
Source organism: Allobates femoralis (assembly GCA_033576535.1). Lineage (NCBI taxonomy): Eukaryota > Metazoa > Chordata > Amphibia > Anura > Aromobatidae > Allobates > Allobates femoralis. The sequence goes on from JARQOC010000008.1 coordinate 92,450,814, forward strand.
CTTATCAGGGCTGATGTTGGCTGTGACACAGGCCTTATAGAGGGGCTGATGTTGGCTGTGACACAGGCCTTATGCAGGGCTGATGTTGGCTGTGACACAGGCCTTATACAGGGGCTGATGTTGGTGTGACACAGGCTTATACAGGGGCTGATGTTGGCTGTGACACAGGCCTTATACAGGGCTGATGTTGGCTGTGACACAGGCCTTATAGAGGGGCTGATGTTGGCTGTGACACAGGCCTTATACAGGGCTGATGTTGGCTGTGACACAGGCCTTATACAGGGCTGATGTGGCTGTACACAGGCCTTATACAGGGCTGATGTTGGCTGTGACACAGGCCTTATAAGGGCTGATGTTGGCTGACACGGCCTTATACAGGGCTGATGTTGGCTGTGACACAGGCCTTATAAGGGGCTATGTTGGCTGTGACACAGGCCTTATACAGGCTGATGTTGGCTGTGACACAGGCCTTATACAGGCTGATGTGGCTGTGAACAGGCCTTATAAGGGCTGAGTTGGCTGTGAACAGGCCTTTACAGGGGCTGAGTTGGCTGTGACACAGCCTTAACGGGCTGATTGGCTGGACAAGCTTATACAGGCTGATGTGCTGTGACACAGCTTAACAGCTGATTGCGTGACACGGCTTATAAGGGCTGAGTGGCTGACACAGGCTAACAGCATGTGGCTGTGACAAGGCTTATACAGTGATGTGCTGTGACACAGGCTTATCGGGCTGTTTCTGTGCACAGGCCTATGGGCGATTTGGCTGGACACGGCTTATAAGGGGCGATTTGGCTGACACAGGCTATCAGGGTGAGTGGCTGTGACACAGCTTATGAGTATGTTGCTGTGAACAGCCTTACAGGCTGATGTGCTGTGACACAGCTAAAGGTATGTTGGCTGTGACACAGCTAACAGGGTTGTGTACAAGCTTACAGGGCTGATGTGCGTGACACAGGCTTATAGGCTGATGTTGGCTGTGACACAGCCTTATACAGGCTGATTGCTGTGACAAGGCCTTACAGGCTGTTGGCTGTGACACAGCCTTATACAGGCTGATTGCGTGACACAGCTTAACGGGCTGATGTGGCTGTGACCAGCCTAACAGGCTGATGTGCTGTGACAGCCTTATCAGGTGATTGGCTCACAGGCCTTATACAGGGCTGAGTTGGCTGGACACAGCCTTATAGGCTGATGTTGTGTGACACAGGCTTATAAGGGCTGATGTTCTGTACACAGGCCTTACAGGGCTGTTGGCTGTGACACGGCCTTATACAGGGCTGATGTTGGCTGTGCACAGGCCTTATACAGGGGCTGATGTTGGCTGTACACAGGCCTTATACAGGCTGATGTGTTGACCAGCTTTAAGGGCTATGTTGGCTGTGACACGGCCTTTACGGCTGATGTGGCGGCACAGCCTAAAGGGATGTTGGCTTGACACAGCCTTATCAGCTGATGTTGGTGGACAGGCTATAGGCTGATGTGCTGTGACACAGGCCTTATACAGGCTGATGTTGGCTGTGACACAGGCAACAGGCTGATGTTGGCTGTGACACAGGCCTTATCAGGCTGATGTTGCTGTGACCAGGCCTTATAAGGCTGATGTTGCTGTGCACAGCCTTATAAGGGGCTGATGTTGGCGTGACACAGGCCTTATAAGGCTGATGTTGGCGTGACACAGCTTATACAGGCTGATGTTGGCTGTGACACAGCCTTATCAGGGCTGATGTTGGCTGTGACACAGGCCTTATACGGCTGATGTTGGCTGTGACACAGGCCTTAACGAGGAGCCTCGATGTTGGCTGTGACACAGGCCTTATAGGGTGATGTTGGCTGTGACACAGGCCTTATCAGGCGATGTTGGCTGTGACACAGGCCTTATACAGGCTGATGTTGCTGTGACACAGCCTTATAAGGGTGATGTTGGCTGTGACACAGGCCTTATACAGGGCTGATGTTGGCGTGACACAGGCCTTAAGGGGCTGATGTTGGCTGTGACACAGGCTTAACAGGCTATTCTGACACAGCCTATAGGCTGTGTTGCTGTGACACAGGCCTTATACGGCAGTTGCTGACACGGCTATAAGGCTATGTTGGCGTGACACAGGCCTTATACAGGGATGTTGCTGGACACAGCTTAGGGGCTGATGTTGGCTGTGACAAGCTATACAGGCTGATGTTGCTGTACACAGGCCTTATAGGCTGATGTTGCGACACGCTTATCAGGTTGTGCTGACAGGCTTATAAGGCTGATGTGCTGTGACACAGCCTTATAAGGGGCTGATGGGCTGCACAGCCTTAAGGGTGATGTGGCGTGACCAGCTATCGGGATGTGCTGTGACACAGGCCTTATGGGGCTGATGTGGCTGGCACGGCTTATACAGGCTGATTTGGCTGTGACACAGCTTTAAGGTGATGTGCTGTGAACAGCCTATACAGGCTATTTGTTGACCAGCCAAGGTTCTCCGCCTTAACTGCGTGACACTACAGGGCTTGTTGGCGTGACACAGCCTTATACAGGCGATGTGCTGTGACAGGCCTTAACAGGGCGATTGCTTGACACAGGCCTTATAGGCTGATGTGGCTGTGACACAGGCCTTAAAGGGCTATGTGCTGGCACAGCTTAACAGGCTGAGTTGGCTGACACGGCCTTAAGGGGCATGTTGGCTGTAACAGGCTTATACAGGGCTGATGTTGCTGTGACACAGCTTAAGGCTGAGTGGTGTGCACAGGCCTTATCGGCTGATGTTGGCTGTGACACACTTATAAGGCTGATTGCTGTGAACAGCATAAGGGCTGATGTTGCTGTGAAGGCCTTAACAGGTTGTTGGCTGTGACAGGCCTTATACAGGCTATGTTGTGTGACACAGGCTATAAGGGGCTGATGTTGGCTGGACAAGGCTTATACAGGCGATGTGCGGAACAGCCTATAGGCTGAGTTGGCTGTGACACAGGCCTTATACAGGGCTGATGTTGGCTGTGACACAGGCCTTATAAGGGGCTGATGTTGGCTGTGACACAGGCCTTATACAGGCTGATGTTGGCTGTGACACAGGCCTTATACAGGGGCTGATGTTGGCTGTGACACAGGCCTTATACAGGGGCTGATGTTGGCTGTGACACAGGCCTTATATGGGGCTGATGTGGCTGTGACACAGGCCTTATAAGGGCTGATTTGGCTGTGACACAGGCTTATCAGGGCTGATGTTGGCTGTGACACAGGCCTTATACAGGGCTGATGTTGGCTGTGACACAGGCCTTATACAGGGGCTGATGTTGGCTGTGACACAGGCCTTATCAGGGCTGATGTTGGCTGGACACAGGCCTTATACAGGGCTGATGTTGGCTGTGACACAGGCCTTATCAGGGGTATGTTGCTGTGACACAGGCCTTATACAGGCTGATGTGGCTGTACACAGGCCTTATACAGGGCTGATGTTGCTGTGACACAGGCTTTAGGCTGATGTGCGTGACACAGGCTTATACAGGCTGATGTTGGCTGTGACACAGGCCTTATAAGGGCTGATGTTGGCTGTGACACAGGCCTTATCAGGGCTGATGTTGGTGTGACACAGGCTTTTACAGGGCTGATGTTGGCTGTGACACAGGCCTTATAAGGGCTGATGTTGGCTGTGACACAGGCCTTATACAGGGCTGATGTTGGCTGTGACACAGGCCTTATACAGGGCTGATGTTGGCTGTGACACAGGCCTTATACAGGGCTGATGTTGGCTGTGACACAGGCCTTATACAGGGCTGATGTTGGCTGTGACACAGGCCTTATAGGGGCTGATGTTGGCTGTGACACGGCCTTATACAGGGGTGTTTGGCTGTGACACAGGCCTTATACAGGTGATGTTGGCTGTGACACAGGCCTTATGAGGGCTGATGTTGGCTGTGACACAGGCCTTATACAGGGCTGATGTTGGCTGTGACACAGGCCTTATACAGGGCTGATGTTGCTGTGACACAGCCTTATACAGGGCTGATGTTGGCTGTGACACAGGCCTTATCAGGCTGATGTTGGCTGTGACACAGGCTTATACAGGGCTGATGTTGGCTGTGACACAGGCCTTATACAGGGCTGATGTTGGCTGACACAGGCCTTATACAGGGCTGATGTTGGTGTGACAGGCTATAATATGTTGGCTGTGACACAGGCTTATACAGGGCTGATGTTGGCTGTGACACAGGCCTTATAGGGCTGATGTGGCTGTGACACAGGCCTTATACAGGGCTGATGTTGGCTGTGACACAGCCTTATACAGGGCTGATGTTGGCTGTGACACAGGCCTTATACAGGGCGATGTTGGCTGTGACACAGGCCTTATACAGGGTGATGTTGGCTGTGACACAGCCTTATAAGGGGCTGATGTTGGCTGTGACACAGGCTTATACAGGGCTGATGTTGGCTGTGACCAGGCCTTATACAGGGCTGATGTTGGCTGTGACACAGGCCTTATCAGGGCTGATGTTGGCTGTGACCAGCTTATACAGGGCTGATGTTGTGTGACAAGCCTTATACAGGCTGATGTTGCTGTGACACAGGCTTATAAGGGCTGATGTTGGCTGTGACACAGGCCTTATACAGGGGTGATGTTGGCTGTGAACAGGCTTATAGGGCTGATGTTGGCTGTGACACAGCCTTATACGGGCTGATGTTGGCTGTGACACAGGCCTTAACAGGGCTGATGTGCTTGACACAGCCTTATACAGGCTGATGTTGCTGTGACACAGGCCTTTACAGGGGCGATGTTGGCTGTGACACGGCCTTATACAGGGCTGATGTGGCTGTGACACAGGCCTTATAGGCTGATGTTGGCTGTGACACAGGCCTTATACGGGGCTGATGTTGCTGTGACACAGGCCTTATAAGGCTGATGTTGGCTGTGACACAGGCTTATACAGGGGCTGATGTTGGCGTGACAAGGCCTTATACAGGGGCTGATGTTGGCTTGACACAGGCTATAAGGGGCTATGTTGGCTGTGACACAGGCCTTATACAGGGTGAGTTGGCTGTGACACAGGCCTTATAAGGGTGATGTTGGCTGTGACACAGGCCTTATACAGGGCGAGTTGCTGTGACACAGGCCTTACAGGCTGATGTTGGCTGTGACACAGCCTTATACAGGGCTGATGTTGCTGTGACACAGCCTATAAGGGGCTGATGTTGCTGTGACACAGGCCTTATACAGGTGATGTGGCTGTGACACAGGCCTTATAAGGGGTGATGTGCTTGACACAGGCTTATAAGGGCTGTGTTGGCTGTGACACAGGCCTTATACAGGGCTGATGTTGGCTGTGACACAGGCCTTATACAGGGGCTGATGTTGGCTGTGACACAGGCCTTATACAGGGCTGATGTTGGCTGTGACACAGGCCTATACAGGGGCTGATGTTGGCTGTGACACAGGCCTTATACAGGGCTGATGTTGGCTGTGACACAGGCCTTATACAGGGCTGATGTTGGCTGTGACACAGGCCTTATACAGGGGCTGATGTTGGCTGTGACACAGGCCTTATACAGGGGCTGAGTGTTGGCTGTGACACAGGCCTTATACAGGGCTGATGTTGGCTGTGCACAGGCCTTATACAGGGGCTGATGTTGGCTGTGACACAGGCCTTATCAGGGCTGATGTTGGCTGTGACACAGGCCTTATACAGGGGCTGATGTTGGCTGTGACACAGGCCTTATACAGGCTGATGTTGGCTGTGACACAGGCCTTATACAGGGGTGATGTTGGCTGTGACACAGGCCTATACAGGGCTGATGTTGGCTGTGACACAGGCCTTATCAGGGCTGATGTTGGCTGTGACACAGGCCTTATACAGGGCTGATGTTGGCTGTGACACAGCCTTATACAGGCTGATGTTGGCTGTGACACAGGCCTTATCAGGGCTGATGTTGGCTGTGAACAGGCCTTATACAGGGGCTGATGTTGGCTGTGACACAGGCCTTATCAGGGCTGATGTTGGCTGTGACACAGGCCTTATACAGGGGCTGATGTTGGCTGTGACACAGGCCTTATACAGGGGCTGATGTTGGCTGTGACACAGGCCTTATAAGGGCTGATGTTGGCTGTGACACAGGCCTTATACAGGGCTGATGTTGGCTGTGACACAGGCCTTATAAGGGCTGATGTTGGCTGTGACACAGGCCTTATAAGGGCTGATGTTGGCTGTGACACAGGCCTTATACAGGGCTGATGTTGGCTGTGACAAGGCCTTTAGGGCTGATGTTGCTGTGACACAGGCTTATACAGGGGTGATGTTGGTGTGACAGCCTATAAGGGTATGTTGGCTGTGACACAGGCCTTATACAGGGCTGATGTGGCTGTGACACAGGCCTTATACAGGGCTGATGTTGGCGTGACACAGGCTTATAGGGCTGATGTTGCTGTGACACAGGCCTTATACAGGGCTGATGTGGCTGTGACACAGGCCTTATACAGGGCTGATGTTGCTGTGACACAGCTTATAAGGGGCTGATGTTGCTGTGACACAGGCTTATACAGGGCTGATGTTGGCTGTGACACAGCCTATAAGGGCTGATGTTGCTGTGACACAGGCCTTATACAGGGGCTGATGTTGGCTGTGACACAGGCCTTATAAGGGCTGATGTTGGCTGTGCACAGGCCTTATACAGGGCTGATGTTGGCTGTGACACAGGCCTTATACAGGGCTGATGTTGCTGTGACACAGCTTATACGGGTGATGTTGCTGTGACCAGGCCTTATAGGGCTGATGTGGCTGTGAACGGCTTAACAGGGCTGATGTTGGCTGTGCACAGGCCTTATAAGGGCTGATGTTGGTGTGACACAGGCCTTATACAGGGGCTGATGTTGCTGTGACACGGCCTTAAAGGGGTGAGTGGCTGTCACAGGCTTATACAGGGGCTGTGTGGCTGTGAACAGGCCTTATACAGGGGCTATTTGGCTGTGACACAGGCCTTATACAGGGCTGATGTTGGCTGTGACACAGGCCTTTAAGGGGCTGATGTTGGCTGTGACACAGCCTTATACAGGCTTGTTGGCTGTGACACAGGCCTTATAAGGGCTGATGTGGCTGTGACACAGGCCTATACAGGCTGTGTTGGCTGTGACACAGGCTTATACAGGGCTGTTTGGCTGTGACACAGGCTTTAGGGTGGTTGGCTGTGACACGGCCTTATAAAGGGCGATGTTGGCTGTGAAAGGCCTTATACGGGTGATGTTGGCTGTGACACAGGCCTTAAAGGGGCTGATGTTGGCTGTGACACAGCCTTATACAGGCTGATGTTGGCTGTGACACAGGCTTATAAAGGCTGATGTTGGCTGTGACACAGGCCTATACAGGGGCTGATGTTGGCTGTGACACAGGCCTTTACAGGGCTGATGTTGGCTGGACACAGGCCTTATACAGGCTGATGTTGGCTGTGACACAGGCCTTATAAGGTGTGTTGCTGTGACACAGGCCTTATACAGGGCTGATGTTGGCTGTGACACAGGCTTATAGGGGCTGATGTTGGCGTGACACAGGCCTTTACAGGGCTGATGTTGCTGTGACACAGGCCTTATCAAGGCGATGTTGGCTGTGACACAGGCCTTATAAGGGGCTGTGTTGGCTGTGACCAGCTTATACAGGGCTGATGTTGCTGTGCACAGGCTTATAAGGGGTGATGTTGGCTGTGACACAGGCCTTATGGGGCTGTGTTGGCTGTGACACGGCTTTACAGGCTGATGTTGGCTGTGACACAGGCTTATAAGGGGCTGATTTGCTGTGACACAGGCCTTATACAGGCTGATGTTGGCTGTGACACAGGCCTTATACAGGGTGATGTTGGCTGTGACACAGGCCTTATACAGGGGCTGATGTTGGCTGTGACACAGGCCTTATACAGGGCTGATGTTGGCTGTGACACAGGCCTTATACAGGGGCTGATGTTGGCTGTGACACAGGCCTTATACAGGGGCTGATGTTGGCTGTGACACAGGCCTTATACAGGGCTGATGTTGGCTGTGACACAGGCCTTATACAGGGGCTGATGTTGGCTGTGACACAGGCCTTATACAGGGTGAGGTACTGGCATGTGTGTTGGCTGTGACACAGGCCTTATACAGGGGCTGATGTTGCTGTGACACAGGCCTTATACAGGGCTGATGTTGGCTGTGACACAGGCCTTATACAGAGGGGCTGATGTTGGCTGTGACACAGGCCTTATACAGGGCTGATGTTGGCTGTGACACAGGCCTTATACAGGGCTGATGTTGGCTGTGACACAGGCCTTATACAGGGCTGATGTTGGCTGTGACACAGGCCTTATACAGGGGCTGATGTTGGCTGTGACACAGGCCTTATACAGGGCTGATGTTGGCTGTGACACAGGCCTTATACAGGGCTGATGTTGGCTGTGACACAGGCCTTATACAGGGGCTGATGTTGGCTGTGACACAGGCCTTATCAGGGCTGATGTTGGCTGTGACACAGGCCTTATACAGGGCTGATGTTGGCTGTGACACAGGCCTTATACAGGGGCTGATGTTGGCTGTGACACAGGCCTTATACAGGGCTGATGTTGGCTGTGACACAGGCCTTATACAGGGCTGATGTTGGCTGTGACACAGGCCTTATACAGGGGCTGATGTTGGCTGTGACACAGGCCTTATACAGGGGCTGATGTTGGCTGTGACACAGGCCTTATACAGGGGCTGATGTTGGCTGTGACACAGGCCTTATACAGGGGCTGATGTTGGCTGTGACACAGGCCTTATAAGGGCTGATGTTGGCTGTGACACAGGCCTTATACAGGGGCTGATGTTGGCTGTGACACAGGCCTTATACAGGGCTGATGTTGGCTGTGACACAGGCCTTATACAGGGCTGATGTTGGCTGTGACACAGGCCTTATACAGGGCTGATGTTGGCTGTGACACAGGCCTTATACAGGGGCTGATGTTGGCTGTGACACAGGCCTTATACAGGGGCTGATGTTGGCTGTGACACAGGCTTATACAGGGCTGATGTTGGCTGTGACACAGGCCTTATACAGGGCTGATGTTGGCTGTGACACAGGCCTTATACAGGGGCTGATGTTGGCTGTGACACAGGCCTTATACAGGGCTGATGTTGGCTGTGACACAGGCCTTATACAGGGCTGATGTTGGCTGTGACACAGGCCTTATACAGGGGCTGATGTTGGCTGTGACACAAGGCCTTATACAGGGCTGATGTTGGCTGTGACACAGGCCTTATACAGGGGCTGATGTTGGCTGTGACACAGGCCTTATACAGGGGCTGATGTTGGCTGTGACACAGGCCTATACAGGGCTGATGTTGGCTGTGACACAGGCCTTATACAGGGCTGATGTTGCTGTGACACGGCCTATACAGGCTGATGTTGGGCTGTGACCAGGCCTTATACAGGGCTGATGTTGGCGTGAACAGGCCTTATACAGGGGCTGTGTTGGCTGTGACACAGGCCTTATACAGGGCTGATGTTGGCTGTGACACAGGCCTTATACACGGGCTGATGTTGGCTGTGACACAGGCCTTATACAGGGGCTGATGTTGGCTGTGACACAGGCCTTATGTAGATGATCGGTCACTGTGATCTCCTGGGAATCCCTGTTGTTTTGGGGTCTCTGTTTCCTGCAGTTTTGCAGCCTTCTGATTGGTCAGGGCCGTGTTTAGAGTGGATGCCATTAGATCCATGTCAGATAGGTCACATGACTCTTCTTTTTCCAATCAGCGTTTTTCACCATCTCTTTAGGGAAAAAAAAAACGGAAAGTCTACAAGGTGCTCCGGGTACCAGGACGGTGGTGGATTCCAGCATTTCTCAGGACTGTTGCGCGCACTGTGTGAACGTGAGCTGTTGAGCGCAGGCGGTTATTACCGGCCTCAGGAGGAGCCGGGAGATCTTCCGTTATCCGTGTACCGGGGCCCAGCAGCACTGGAGGCGGCCGTTGTACCGTGCAGGACCCGGCGGCGCCTCCTACCGGACAAATCAGAATTCGGGCGCCTGGTGACGTCACCCCCCCTGGTAACAGTCTCCTCGTTCCGCGCTGTCAGCCAGTCAGAAAATCTCTCCGGAGCGTCGCTCAGCCAATCAGCGCTCAGCAGAGCGGGCGGGGGGGAAAGCGCCAATTCGATGCGTCTCTCTGCTCCCTCCCCGACAAGATGGCGGTAACTGCTTTGTTTCTGGGTGTTCGCCGAGTGCTGTGTGTGTGATCCGGGGAGGCGGGGAGAGCGGACTGGTGTGAAGGACGGAGCGGATGTCTGTGCTGTAGTGAGGGCGGCAGTGGCGGGTGATTGCGCTGAGGTCGGTCCGGAGCACAGGCCGCGCCGCCTCCTACCACAGTCTCACTGTCTGTATTCTGTCCTCGTCATCCCCTCCCCCTCTTACAGGATCTCCGGGGAATGGACGAGCATTGGTGAGCGGGAGGCCGACACACGAGCCGGGCGGAGGAGAGACATGACAGCGGGGCCCATGAGGTAGGCCGGAGCCGGGGATAGTGACGGGGCCGGGCCGTGTGTGGGTGATGGGCAGCTCCCGGACAACAGGGGGCGGGGAATACTGCTGGGCAGAGCTGATACCACACGTGGCTCCCACCGGTGCCCGGTAATGACGTGTGAGCGGGGCCGACATGTAACCTCACCGGAGGGAGGGCCCTCACCGGTGTGCGGTACTGCACCTCCCCCGTCCAGCCTAAATCACACACCGGTGTGCGGTACTGCACCTCCCCCGTCCAGCCTAAATCACACACCGGTGTGCTGTACTGCACCTCCCCCGTCCAGCCTAAATCACACACCGGTGTGCGGTACTGCACCTCCCCTGTCCAGCCTAAATCACACACGGTGTGCGGTACTGCACCTCCCCTGTCCAGCCTAAATCACACACCGGTGTGCGGTACTGCACCTCCCCCGTCCAGCCTAAATCACACACCGGTGTGCGGTACTGCACCTCACCCGTCCAGCCTAAATCACACACCGGTGTGCGGTACTGCACCTCACCCGTCCAGCCTAAATCACACACCGGTGTGCGGTACTGCACCTCACCTCTCCAGCCTAAATCACACACCGGTGTGCGGTACTGCACCTCACCCGTCCAGCCTAAATCACACACCGGTGTGCGGTACTGCACCTCACCCGTCCAGCCTAAATCACACACCGGTGTGCGGTACTGCACCTCCCCCGTCCAGCCTAAATCACACACCGGTGTGCAGTACTGCACCTCACCCCTCCAGCCTAAATCACACACCGGTGTGCGGTACTGCACCTCACCCGTCCAGCCTAAATCACACACCGGTGTGCAGTACTGCACCTCCCCCGTCCAGCCTAAATCACACACCGGTGTGCGGTACTGCACCTCCCCCGTCCAGCCTAAATCACACACCGGTGTGCGGTACTGCACCTCCCCCGTCCAGCCTAAATCACACACCGGTGTGCGGTACTGCACCTCCCCCGTCCAGCCTAAATCACACACCGGTGTGCTGTACTGCACCTCACCTGTCCGGCCTAAATCACACACCGGTGTGCGGTACTGCACCTCACCCGTCCAGCCTAAATCACACACCGGTGTGCGGTACTGCACCTCCCCCGTCCGGCCTAAATCACACACCGGTGTGCGGTACTGCACCTCCCCCGTCCGGCCTAAATCACACACCGGTGTGCGGTACTGCACCTCCCCGTCCGGCCTAAATCACACACCGGTGTGCGGTACTGCACCTCACTTCTCCAGCCTAAATCACACACCGGTGTGCGGTACTGCACATCCCCCGTCCAGCCTAAATCACACACCGGTGTGCGGTACTGCACCTCCCCTGTCCAGCCTAAATCACACACCGGTGTGCGGTACTGCACATCCCCCGTCCGGCCTAAATCACACACCGGTGTGCGGTACTGCACCTCACCTCTCCAGCCTAAATCACACACCGGTGTGCAGTACTGCACCTCCCCCGTCCAGCCTAAATCACACACCGGTGTGCGGTACTGCACCTCCCCCGTCCAGCCTAAATCACACACCGGTGTGCGGTACTGCACCTCCCCGTCCAGCCTAAATCACCACCGGTGTGCGGTACTGCACCTCACCCGTCCGGCCTAAATCACACACCGGTGTGCGGTACTGCACCTCACCCGTCCGGCCTAAATCACACACCGGTGTGCGGTACTGCACCTCCCCCGTCCGGCCTAAATCACACACCGGTGTGCGGTACTGCACCTCCCCCGTCCGGCCTAAATCACACACCGGTGTGCGGTACTGCACCTCCCCCGTCCGGCCTAAATCACACACCGGTGTGCGGTACTGCACCTCCCCCGTCCGGCCTAAATCACACACCGGTGTGCGGTACTGCACCTCCCCCATCCGGCCTAAATCACACACCGGTGTGCGGTACTGCACCTCACTTCTCCAGCCTAAATCACACACCGGTGTGCGGTACTGCACATCCCCCGTCCGGCCTAAATCACACACCGGTGTGCGGTACTGCACATCCCCCGTCCGGCCTAAATCACACACGGTGTGCAGTACTGCACCTCACCTCTCCAGCCTAAATCACACACCGGTGTGCAGTACTGCACCTCCCCCGTCCGGCCTAAATCACACACCGGTGTGCTGTACTGCACCTCACCCGTCCGGCCTAAATCACACACCGGTGTGCGGTACTGCACCTCACCCGTCCAGCCTAAATCACACACCGGTGTGCGGTACTGCACCTCCCCCGTCCGGCCTAAATCACACACCGGTGTGCGGTACTGCACCTCACTTCTCCAGCCTAAATCACACACCGGTGTGCGGTACTGCACATCCCCCGTCCAGCCTAAATCACACACCGGTGTGCAGTACTGCACCTCACCTCTCCAGCCTAAATCACACACCGGTGTGCGGTACTGCACCTCACTTCTCCAGCCTAAATCACACACCGGTGTGCGGTACTGCACATCCCCGTCCAGCCTAAATCACACACCGGTGTGCGGTACTGCACCTCCCCTGTCCAGCCTAAATCACACACCGGTGTGCGGTACTGCACCTCCCCCGTCCGGCCTAAATCACACACCGGTGTGCAGTACTGCACCTCACCTCTCCAGCCTAAATCACACACCGGTGTGCAGTACTGCACCTCCCCCGTCCGGCCTAAATCACACACCGGTGTGCTGTACTGCACCTCACCCGTCCGGCCTAAATCACACACCGGTGTGCTGTACTGCACCTCACTTCTCCAGCCTAAATCACACACCGGTGTGCAGTACTGCACCTCCCCCGTCCGGCCTAAATCACACACCGGTGTGCTGTACTGCACCTCACCTGTCCGGCCTAAATCACACACCGGTGTGCTGTACTGCACCTCACCCGTCCGGCCTAAATCACACACCGGTGTGCGGTACTGCACCTCACCTCTCCAGCCTAAATCACACACCGGTGTGCTGTACTGCACCTCCCCCGTCCGGCCTAAATCACACACCGGTGTGCTGTACTGCACCTCACCCGTCCGGCCTAAATCACACACCGGTGTGCTGTACTGCACCTCACCCGTCCGGCCTAAATCACACACCGGTGTGTGGGACGTTAGTGCACGTCACATGTCCAGCCGAAATCACATATCTGTGTGCATGTCACCTGTCTAGAAGCGTTCACACACCAGTGTACGGTACGTCACTGCACGCCACCTGTAGGGCCACGTTCACACACTGGTGACTTCTCATGCCTACTAAAAAAGTGTTCATCATCGCAGGATCTGTTTCTCATCTCTTTTGCTTTTTGTTAGTTTTTTTTTACCCTTTGCACATTTATTTAATTCATATGAAAACATAATAAGTAAGACTTGTCAGATCTTAGACACCATAGAGGCAGCAGAAGCACAAGTAAAACATTTGATCACTTATGCCAGAGATTATTCCTTAAAGGGGTTGTCCACTATTGAAAAACCTGTTAATGAGGCCAGGGAAGCAAAGAAGGGGTGTTCTACACTGGCAGTTCACTGGATAGTCAAGCAAAGGAGCGAAGCTGGTAAGGGAGGTAATAGAATATACTTTTTCTTATCTCCTTGGACCTATTTGGAAGGGATTTTTGTTTGGACAGTTTTTTTTTTTTTGTTACTTAACGAAGCCGTCTGATAAGTTTTATTTTTTGAATACATTGCAGTCATCATATTATATAGCAGTTTGTACGTCCATTTGCTCATTTAGCCTTTCTACCAAGTTAATTCCTGTTTCCATTAAATCTATGACATCCCATGATGAAAAACTGACTAGTTGGTTCCATTTAAGCTCTATGGAGAAACAGGAAGTCTCTCTTCCCTGCACAAACACTTTGTAGTTCTAATGATGACTCATGCAGGGAAAAGAGACTTCCTGTTTCTCTATGGAGCTAGAAGGATTCTACATGTGATGTCATAGACCTAATGGAAAAAAAATAACTGGGTAGGAAGGCAAAATGAGCAATTATATGTACAATGTTATATAGTGTGTGACTGCAGTGTATTAAAGCGAACCTGTCACCCCCTCCAGGCATCTAAAGATAACATAGCCACCTTCTGCAGCACTAAGGCTGCAGTCTCAGAAGGTGTCTATAGCATTTATGCTCCCTTGATTCACTGAAATAAAGACTTATATAAAATCTGTTTCAAACCTGATCCAAGACCGGGAGGCGGGTTTTCAAGTGTCTGTCTCCCTCCTCTGTGGTGTCAGTCATCCCTCTCTGCTCTCTGTGTGCTGCCTCCAGGGCCATCTCCTTGCATTACAGAGCTTTGTTAGCTCTGCTACAACATAGAGCTGCTGTTATAGGAGACCCCACAGTAGTAAATCTAGCAGGAGGATCCTTAGCAGACAAAGCAGTGCCTGCTACGTAGCAGCCCTTGAGCTGAGCAGGTTTCACTTTCAGTTTCTTGTACCCAGCAGCATTGCTCCTCAGCCCCTGATCTAAAGTACAAACTCAACTCTGTTGCACTGCTGACAGCTCAAGGGCTGCTACGTAGCAGGCAGTGCCTTGCCTGCTCAGGATCCTCCTGCTACCGGTAGATTTACTACTGTGGGGTCTCCTATAACAGCAGGTCTATGTTGTAGCAGAGCTGACACAGCTCTGTAATGCAGGGAGATGGCCCTGGAGGCGGTGCACAGAGAGCAGAGAGGGATGACTGACACCACAGAGGAGGGAGACAGACACATGAAAACCCGCTCCCGGTCTTGGATCTGGTTTGAAACAGATTTTATATAAGTCTTTATTTCAGTGAATCAAGGGAGCATAAATACTATAGACACCTTGTCAGAATGCAGCCTTAGTGCTGCAGAAGGTGGCTATGTTATCTTTAGATGCCTGGAGGGGGTGACAGGTTCGCTTTAAGAGGATACAAACTTTGATTGCAGTGCTTCTTTAAAGGGTTGTCCAATACTTGTACAATTTTTTCTCAATGCTGGTGCTGTTCGAGTGGTGTTGGTACTCATTCTCCTGGGGATCACAAAGTTAAGATACGCAAGCTTTATACCCAATCAGTGCCAGCTTTTCTTGCCTTCGGATGTACAGGGTGTTTATAAAGTAACTGCAGTGCAGTGTGGTCTTGTTATAAGTACAAATACATAGTATATTTGTCCGCCAGTCCGGTTAGATTGTGGAAAACTGTGTGTTAGGGCCGCTTTACACACACAGATATTTGTGACCAACTTCTGAACAGATCTTTGGTTGCAGTGAAATCATGGACACATTGTTACATTTGTACACAGCCACAAAATATAACAATGTGTCCATGATTTCACTGCAGCCAGAGATCTGTTCGGAAGTTGGTCACATATATCTGTGTGTGTAAAGCGGCCCTAAGTACCTGTCTTTCCACTTCCAGCATCTCTAGTTTACACATCACCTACTGGCAAGTGATAACCACTGCATGAACACCCTGTATATGTAATCAACAGGTCATGAGTGCTCCATCTGCTACTCACTTTCTATTTGTTTGATACATCCAGATATGCTGAGAGGCAAGCTGGCAGTGATTGGGTGCAGTTTTCATATGACGTAACAACTTTAAGTGAACTAGTGCCGACACCACTTGAAAGCCTCTAGCACCTGAAGCGAGTGTTTTTATTTTAACAAGGGCAAACACTTATGGTGGGTTTACACGCCGCGATATCGGCGTCCAACTCCGACAAAAAGTCACGTGGGTCGCGAGTTGGACCCGATATTGTGTGCGCGTTGTACTGTTTTAGCATACAACGCGATGCTGGAACGATGCCAAAACGATATCGGAGTTGAATAGCAGAGCTATTCAACTCCCCGATATCGCATGGCCGTTGTACCAGCATCGCTGCGTGTGTGACAGCCCAACTCCGATGCGTACTCGCACCTCACCCATTAACTCCCATGTTAAATGGTCGTTACTGGGTTGGTGGGCGTACACATCGGAGGGACGTTGTTTCCCGATATCGCAGCGTGTAAACCGGCGATGCGATATCGGGAAAAGTGCTCCCAAAATGCGCGCTCCCGCGGCATTGTATGCGATATCGGGACGATATCGCTACGTCTAACCCCACCATTAGGGCCACTTTACACACACCAACTTATCTGTCCAACTTCTGAACAACTTACTGGTTGCAGTGAAATCATGGACACATTGCTCCATTTTGTGGCTGTGTACAAATGGAACAATGTGTCCATGATTTCACTGCAACGAGAGATCTGTTCAGAAGTTGGACAGATAAGTTGGTGTCTGTAAAGTGGCCATTACATTGAGAAGGGATTGTGCAAATACTGGACAACCCCTCTAAATAAAACCTGTCGCTTTGGAACGTTATTAACCTGCAGCAATACGGGTATTCTCTAGGTGTATAACGTTATAATGATGTCCAACTGAAAGTGCAACAACTGGGAGAAAATTGACTTTTTTCCTCACTGGAACCATCGGCATGGAGTGGCTAGTGACCGCTCACTGGACCACTTGCTATACTGTGAGGAGCCACTGTGAGCACCGCCCCCATGACTGGAAGCTGGTGGATTCCAGAGGAAGTAACATTTTCCTCAGTAGCTGTACTTTTTTGTATGGCGCCTGGAAAGCATCGTACCGGTATCTACCTGGAGATTAACTCTATTTGTGCATGTTATTAAGACAAAAAACATTTTTGCATTTGGAATTCATTAACCCCTTCAGGACCCAGCCTATTTTGACCCTAAAGACCTTGGCCTTTTTTGCAATTCTGACCACTCTCCCTTTATGAAGTTATAACTCGGGAACGCTTCAACCGATCCTAGCGATTCTGAGATTGTTTTTTCGTGACATATTGGGCTTCATGCTAGTATTAAATTTAAGTCGATAATTTTTGTGTTTATTTGTGAAAAAATCAAAAATATGGCAAAAATTTTGAAAATTTCACAATTTTCACATTTTTTATTTTTTGTTCTGATAAACAAGAGAGATATGTGACAGAAAAAAGTTATTAAATAATATTTCCCACATGTCGACTTCACATCAGCAAAATTTTGGAAAAAAAAAAATTTTTTGTTAGAACGTTATAAGGGTTCAAAGTTCATGAGCAATTTTTCATTTTTCAACCAAAATTTACAAAACCATTTTTTTTAGTGACCACATCACATTTGAAGTCCTTTTGAGGGGTGTACATGACAGAAAACACCCAAAAGTGACACCATTCCAAAAACTGCACCCCTCAAGCTACTCAAA
Organism: Allobates femoralis; assembly: GCA_033576535.1. Classification (NCBI taxonomy): domain Eukaryota; kingdom Metazoa; phylum Chordata; class Amphibia; order Anura; family Aromobatidae; genus Allobates; species Allobates femoralis. The sequence continues at coordinate 92,468,450 of JARQOC010000008.1, forward strand.
ACTACATTTAAGAAGATTATTAACCCTTCAGGTGCTTCACAGGAACTAAGGCAAAGTAGAAACAAAAAATGGATATTTTAATTTTTTTATCAAAAATGTTCTTTTAGCCTCAATTCTTTCATTTTCACATGGGCAACAGGATAAAATGGATCCTAAAATTAGTTGTGCAAATTCTCCCGAGTATATCGATAACTCATATGTGGTCATAAACCACTGTTTGGGCGCACGGCAGGGCTCAGAAGTGAAGGAGCGCAATTTGAATTTTGGAGCTAATTTTACATTCAAAAACTGAAATTGCGCTCCTTCCCTTCTGAGCCCTGCCGTGCGCCCAAACAGTGGTTTATGACCACATATGAGGTATCGGTGTACTCAGGAGAAATTGGCCAACAAATTTTAGGATGAATTTTATGCTGTTGCCATGTGAAAATGAAAAAATTTAGGCTAAAAGAAAATTTTTGTGAAAAAAAAAAGTACTATTTCATTTTCACAGATCAATTTGTAAAGCACCTGGGGGTTCAATATGCTTACTACCCATCTCGATATGTTCCCTGGTGGGTCTAGTTTCCAAAATGGGGTCACTTGTGGGGGAGCTCCAATATTTAGGCACACAGGGGCCCTCCAAACGCGACATGGTGTCCGCTAACAATTTGAATAAAAATCAGCTCAAATTGTTAGCTGTCACCATGTTGTGTTTGGTGAGCCCTGTGTGCCTAAACATTAGGGCTCCCCACAAGTGACCCCATTTTGGAAACTAGACCCCCAGGGAACGTATCTAGATGCATAGTGAGCACTTTCAACCCCCAGGTGCTTCACAAATTCATCCATAAAAATGAAAAAGCACTTTTTTTTCCACAAAAATTTTCTTTTTTCATTATTGCGGATCAATTTGTGAAGCACCTGGGGGTTCAAAGTGCTCACTATGCACCTAGATACGTTCCTTTGGGGATCTAGTTTCAGAAATGGGGTGACTTGTGGTGGAGCTCCAATGTGGAGACGCACAGGGGCTCTCCAAACGCAACATGGTGTCCGCTAACAATTTGAATGCAAAATGAGCTCAAATTGTTAGCGGACACCATGTTGCGTTTGGAGAGCCCCTGTGCGTCTCCACATTGGAGCTCCCCCACAAGTGACCCCATTTTGGAAACTAGACCCCCAAAGGAACGTATCTAGATGCATAGTGAGCACTTTCAACCCCCAGGTGCTTCACAAATTGATCTGTAAAAATGAAAAAGTACTTTTTTTCTGCAAAAATCTTTTTTTTTCATTAATTTGTGAAGCACCTGGGGGATCAATATGCTCAATCCCCATCTCGATATGTTCCCTGGGGGTCTAGTTTCCAAAATGGGGTCAATTGTGGGGGAGCTCCCAATATTTAGGCACACAGGGGCCCTCCAAACGCGACATGGTGTCCGCTAACAATTTGAATAAAAATCAGCTCAAATTGTTAGCTGTCACCATGTTGCGTTTGGTGAGCCCCTGTGTGCCTAAACATTGGGGCTCCCCCACAAGTGACCCCATTTTGGAAACTAGACCCCCCAGGGAACGTATCTAGATGCATAGTGAGCACTTTCAACCCCCAGGTGCTTCACAAATTCATCCATAAAAATGAAAAAGCACTTATTTTTCCACAAAAATTTTCTTTTTTCATTATTACGGACCAATTTGTGAAGCTGCAAGCATTGTTTTTTTTCCTTGCAGCCGCAAGTGCTGAATCTGCCGCATCTGGCAGAACCGCACTTGACACCGGATCGCAAGCCCCATAGACAATGCATGGGACTTGCCAGATCTTAGCTGCAAGTCGGAAAACGCAAAACGTTCATGTGAAAGGGGCCTAATCTCCACATACTTTTACACCATTGCAAAAAAATCTAAAATAAATGTATGTGGTTACTTTATTTTGATTCCTTAGGCTGGTTTCACACTGCAGTCTTTTCCCTGATCAGGTTTGTGTGGCAAAACCAGGAGAGGAACTTGCAGAGAAAAACTATCATCGAATGATTGACAGCTGTTCTGAGGTTTGGAGACACAAATCGGATGGATACTGATCAGGGAAAAAACTGCAGTGTGAAACCAGCCTTACTAATAAAGATAATGCTAAGGAGCAAAGAGAAGATTCCCTATTTAATGAAAAATAACTCAAAACTACCCTAAACAAATTTGGTCTTGCACCTTTATAGGGTTTTCTAGAGATGATCAAAAAGAGGATGCTTGGATTTATCTGCCGGCCGAAGAACCTAATTGCACCCTGGTCCAACTGTCACGTAGTACTGATGCTAGAAGGGGTCTGCAAATGTTTTGGTAAATATTTAGAATCTTAGCTTTGTGCCTGCAGCCACTATACAAGACTGTTTCAGTGCCTTTCATTATTCCCTTACTTTTTTACTTAAAGTTAGTAATATGCAGGGGACTAATTGGAAAACAGACTGACTGATCTGATCATGTAAACAGGTCTGCATAGGAGCTGTACATGTAAAAAAAAAAATGAATGACTGAAGAGTGGTTTCATTTCTGATCATTTGGTCCAATGCAAAAAAAATTGGTTTAAGTACCACTCCAATTTTTTATTTTCCAGCACTTGAGTGGTGCTTTAAATGTAATCCCCTGCCTCCAGTCTTATAATTGCCGTGCTGCGGCTTCATTTTTTGGCTCCCATTCTGTGGCGCCATTTTGTGACTAACTTCTGGCTGAAAATAAAAGTTAAAAGTTTGTCACAAGTGTTCAATGCTTCCGAGATCCAGAACAAGGCTCCCAGTAAGTTAAATTGATTTGTGACCTGTGGCGGGAAGAAATAGTCAGAGCCTGACCGGAGTGATGCTGGAAAAGGATGAAAGCGTCAGAAAGCGAGTGGAATACCAGGGACTAGCATGTAAAGCACCACTCCAGTAGAGAAAAAAAAAAATAACACTGGAGTGAAGGTGAACACACCCTTTTAGCTAGATGTACACATGGTTGGGTGTACTTTGATGCTTTTCTGTGTGTAAGTTTTCCCATTGACTGTAAATCCTACTTGGCTTCCCAGAACCTGTAGGTACTGTTAACACTTATTTGATGGTGTCTGTGTTCATAGACAAAGCTGCAGTTGTAAATTTGTCAGTGTTTTAAGAGAAGTATTTGACCGCTGCTCAGTACCCTTCCCCAAAACCTTCATTCCCCTTTGTCCACAGCAGCAGGGTTATGTGCCCCAGTGGGACAAAGCAAAACGTTTGATAAGTTTTGCAGGTCTCTCCCCTCTACCTCCTTCTGGCATAAAGGAGGGGTGCCTCCATGAGATCACCAGTTTTTACTTTGTCCCTTGCAATGGGGGATGTCCAACACCCCTTTTTCCCCCCCTTACCTGCTGTGTTGTTTTCCAGGCTACTTTGCAGCTTTTACTGGTGGTGCGCTGTGAGCTGATTTTTTTTTCGTCTCTGGCCAGCACCATAGTTCTATTGTGACGCATTGACTTCCTGTCTGTGCCATTGTTTTGGTGGCTGCCTGTATCCTCAGAAATCACCTCTTGCCAGGAAAGGTGGAGATTGTTGCAGGTCTGCAGTAGTTTGGTTATTCTAAACTGAATCTGCCATTGCACAATTCAGGTTTATCCAGGTCAGATGTAGCACCAAGGCCTGGAATGGGTGGGGGCAGAAGTGTATGCTCCTCACTTTCTTTTGAGAACATTCAGCTCCTCAGTCTCTCTTGCAGCATCTGTAATCAGGCTGTCTAATCAGCTGAGATGTGCACAGCCTGGGAGACTGAAGTCACGAAATATTGCTGGAGAAAAGTTAGTTTGCAAGTGTTTTTGCTTGCAAGTGTATTCTATGTGGAGTAGGGGACAGAAGCCCTTCATTTGTTGGAACTCCCTTCGACTCTACCAGCACCAGCAGCCAAGGCAGTCTGTACAAGAGAGGTAACTCTGTCATTAATATCTGCTCAGATATTTGAGTTTGGAAGCGTTTTTGTCTCTGTTAGATCTGTCTCCGTGCGGTATAAAATCTGATCTCCGCTGGTCTGTCTGATGAGCAGGAGATGTTGAGAGGTACATTGGGAGTACTCATCTTCCCTGTGTTGAAATCAGTTCCAAAGATTGTGGCCAAAGTGTTTTCGGGACTTCGAAAATATTCTGAAATATCTTCATACTTCTATGACCAAGCACATGTATGCAGAATTCCCTGCTCTGCAGAGATCTCCCCTTAAGCTTATTGAATCTGTACAGGGTAGACTATGACTGACCTGCACACTGGTTCAGTGTCTTGCAGTGTTGCATTACAGTGCTGTAGTAATATCAAATCCCGTGAAGAGCATCTGGGTGGCTCAGTGGTTAGTACTGCTGATGATGATAATAATAATAATAATATTTATTCATTTATATAGCGCTATTAATTCCATAGCACTTTACATACATGAGTAATGCTGTCTCTCTTGGAGCTCACAATCTAAATATCCTATCAGTATGTCTTTACAATGTGGGAGGAAACCGGAGTACCCGGAGGAAACCCACGCAAACACTGGAGAACATACAAACTCCTTGCAGATGTTGTCCTTAGTGTCCTTGGTGGGAATTGAACCTAGGACCTCAGGACCCCAGTGCTGCAATGCTAACCACTTGAGCCACCGTGCCGCCGGCGCTGATTTACAGTGTTGCAGTAGTGTCCCAGGAGTTTGTTTACCTTTTCCACATCTCTCTGTTTGTGCAAGTGCATTTATGGGATAGCTCATTCCATTGCTGCGTTGTTGGTGCATCTCAAGTAGTTAGCCAGGCTTAAGCTCAATGTTAAAATGGAGAGATGTAGTCTATGTGCTCAAATGCCAAGCTACCTCCATTCTGAAGCGCACAGGTCCTTTACCGTGGAGGACAAGGTTATCAATTTTATGAAACAGCAAGACGGGTGAAATCCTGAAACCGATGTGATAATCTGTGCTTGTTATAGATTTGGATGGAAAAGGTTGACACTGTTGTGCTGTGCTGTGCTGTTTGGTCGTTGTGTGCTGTCCGCAGGGTTGGGACAAGGAGGTGTACAATCAGTGATTTGTTGTTGCCCTTCATCTCCTGTTGCCAAGGAAGGCATGGGAGTAAAAAACTTTCTCTTTCCTTCCAGGCATAAAATTCTATGGGGGGCGATACAGAACCTAATGCTTCTGCCCGATCTGGAACCTGTCCCAATATCCCAGTTGGGGAAAATAAACTCTCATGTGTCTGAGGCTGAACCATCAGGGAAGTGCAATTTATAATCGACCAGGATGGTAATTGACAATAGGGTCTAGATTTTGTCTTCAGGGGAGATGTGGTGTTCCATATGTCTGGATGATTTTTATATCTGGATCTTCCTTCTAGAACACAGACACCTTGGATGGCTGGCCCAAGAGTGATGAATATACTCTCCCATAAATTAGTCTGTCTAGGACTGGCGTCGCCTCTTGAGCTAGATGTGGCTAAGGAACATGGGAACCTGCCTAACAGCAAGAGGTCATTGGCTCTAGGACTGTAAGAACCTGGGTCAGTTCTGGAAAGTTCACCTCTGGTGGACCTCAATCCTAGGAGTGGTTTGATGTCGGTACCCTTACGGGTGAGGTAAACACACTGTACTATGAATAAGTCTCCGTCTAGTACTGGGTGTCACCTCCTGAGGTAGATGGGCAAAAAGGACAAATGACTGAGCTACCTTCAACTCTAAAGCACCCAGGGCCTTAACTGTGCAAAACAAGGTCATTGACCTTATGAAAGGTCTGAGGCTACCCTTACTGAGAACCAAGGGTTTTATCAAACATGATGTTTGTTATGCAGACTCACTCTAGGAATGAAGCAACCAACAGGTCCTATGCACATATAAGCAGGACTGTGGAGTCGGTGCCCATTTTGGTGGAGTGGGTAGAAAATGGACCAAATTCGACTCCTAAAATACATAATAAATCGTGTACAGTAATTCAATGCAGAATGTGCTTATTTAATTTTATGTTCTATCTAAATATCTTATTATATCATAATAATGATTAATGCTGTGTTCACACATTGCATATTTTGTTGCGCTTTTCTGCGGCGTTTTTCAGCCGCGCAAAATGCAACAAAATACGCAGGGGCTTTCACACACTGCGCTTTCTTTACCCCAGAAAGCGCAGTGATGTCACGGAGGGGAGGAAGAATCCTGCTTCACACTGCAGGCATGATCTGGTCCGGGGCTGTCCGGGATGACCCTGACAGGCGCGGACTGGATCAGCACACAGGACTGGGGGGCTATTATGCCCTCCGGTCCAGTGTGCAGCGCACTCAGCTGCAGCCACTGACAGGTCAGGACCGTGGTTTTGACTTGTCAGCAGCTGGAACTGAGTCCGCTGCACACCGGACCGGAGGGCATAATAGCCCCCAGTCCTGTGTGCTGATCCAGTCCGTGGCTGTCTGCCTCAAGCGGACAGCTACGGTTCGGATGACACACGCAGAGTGAAGGCGCCCTAACTGAAAAGATGGTAAGAAAAAAAAAAAAAGCTTTCGAGATACTTGCTTTGCTTTTTCTTACCATCTTTTCAGTTAGCCATTGAAAGGTATTGACCACTGAGGAGACTTAGATTGTAATAATTTTTAAATAATTAAATTTTTTAATTTTTTTCATGATATTCTAACTTATTGAGATTGATTTCTATATTGAATCAATATAACAGTGTCATTAGAAACATAGTAACATAGTTGTTAAGGTTGAAGGAAGACTTTTTAAGTCATTGTAGTTCAACCCATAGCCTAACATGTTGATCCAGAGTAGGGGTCTCAAACTCGGCTGGGTTGGTGGGCCGCACATAGAAAAATTTTTTTATCAGGGGGCCGCATTGCTTGTAGGACTAAGGGTACCGTCACACCAGGTGACCTCGCCGGAGATATCGCAGGCGACGCACGGGAGCGCGTACATTTTTGGCTCCCCGCCAGCGTCGCGTGTTTACATGCGGCGATACCTTTGGCGATGCTTTGGCAATGTTTCAAGCGACGTCGCTGTTGGGGTGTCTAGAAACCCCAGCAGGGATCCTGTAACATGGGAGCCTATGGCTCCCATCGCCTGTAACATCGCCATTGGCGATGTTACACGGGGCGATGCTTACACATCGCCTGAGAGTGGTTGCTTGGTTTCACAGTAGTGCTGTGAAACCAGGCGACCACTCTCATCCGATTTTTCGGCGCAAAATCGCCACTTTACACTGGGCGACTCGCCAGCGATGCCGCTGATGATAGGCCACGCCCCTGCATCACCTGCAAAATCGGCGGTGATGTCACCTGGTGTGACGGTACCCTAAGTGACATTTTTAGTAATACCAGATTTTTGGTCAATGTAGTAATGTCCAAATCCTGATCCCCTTCTTGTAGTAATGTCCCCATCTTGGTTCCTTTCTTGTTGTAATGTCCCCATACTGGTCCCCATCCTGGTCCCCCTCTTGTACTAATATCCCCAACCTGATCCCCTTCTGTAGTAATGTCCCCCATGCTGGTCCCCTTTTGTAGTGATGTTCCCATCCTGGCCCCCATAGTGTAGTAATGTTCACATCCTGGCCCCCATAGTGTAGAAATGTCCTCCACGCTGATCCCCTTTTGTAGTGATGTCACCATCCTCACCCCCATAGTACAGTAATGTCCCCCATGCTGGACCCCTTTTTTATTGATATCCTCAACCTGATCTGCCTTCTTTTTACACACACACACACGCCACACACACAACAATCACCACCCACTCACACAACACTCACAATCAAACACACACACTCACATTAACACATACACTTCACACATACACTCACTTTACACACTCACACTCACTCATGTGGAACAAAAGGGGGGAAAAGCACAACTCATGAGCGGTACCTGGTGGTCTAGTGGGGGCGTCAATAACTGATGTGGGGGGTTCGCATTTCACCTTTGGAGGTTCTGCAACCCTGCACAACCTCGGCGTATCGCAGTGAAAGGCTCCGGACTCCAGCGGTTGGGGTTTCCTCCACGAGCAGCTCCTTCTTCCAGTCAGTTGACTCGAGCAATCCGATCACCTGACCCTGTGACGTTCTCGGTTACGTCACCGCAAGTCCTTTGGATCCTGCTAGTGGAGACTCTGGTTCACAGCTGCTCCTGCTGCAACCCTAGGATGGAGATATGATATTTGTACAGAAGTGTGTGATTATAACAGAAGTGCTAGAGCACAGGAGGCACATGTTTAATAACCTTTCATATACCACAACGTGTTTCCATGGCGGTCCGCCGTCTTCATCAGGTATATTTACCTGATGAAGACGGCGGACTGCCAACGAAACGCATTGTGGTATATTAAAGGTAATTAAACGTGTACCTCCTGTGCTCTAGCACTTCTGTTATAATCACACACTTCTGTACTAATCGCGCACTCTGACGCCTCGCATCTGACGCCTGCGCACTCTGACGCCTCGCGCACTCTGACCTCGCGCACTGACCCTCGCGCACCTGACGCCCTCGCGCATTGACGCCTCGCGCACTCTGACGCCCTGCGCACTCACTCACAGACACACTAAAAGGCACACACAGACACACTCGCCCTCACAGGCGCTCACCCTCACAGGCGCTCACCCTCACAGGCACTCACATTAACACACTTTTATCACCCTAACCATGCTGGCGGCGGTCCAGTGCATGGGGCCGCCGCGGTTTCCTCTTTAATATTACTTCCGGCCGCTTCACTTTGCCACTCGCTCTGCCACTTCAATGCAGGCCGCTGTCAGCCAATGAGAGGCCCGCAGGTGACGCCGCCGTATGACGTCACTTGCGGGCCTCTCATTGGCTGAGGGTCTTGTATTGAGTTTACAGCGCGGCAGAGCGAGCGGCAGAGACAGTGAAGTGGCTGGAAGTAATGTTATAGCGGAGACCGCGGCGGCCCCATGCACTGGACTGCCGCCAGCATGATCAATTGACCAAAGGGTTGGGGGCCGCACAGGGAAGCCCCAGGGGCCGCGAGTTTGAGACCCCTGATCCAGAGGAAGGCAAAAAACAACGTGGCAACATTTAGGCCCTCTTCACACTGCATGATTTCACTGATCAGTGTACATCAGTGTTTGTGTGCTAAAACCAGGAGTGTCTCCAAAACACAGAACAGGTGTCAATCAAGTTTTTCTCTGCAAGCTTCACTCCTGGTTTTGAGACAAACACTGATGGACACTGATCAGTAAAATCCTGCAGTGTGAAGGGGGCCTAAGCTCCACATTGGGGAAAATAATTCCTTCCTGATTCCACATACGGCAATCAGACTAGTTCTCTGGATCAACGCCCTATCAAAGGATCTAGTATATATAACTGGTAATTTTCTGATCATCATAATGGGAGACCCAGACAATGGGGTTTAGGGCACTGCCCTCCGGAGGCCACACTAGGTACTACAAGTTTGTAGACACCGCCCCCTCCGCTTATAAACCCCTACCGCAGGGAATATCCTCAGTTTTAAGCTTAGTGTGCTCGGAGGAATCACACGCTTTGCTTGCACATCACTGCATTCTCACAGCTTACAGAGATGGCGTCTGAAGACAAGGTAGGTCCCGGTCGGGGACCTCCGGCAGTCTCCCTGTTCACCCTTGGGGAACACACAGGTTGAGGTACCGGAGGGCCCAGAGCCTGGACACGTTGTGTCCTCCCGGTACGCTGCCGTGCTCCTTCCCATCCCTCCTTGGGGGGCTCTGGGAAGTGGGAGACAGGAGCCTTGCACAGCTCCGCTCTGTCCGAGGCCTCCCTAAATGGTGCTTACAGACCGGACTGGAGCCAGCCCAGTCCGAGGCCTCCCTAAAGGTGCTTACAGACCGGACTGGTGCTGAAACCCCTGTCCGAGGCCTCCCATATATGGTGCTTACAGACCGGACCGGCACTGAGGCGCCCTGTGTGTCTCCGGTGTGCCTGGGGGTAGTGTCTGACACTGTGTGTTTTGACACTCAGACCGCACGCAACCTTTGGGTCCGCGGTTCTGGCGGTGTACCCTGTGCTGGGGTCACTATAGCTGACCGCCCTGTGTGTCACAGGGGCTGCGGCTGCGGGCTACAGATTTTGTCTGCAGCCCTGGGTATAGTGTGATGCTATATCTCCCGCGCTGCGGGCTCCAGCACCAGATTATTAAGATGGCTGCTTGGAGAGATGTGGAGCAGCCCATGGGATGACGTCATCGCTGGGCGTGTGTGTGTGTGTGTGCTTCCCGCGTGTTTTCGGCACCGCCCACGACTTGTCTGGCGGCGGCCATCTTCTCCTCACTTCCCTGTTGGGACTGAATGAGTGCATTACTGCGCTCCCGGGAGAATACGATCCTTACCCTCGCGGAGGCCACACACACACCGCTTCCCTCCACCGCATTGAAGCGGTTGGTAAGCCGCCGGTGTTCCGGTTTCCTAATTGGCTTATTTTTCTCTTCTGCTGTCGGCATGTCCCCAGCAAAGAAGAGCGCTGCTAAGGCAGACAACTCTACCTCTACCTGTGCTACATGCAACGGGACGCTGGTTGGGGGGTCCTGCAATAACTGCGGACGCCCAGAGGCCCGGACTGATGCTGCAGAGGCTGCAGCTCCGGTGCTGTACCCTGAGGTTCAGGTGATCCCAGGGCCATGGGAGACACAGAATAAGATAAATGACTCTGTGTTGTCCAAGCTGTCCTCCATGTCGCAATCCCTGGAGGCACTGACTAGGAGACTGGAAAGTCCAGCTGCTCCCTCAAGTTACCCCCGGTGTCACCCCTTGTTGCCGCGAGATCCCTTAAGCGGGCTCGCCGGGATGAATCACCCGAGATCCAGAACCTCTCTGAGGAGGAGCGTCACTCTGACTGTGACGAGGATGATGGGGGTTCAATACTTGAGTCTATGTCAGAACCACCTGACGGGGTGGAGGATTTGGTATCCTCCATAAACGAGACTCTTCATCTCGTGGCACCCCCTGAGGAGGTGGACCTCCATCCGAAGGAGGCTTATCAATGGCTGCAGCCAGAGGCTCGCTCATGTGGCTCCTTTATGGACCACACTAACTTTGGAAGGGTGGTTAGAGCACCCAGGGTTCACCCTGGGCGGCGTTATGTCCGCAAATCTAGGGACACTCGCTTCCCCTTCCCACAGGAGGTGCTTCAGGAGTGGTCGCAGTCCCCGAAGGTGGACGCTTCCATGACCAGGATTGCTGCACGCTCCCTATTCTCTGCCTCTGATAGCTCCTCATTGAAGGACGCGACGGATAGACAGGTCGAACAACTCGCCAAGTCTTCCTATGAGGCTGTGGGGTCTTCATTTGCCCCTAATTTTGCCACGGTCTGGACCTTGCAGGCGATCACCGCCTGCTTGGATGGTATAACTGACCTGGCGGGGTCCAATTCAGAGGTCCTAGCGCTTACTGATAGGGCAAGGGCCTATGCAGATTACACCAGGACTGCGACCCTAGAAACTGCCACTCGCTCGGCTGTGGCTTCGGCCAATGCAATAGCGATCCGCAGGTTATTGTGGCTGCGTCTATGGGACTCAGATGCCACGTCAAAGAAGATTCTGCAGAATCTTCCGTTTTCTGGTGACAGACTGTTTGGTACTGAGCTGGATAAGCTGATAAAGGATTCTGCGGAGTCTAAGATCCCACAGAATAAACCCAAGCCACGGTATACCGTTAAAAGGAACCCTAAACAGTGGTCCTTTCGCTCCAGCTCACAGTCATCAGCCTCGTCCGCTCGCGGGACAGAGGGGGTAGCCCTCTACTCAGTGGCGCCCCAAGGGTCGCCAGAAGAAGTCAACGGGGGCGGCGGCTGCCACTCCCAAACCCACTTCCGCATGACTCGCTCTCCAGTCCTGCCGCCCCACAGGTGGGGGGGCCGCCTGTCCCGATTTCAGGACAGATGGTTACTCCTCGTTCAAGATCAGTGGGTCCGAGACGTAGTCTCGCGCGGCTACAGGAAAGAGCTGACGTCGCGGCCGGCACACCGATTCCATCGGTCTGTTCCATCCCCGGAAAAGGCTCAGGCTTTTCATCTGGTGTTGGAGGGGCTCCGCAGAGACGGAGTAGTGATCCCAGTGCCTTCCGGAGAGAGGTTCAGGGGTTTTTACTCCAACCTCTTTATCGTCCCAAAGAAGGACGGCTCCTTTCGCCTGGTTCTGGACCTCAAGTTGTTCAACCGTCACGTGTTGGTTCGGAAGTTCCGCATGGAATCCCTGCGCTCCGTGATCGCGGCTGTGTCGCAGGGAGACTTCTTAGCGTCCATAGATATCCGAGACGCTTACCTTCACGTGCCCATTGCACCAGCTCATCAGCGCTGGTTGAGATTTGCAGTGGGGGACGAACACTACCAGTTCGTGGCGCTGCCCTTCGGGTTGGCCTCGGCTCCGCGGGTGTTCACAAAAGTGATGGCCTCTATGATGGCTCTCCTACATATGCAGGGACATGCCGTCATACCCTATTTAGACGACCTGCTGGTCAGGGCGCCATCAGAACATCTTTGCCGGAAGAGCCTAGAGGTGACCATGAAGTCTCTGGAACAGTTTGGGTGGCTTCTCAATGTCCAGAAATCAACCCTGGTTCCGACCCAGTCACTGACATATCTGGGCATGGACTTCCACACGGACTCAGCTCTGGTGTCCCTGCCACGAGCCAAACAGCTGGCCATCCAATCGGGAGTCCAAGATGTATTCCTGTCCCCACACTCATCCATACGGGTGTTGATGAAGCTGGTGGGACGCATGGTGGCAGCGATTGAGGCGGTGCCTTTTGCACAGTTTCACCTCCGTCCTCTTCAGCTGGAAATTCTCCGCAGATGGGACAAGAGGACGATCTCGCTGAATCGGCTGATGGCCCTTTCACGATCGACCAGGGATTCCCTGCTGTGGTGGCTTCAGCCACATCACTTGTCACGGGGCCGGTCTTTTCTCAAACCGTCATGGTTAGTGGTGACCACCGACGCCAGTCTAAAGGGCTGGGGGGTGGTGTTCTTACACCACAGGGCTCAAGGCCTCTGGACTCAGTCGGAGTCGGCGTTGCAGATCAACGTGCTGGAGATCAAGGCGGTCTATCTGGCGCTACTGGCGTTTCAGAAGTTCCTGTCGGGACAGCCCATTCGGGTTCAGTCCGACAATGCGACGGCCGTCGCATATTTAAATCATCAGGGAGGGACCAGAAGTGCTCAGGCCCTCGCCGAAGTCCACCGCATTCTATCCTGGGTGGAGGACAACAACTGTCTGATCTCCGCAGTTCACATCCCAGGAGTCGAAAACTGGGAGGCCGATTACCTGAGCCGACAGGGAATGGACGCCGGAGAGTGGTCTCTTCATCCGGACGTCTTCCGGGACATCTGCAGCAGATGGGGCACTCCGGACGTGGATCTGATGGCCTCACGGCTCAATCATCAGGTGCCGCAATACATGGCGAGATCATGGGATCCTCAGTCTCTGGTTGCGGACGCCCTGATCCTGAGTTGGTCCGGATTCCATCTACCATATGTGTTCCCTCCGCTGGCACTGATTCCCAAGGTTTTGTGGAAGATCAGGACGGAGTGCAGCGTAGCCATTCTAGTGGCACCGGATTGGCCCAGGAGGTCCTGGTATCCGGACCTGTGGCAACTGTCCGGCGGACTCCGGTGGGCTCTTCCAGACCGCGCAGATCTACTCGCGCAGGGCCCCTTTTTCCACCTCAATTCCAAGGCCCTCAGATTGACTGCATGGCTCTTGAGGCCTGGCTTCTGACATCCAGGGGATTCTCTCCTACTGTGGTTGCCACTATGAATCGGGCTAGGAAGCCTGTATCACGGAGGATTTACCACAGGACGTGGAAAATCTTTTTCTCCTGGTGTGCCTCTGGTGGACGGTCTCCGTGGCCCTTGTCCGTTCCGACTCTGTTGGCTTTCTTGCAATCGGGTTTGGAATTGGGCTTATCCCTCAGCTCCCTGAAGGGTCAAGTATCAGCGCTTTCAGTGCTGTTTGACAGGCGTTTGGCGCTCCTTCCTAAGGTCCGTCAATTTCTGCAGGGGGTGTCTCGGGTGGTTCCGCCATACAGGCGACCGCTGGACCCTTGGGACCTTAACCTTCCTAGCGTTATTCCCGAGCCTGACTCGGGGTTAACATTCACTACCAGAAGCGTTAACCCCGAGTCAGGCTCGGGCTTACCCGCGTTCGCGGCAGATGCGGTGAGAAAACCGCATCTGCCGCATCTACCCGCATCTTGCCGCACTTGTGCCGCACTCGCTTGCGGCGCGGTTGCGGTAATCTGCATAGGAACCAACCACCTCTGATGACCCTCATACATTGTTAATATGTGCCCCTGCAGCCTAGTAAACCATTAGCAGCACTGTTGTTGTGTGCAAAGTGGCTGCAGTAGAAGTGCGATAATGATTTTAGACACTTACATGCCTGGTACTTGAGGCCGTCTCCCTGTGTGTGCTGGGACTTGTTGTGCTGTGGTCATCATGTCTGCTCGCCCCCTCCCTTATGCACGCCCCCTCTCAGCCTGCTATAGTGCTGTGAGGCTGATTGCGTCATAAAGGGGCGGGGCTAAATCGTCGGCAGCACTGTAGCCCCGCCCCTTTATGACGCAATCAGCCTCACAGCACTATAGCAGGCTGAGAGGGGGCGTGCATAAGGGAGGGGGCGAGCAGACATGATGACCACAGCACAACAAGTCCCAGCACACACAGGGAGATGGCCTCAAGTACCAGGCATGTAAGTGTCTAAAATCATTATCGCACTTCTACTGCAGCCACTTTGCACACAACAACAGTGCTGCTAATGGTTTACTAGGCTGCAGGGGCACATATTAACAATGTATGAGGGTCATCAGAGGTGGTTGGTTCCTATGCAGATTACCGCAATGCAGCCAAGTGCGGCAGATGCGGTAGATGCGGTTTTTTAACCGCATCTACCGCGAACGCGGGTAGCCCGCTTTTAGCAACAAATTCCAGAACTAAACAGACCGCCAGGGAGGTTAACATGGTCCTGGCGGCTCTGCAGAAACCGCCGTTCGAGCCACTGAGGGAAGTCTCCCTCTCTCATCTGTCACAGAAAGTGGTCTTTCTGGTGGCAATTACATCTCTGAGATGGGTTTCAGAATTGGCTGCACTGTCGTGCAAGTCACCCTTCCTGGTAGTCCACCAGGATAAGGTGGTGTTGCGTCCGCGGGCAGAATTTTTGCCAAAGGTGGTGTCCACTTTTCACTTGAACCAAGAGATTGTGCTCCCATCATTTTGTCCCGCTCCTGTTCATCAGGTTGAGCGCGACCTTCACACTCTGGATTTAGTGAGGGCTGTACGCATTTATGTGTCCAGGACGGCCTCTTTCCGGAGTTCGGACTCTTTGTTCATCCTTACGGCGGGTCGCTGTAAGGAGTCCGCGGCATCCAAATCAACCTTGGCCAGATGGATCAAGGCTCCCATTCAAGAGGCTTACCGTTCGGCGGGTCTGCCTCTCCCGGTGGGCTTGAAGGCGCACTCGACCAGAGCCGTTGGTGCTTCCTGGGCTTTGCGACATCGCGCTTCAGCTCTGCAAGTGTGTCAGGCGGCAACCTGGTCCAGCCTGCATACATTCTCTAAGCACTATATGGTGCATGCCCATGCCTCTGCGGATGCAAGTTTGGGCCGGCGGGTCCTCCAGGCGGCGGTTGCCCACCTTTGAGGGGGACCGTGTATATCAACGTCTTTTGAGGAACTCTTCCCGCCCTGGGGTTTGCTTTAGGACATCCCCATTGTCTGGGTCTCCCATTATGATGATCAGAAAAAAGAGAATTTTGTTTACGTACCGTAAATTCTTTTTTCTTGAATCATCAATGGGAGACCCAGCACCCACCCAGTTGTTCCGTTGGATGTTTTTGCATTTGCCTGTTCCCAGTTGGGACAGTTGATCCGGGTTGTTGGACCGTCTGTGCACGGTTTCTTTTCCCGATGTTTCGGGTGTGGTTTATGTTGTCTCCTCGCAGCTTATGGACCAAACTGAGGATATTCCCTGCGGTAGGGGTTTATAAGCGGAGGGGGCGGTGTCTACAAACTTGTAGTACCTAGTGTGGCCTCCGGAGGGCAGTGCCCTAAACCCCATTGTCTGGGTCTTCCATTGATGATTCAAGAAAAAAGAATTTACGGTACGTAAACAAAATTCTCTTTATTATAGTTTTCAAGAAAGGCATCCAGGCCCTTCTTAAATGTTAGTAGTGAGTCACTCAATACAACATCATGTGGCAGAGGGTTCCATAGTCTCACTGCTCTTACAGTAAAGAATTCACGTCTGTGATTATGATTAAACCTTCTTTCCTCCAGTCGTAGAGGATGCCTCCTTGTCCACATCTGAGGCCTAAAGGCCCTGTCTCACACAACGAGATTGTTGTAACGTCACAGATTTTGTGACGCAACAACGATCCCGCTAACGATGTCGCTATGCATGACACGTACCAACGATCTGGCCCATGCTGTGAGATCGTTGATTTACACACTGCTCTGGGTCATTCCTGTGTCGTTGCGCTCCTGCTGGGAGCGCTACATCGTTGTGTTGGACAGAGATGATGAGCAACGATCTCAATGCAATGCTATGGAGTGACCATTCACAACGACCTCGGTATTACTCTGGATCGTTGCTAAAGTCGTTTTTCACATCGCTGTTAAGATGCCTGTGTGACATCTTACCAGCGATGTGTAAACGACGCACCAGCGATCTCTGCACATCGTTATCGGGATCGCTGATGCGTCGTTATGTGAGACAGGGCCTTTAGAGTAATAGATCATTAAAAAGGTCTCTGTAGTGTCCACTTATATACTTATACATTATTATAAGATCACCCCATAGCCTTCGTTTTTCCAAGCTAAATAACCCCAGATTTAATAACCTGTCTTGGTATTGCAGACCCCTCAGTCCTCCAATAACCTTGGTCGCTCTTCTCTGCACCCGCTCTAGTTCAGCTATGTCTTTCTTATACACCGGAAACCAGAATTGTACACAGTATTCTAACTGTGGTCGCACTAGTGACATGTATAGAGGTATAATTATGTTCTCATGAGCATCTAAGCCTGTCTTAATACATCTCATTATTTTATTTACCTTTGCAGCAGCTTCCTGACACTGGCCACTAAATGTGAGTTTGTCATCTACCCATACACCTAGGTCTTTTTCAGTGATAGTTTTGCCCAGTGTTTTACAATTAAGCACATAATTATACTTTTCTGGTCATCATAATGGGAGACCCAGACAATGGGGTTTAGGGCACTGCCCTCCGGAGGTCACACTAGGTACTACAAGTTTGTAGACACCGCCTCCTCCGCTTATAAACCCCTACCGCAGGGAACATCCTCAGTTTTAAACTTAGTGTGCTCGGAGGATCATGCTTTGCTTGCACTTCACTGCATTCTCACTACTTACGTGATGGCGTCTGAAGACAAGGTAATATGGTCCTGGTCGGGACCTGCGACAGCCTCCCCGCTCACCCTTGTGGCACACGCAGGTGGAGGTACCGGAGGGCCTAGAGCCTGGACACTTTGTGTTCTCCCGGTACGCTGTCGCGCTCCTTTCCATCCCTCTCTGGGGGGCTCTGGAGAGTGGGAGATGGGAGCCTTGCACAGCTCCGCTCCGTCCGAGGCCTCCCTAAATGGTGCTTACAGACCGGACTGGAGCCGGCCCAGTCCGAGGCCTCCCTAAATGGTGCTTACACTCCGGACTGGGCTGAACCCCCGTCCGAGGCCTCCCTAAATGGTGCTTACAGACCGACCGGCACTGAGGCACTCTGTGTCTCCTGTGTGCCTGGGGGTAGTGTCTGTCACTTTATGTGACCTGACACTCAGACCGCGCGTTACCCTCGGGTCCGCGGATCTGGAGGTGTACCCTGTGCTGGGGGCACCCTGGCTGACCGCCCTGTGTGTCACAGGGGCTGAGGCCGGAGACTGCTGATCTTTGGATGTAATTGCAGTCCGTGTGTGTGTAATGTGTTTTACACTATTTCCCGCGCTGCGGGCTCCAGCACCTCCATTTTGAGGCTGTCTGGAAGAGAGGAGGCAGCCCTTGCGGTGACGTCACCGGGGGGGGCGTGTGTGTGTGCTTCCCGCGTGTTCTCGGCGCCGCCCACGACTTTACTGGCGGCGGCCATCTTCTCCCTCACTTCCCGGCTGGGATCTACGGCAGCGCGTGTCTGCACTTCAGAGGGAGACCGGAACTCGCGGAGGTCACACACACACACCGCTTCCTCCCACCGCTTTACTGCGGTTGGTAAGCCACCGGGATTCCCGGTTTGTTTGTCTGTACGACTTGGCTTATACATCCCCTACTGTGGCTATGTCCTCAGTTAGGAAGCTTGCTGCTAAGGCGGCAGATGCCACCATTACCTGTACTACATGCAATGGTACACTGGTGGAGGGGTCCTGCAATAACTGCGGACGCCCAGAAGCCCGGACTGGCTCTGCTGAGGCAGCAGCTCCGGTGCTGTACCCTGAGGTTCAGGTGATCCCAGGACCATGGGAAACGCAGAATAGGATCAATGAATCCCTGCTGACCCAGATGTCCTCCATGTCGCAGTCACTGGAGGCACTTCATAGGAGACTGGAAAACCCAGCTACTCCTTCCAGTTACCCCCGGGTGTCTCCCTCTTCTGCTGTGAGACCCCTTAAGCGAGCTCGTCGTGAGGAGTCACCCGAGCTCCAGGCTCTCTCTGAGGAGGAGCGTTCCTCTGATGGTGAGGAAGATGATGGGGGTTCTACTCTCGGGTCTGTGTCTGAACCTCCAGATGGGGTGGAGGATCTGGTGTCCTCCATCAATGAGACCTTACGTCTCGTGACTCCCCCTGAAGAGGTGATCGTGCACCCGAAGGAGGTCTATCAATGGCTGCGGCCAGAGGCTAGACCAAGTGGCTCTTTCATGGACCACACTAATTTTGGAAGGGTGGTTAGAGCACCCAGGTTACATCCTGGGCGGCGCTATGTCCGTAAACCTAAGGACAATCGCTTCCCCTTCTCCCAGGAGGTGCTTCAGGAATGGTCGCAGTCTCCAAAGGTGGACGCTTCCATGACTAGAATTGCTGCACGCTCCCTGTTTTCTGCCTCTGATAGCTCCTCATTGAAGGATGCGACTGATAGACAGGTCGAGCAACTCGCCAAGTCTTCCTATGAGGCTGTGGGGTCTTCATTTGCCCCTAATTTTGCCACGGTCTGGACCTTACAAGCGATTACTACCTGCTTGGATGGTATCACGGACCTGGCAAGATCCAGTCCAGAGGTCCTGGCGCTTACCGAGAGGGCAAGGGCCTATGCGGATTATGCCAGGACGGCATCTTTGGAAACTGCCACTCGCTCAGCTGTGGCTTCGGCCAATGCGATAGCGATCCGCAGGTTGTTGTGGCTACGTCTTTGGGACTCAGATGCCACGTCTAAGAAGATTCTGCAGAATCTTCCGTTCGCTGGTGACAGGCTTTTTGGCACCGAGCTGGACAAGCTGATAAAGGATTCTGCTGAGTCTAAGATCCCGCAGAATAAGCCTAAGCCACGGTATACCGTTAAAAGGAACCCTAAACAGTGGTACTTTCGCTCCAGCTCGCAGTCATCCGCGACGTCCGCTCGCGCGGACCGAGGGGGCAAGCCAGCTACTTAGTGGCGCTCCAAGAGTCGTCAGAAGAAGGCGGCGGGGGCAGCAGCTGCCACCCCCAAGCCCGCCTCGACATGACTCGTCTCTCTCATCCTGCCTCCCCACAGGTGGGGGGGCCGCCTGTCTCGATTCCAGGACAGGTGGCTACTTCACGTTCAAGATCAGTGGGTTCGAGACGTAGTCTCGCGAGGTTACAGGATAGAGCTGACATCAAAACCGTTATCCCGATTCCATCGGTCTGTTCCATCCCCAGAAAAGGCTCAGGCTTTTCACCGGGTGTTGGAGGGACTCCGCAGAGACGGAGTAGTGGTCCCAGTGCCCACGGCAGAGAGGTTCAGGGGTTTTTACTCCAACCTCTTTATTGTCCCGAAAAAGGACGGCTCCTTTCGACCGGTCCTGGACCTCAAATTGTTCAACCGTCACGTGTTGGTTCGGAAGTTCCGCATGGAATCCCTGCGCTCCGTGATAGCGGCTGTGTCGCAGGGAGACTTCCTAGCGTCCATCGATATCAGGGACGCTTACCTTCACGTGCCCATTGCACCGGCTCATCAGCGCTGGTTACGATTCGCAGTGGGGGACGAACACTTCCAATTTGTGGCCCTACCCTTCGGGTTGGCCTCAGCACCACGGGTGTTCACGAAGGTGATGGCCTCTATGATGGCTCTCCTGCATGTGCAGGGTCACGCCGTCATACCCTATCTGGACGACCTATTGGTCAGGGCGCCATCGGAAGACCTTTGTCGGGTGAGCCTGGAGGTGACCATGAGGTCTCTGGAACAGTTCGGGTGGCTTCTCAATACTCAGAAGTCGACCCTGGTTCCGACCCAGTCATTGACATATCTGGGCATGGACTTCCACACGGACTCGGCCCTGGTGTCTCTACCTCAAGCCAAGCAGCTGGCGATCCACTCAGGAGTACAGAATGTTCTCCTGTCACCTCACTCATCCCTTCGGGCGTTGATGAGACTGGTGGGACGCATGGTAGCGGCGATAGAGGCGGTGCCCTTTGCACAGTTTCGTCTCCGTTCTCTCCAGCTGGAGATTCTTCGCCGATGGGACAAGAGAGCGATATCTCTGAATCGGTTGGTGGCACTGTCACAACCGACCAGGGACTCCCTGCAGTGGTGGCTCCAGCCACATCACTTGTCACGGGGCCGGTCGTTTCTCAAACCATCATGGTTAGTGGTGACCACCGACGCCAGTCTGAAGGGCTGGGGGGCGGTGTTCTTACACCACAGGGCTCAAGGCCTCTGGACTCAGTCGGAGTCAACGTTGCAGATCAACGTACTGGAGATCAAGGCGGTCTATCTGGCGCTCCTGGCGTTTCAGAAATTCCTGACAGGACAGCCTATTCGGGTACAGTCCGACAATGCGACGGCCGTCGCCTACATAAATCATCAGGGAGGGACCAGAAGCGCTCAGGCCCTCGCCGAAGTCCACCGCATTCTGTCGTGGGTAGAGGAAAACGACTGCCTGATCTCCGCAGTTCACATCCCAGGAGTCGAGAACTGGGAGGCCGACTACCTGAGCCGGCAGGGATGGACGCCGGAGAGTGGTCTCTACATCCAGACGTCTTCCGGGACATCTGCGGCAGATGGGGCACTCCGGACGTGGATCTGATGGCCTCGCGACTCAATCGTCAGGTGCCGCAATACATGGCGAGATCCTGGGATCCTCAGTCTCTGGGGGCGGATGCCCTGATCCTGAGTTGGTCCAGTTTCCAGCTGCCATATGTGTTCCCACCTCTGGCTCTGATTCCCAGGGTTCTGTGGAAAATCAGGTCGGAGTGCAGAGTAGCCATTCTAGTGGCTCCGGATTGGCCCAGGAGGTCCTGGTATCCGGACCTGTGGCAACTGTCAGGCGGACACAGGTGGGCTCTTCTAGATCGCGCAGATTTACTCGCGCAAGGCCCATTCTTCCACCTCAATTCCAGGGCCCTCAGATTGACTGCATGGCTCTTGAGCCTGGCTGCTGACATCCAGGGGTTTCTCCCCTACGGTGGTCGCCACTATGAATCGGGCTAGGAAGCCAGTTTCCAGGAAGATATACCACAGAACGTGGAAAATCTTTTTTACCTGGTGTGCCTCTGGTGGACGGTCCCCGTGGCCCTTGTCCATCCCGACGTTGTTGGCCTTCCTACAGTCGGGTTTGGAATTGGGATTATCCCTTGGCTCTTTGAAAGGTCAAGTATCAGCACTTTCTGTGCTGTTTGACAGGCGATTGGCGCTCCTCCCGAAGGTCCGTCAATTTCTGCAGGGGGTGTCACGGATGGTTCCGCCCTACAAGAGACCTCTGGACCCTTGGGACCTTAACATGGTCCTGGCGGCATTACAAAAACCGCCGTTTGAGCCTCTGAGGGATGTTTCTCTATCTCGCCTGTCCCAGAAAGTGGCCTTTCTGGTGGCGATTACGTCTTTGAGGAGGGTCTCAGAATTGGCTGCACTATCGTGCAAGTCACCCTTTCTGGTGGTTCACCAAGACAAGGTGGTGTTGCGCCCACGGCCAGAATTCTTGCTGAAGGTGGTTTCAACTTTTCACCTGAACCAGGAGATTGTTCTCCCATCATTTTGCCCTGCTCCCGTTCATCAGGTTGAGCGCGATCTCCATACTCTGGATCTCGTGAGAGCTATACGCATTTATGTGTCCAGGACCGCCTCCTTCAGGAGTTCGGATTCCTTATTTGTTCTTACGACAGGTCGCTGTAAGGGGTCCGCGGCTTCAAAGTCAACCTTGGCCAGATGGATTAAGGTTTCCATTCAAGAGGCTTACCGGTCTTCTGGTTTGCCTCTCCCGGTGGGATTGAAGGCTCACTCTACCAGAGCCGTAGGTGCCTCCTGGGCCTTGCGACATCGAGCGTCTGCTCTACAGGTGTGTCAGGCGGCCACTTGGTCCAGCCTACACACTTTCTCTAAGCACTACATGGTGCATGCCCATGCCTCTGCGGATGCAAGTTTGGGCAGGCGGGTTCTCCAGGCGGCGGTTGCCCACCTTTAAAGGGAACCATGTGTTATCCGTCTTGTTGAGGAACTCTTCCCGCCCTGGGGTATTGCTTTAGGACATCCCCATTGTCTGGGTCTCCCATTATGATGACCAGAAAAAAGAGAATTTTGTTTACGTACCGTAAATTCTTTTTCTTTAATCATCAATGGGAGACCCAGCACCCACCCAGTTGTTCCGTTGCATGTTTTGCAGTTGATCTGTTCCCTGTTGGGACAGTGTTTGCCGGGTTGTTGAACCGTCTGTGCACGGCTTTCTTCCCGATGTTTCGGGTGTGGTTTATTTCCTCCTCGCAGCTTATGGACCAAACTGAGGATGTTCCCTGCGGTAGGGGTTTATAAGCGAGGAGGCGGTGTCTACAAACTTGTAGTACCTAGTGTGACCTCCGGAGGGCAGTGCCCTAAACCCCATTGTCTGGGTCTCCCATTGATGATTAAAGAAAAAAGAATTTACGGTACGTAAACAAAATTCTCTTTTTTTGTTTCCTCTGCCCAAGTGCATGACCTTACATTTATCCCCATTAAAGCTCATTTGCCATTTATCAGCCCAAGCTTCTAGTTTACATAAATCCTCCTGTAATATAAAATTGTCCTCCTCTGTATTGATTACTCTGCAGAGTTTAGTGTCATCTGCAAATATTGAGATTCTACTCTGTATGCCCCCTACAAGGTCATTAATAAATATATTAAAAAGAAGCGGGCCCAACACTGACCCCTGTGGTACCCCACTGTTAACTGTGACCCATTCTGAGTGTGTTCCAGTAATGACCACCCTTTGTTTCCTTTCACTGAGCCAGTTATTAACCCATATAGTTCACTGATTCTAGGTTTTTAACCCAGTTCTTAACCCACTTACAGATATTTTCCCCTATCCTCATTGCTCTCATTTTATGTATTAACCTTTTGTGTGGCACCGTATCAAAAGCTTTTGAAAAGTCCATATACACCACATCCACTGTATTTCTTTGGTCCAGTTCAGAACTTACTTCTTCATATAAGCTTATCAGATTAGTTTGACACGAATGGTCCCTTGTAAACCCATGTTGCCATTGGGTCATGAGGTTATTTTTCTTCAGATACTACAGTATAGCATCTCTTAGAAAACTCTCTAGGATTTTACCCACCGTAGAGGCCATACATTTACATTAACATGCATAATCCTAATGATATATAACAAGGAAAAAAGAGATGGCACTCACCGGGATGAATTGCTGCGGTGCTTTATTTAAAGGTTCGTTAGAACATCTTGCAGGGAGGGGATGCCTGAACAGACGACGGCACCGTTTCGCGCACTTGTGCTTCAACGGGTCAAAGGCCTTTGACCTGTTGAAGCGCAACAAGTGTGCGAAACTGTGCCGTCGTCTGTTCAGGCATCCCCTCCCTGCAAGATGTTCTAACGAAACCTTTAAATAAAGCACTGCAGCAATTCATCCCGGTGAGTGCCATCTCTTTTTTCCTTGTTATTCATCACACCTGATCTTTGGATTGAGCACCAAATGGGAATTTTTGCATCTATAATGGACATTAACGCCAGGCTCTGCTGAAATAGGCTTCTTGAATCCGTTTTGGTGCCCTTTTTCTTCTGATATAAATCGAATCCTAATGATATGCACTTTATAAGAGGGAAGTGGACTTATTTTGTATATGTTTTTATATATAATTTATTTAACCCAATGTTCCCACACACGTATCCCTCAAATGGTCATAACAGAGCTTTGTATGAAATTTCAATATTTAAGTCCATTTTTATTTTGCTAATTTCCCCTGTAATGGGCCGGCACATTGACTCCAGTGGCAGGACAAACTTCCCTTTACCTGCACCACAGAGCTGATATAGGTCACTAGGATTGAGCAATACCCGCTGCTCCTGACACCCTGATCACTAATGCTGGAAGAGGGCTCGTTTACTGCTTCCTATACTTCAATACACAGCAATTATTCTGCTCCTGAACAAAGACAACTTTTATATGAATGATACAAGATATTCTTCTGCCATTGTTAGTGCAGCTTTTTTGAAAGATGGCATACCAAGGCTGTGGATGGTGGGGCTGTGACCAGGTCAGTCACCAGCCTCCTCTGGATGAAAAATGGTGAACTAACAAGTGCAGGAGGAGAACCTGTGATGCTTCTGTTTTAGGAAGTGCCTAACATTCATCCAAGTAAAGATAGTGGCTAGCCCCTTTAATATCAATCACTCCAATTATTTTCTAATGTTCAGATTGTAGCATTTTTTTTTTTTATTATTTCCGCATGCTCTGGGGATTGAGATTTTGAGAACATTGTCACCCCAAATGTGTACACTGATCTGAAGAGCTCCACAGCCGTTGTAACAGATGTAACATTCATGGTGCATTTTGAATGACAGAATCCCTTCCTGGAAGCTATAATGTTTGAGTCAATATTCTTATTCAAACACTTTACTACCACATGAGCAGTCTCCTCAGCATTCCACTGCATGGAGATGACTACTTGTTGGATGAAATTGCAACCATCTAGCCCCACATGTGGGCATGGTAAAGTTTATTTTAATTTAAGGTGTTTTCCACTATCCTGTTAAAGGCTTTTCCTCCAGATTATATACAGGAACTGATCTCTTGTACCCAGCAGCAGTTATTTTGCTCTGAACACTGTTTAAATCCACTCATGATTGAAGGTCTGTGGGTGTATTGGGTCTAAACCCCTTTGCGATTTGCTATTTCTGATTGTGATAATGTAAACCCCCTTAAATTTCATTGTCTTTCTAAAATATTTGCCTATTGTGTTCCAAATAGAAGGAAATCCCTTTACTGTGTTGATTGTACCATCGTCTTAATCAAGCTGCTCTTTTGGATATCCACTTAGTGGGTTAATTTGGAAGTACACTTTTCTGCCATTTCGTTCACTGAGCAAGGTACAAAATGTCTGCTTTTATTTTAGCACTGGCCCACCTGTGGACATTTTTGTCTCTAATATTCTTCATTGACTGAATTTTCAGGAATTTGGAGAACAGACAACTGCTTTCTTATTCAGACATTTGGTTCATTTCTAGATAAAAGTAGCTGGCTGATCTCTCATAACTTATCTAATATTTTCTTAATGTCTTTCTCATTTCAGTAAAAACAAGTTGAATACATTGGTGCAGAAGCTTCACGAATTTTTAGCTCACTCATCTGAAGAGTCTGAGGATACAACTTCTCCTACAAGACATTCTGAGGGCAAAAGTGCAGGTAAGGTGGAGACCGTAATGTTAATTTATACAGAATCTCTTAATTTGGAACTGGGCTTTTTAACTTGAAGGGGTTGGGCACCTTTGATGAAACGTTCTTTAAATGCATGCAATTTGTGCATACACAGGACAGCTTATTCTCAGAAGTTGCTTGAAAGTACAGTTAGCCTTTAAAATGTTACAAAATAAAACTTTATTTTTTAAATTTTTAGGCAAATCAAAGTCCATTCACAGGCTGCATTCAATGGAGAACATGGAGGAGGTAAAAATGAATTTTCTGCAATAACTTTTTTTACGTTTTGCAAAATCCCACAGTAATTGTAGGTTTTATTTGAAGTAAATTGTCAACATTTTAGTTTAAAAAGTAAGTTGTCACTTGCAAAACACTGCAAGAATCAACCTCTTAAGATGATTGTGACTGTACAACATTAGATAGCTGACGGTTGAGCTGTGGCAAGACATCGATCCCTCCTGAAGCCACTTGAGAAGGAGTTTGATTGACTTGAGTTCACTTAACAATCTCTACTCTTACTGTTTTCAGGGAAGTTCTTCTGAAAAGGCCACGTTCATAGGAACACCTCGCTCAAAAAGGTTAGTTTTGCTTTTGTTTCATGTACAGTAATAGTGACTATTATATTCTATAACTAGGTGTGATCTTACTATTCTGTGCCTATATTAGAGCCGTTTTTTATGGTGCTTCTTTGGAGGACAGAAAAGCTGTGTATTCTGCTGCCACTAGGAGGCAATAGATAGCTAACTGGAGCCAAGCTGATCTGTTTTAGCTTGGTGTCTGTAGGAGGCACACATGGTTCTGCACTCAGCCCTGTCTCTGTTTTTTTTTTTTTTTTTGTATATAAAATTTCCCTCTTTAAGATAGATGTTGTAAATGGCCAACAGAGTGGAGTTGTCACTCTGTGCCCTTGGTCACTGTGTGGTATGACAATGAGGAGTTGTAACTACTGTATCCTCTCTGGTCTACGAAGCAGGAACCTAACGTGGCCTCTCTGGCAGGTGGTCCTTGTCTCCAGAACCAGACAATGCAGATAGGGAAGACTGAGCGGTACCTTATAGCTGCCTGACAGACGACGTTTGGAACATCTGAGTCTTTTATCCTCAAGCTGTGAAGAAAAATTCCTGGGCCTCCAGGACTGGTATAGTTCTCTTTCCCTAGGTCCTGGGCAGTAAAAGGGGACTCCTGGTGTTAAAAACTAAAGTTCCATTTGGGTATACCTTGTTTCCTTTTGCTTCTCCTTCCCATAGCCTTTCTGAGCCCTTATTTCGCTGTTATGACTTTTGCCACCACCTCTGTGTCCACATGGTTCTTCCTGGCAGACATGCTTCTAAATTTAGTTCCCAGCTTTCACTGTGCCTACTCACGTGGTCAAAACATGCACAGCTTCACCCCCTTCCTGCTGCCCATCCAATCACACAATTATCTGCTGACTTTTGTGCCCCTCGCTCTCAGCATATCAGTCTGTTGTCTTATACACCCGCCCAGGAACTGTACATTTGCTTTACAGCATCGGCTCCTTGTGTTCTGTTTTTCTTTTCCCGGTGTCATTTCTCTGCATTCCGGCAATTCCATGACCCTTGTGAATCCTGAAGCTTCCATAGACCTCGCAGCCTCCTACTATCTGGTCTACAGAATCCCGGTCTCCAGTAGGTGTTTGGCGCATAGACTACAGAACTGTGTAAGCTCTGTCATCTTGGGGCAGATTATCTCTCTCCAGCAGTTTTTTTTTTTTTTCTTTCTCTGGGCCCTCGTCTCTACTCAGTTTTACTGTCCACTGAAACCCCACAGGATCCCTGTAATAAGCACAAACTTCATTTTTGATCCAGAGCAGACTTCTTGATGATGACTTTACTGTACGCTTGGGACATCCCATTGGCCTTCCTATATATTCTTCGCTCCTCCCTGTCCCTGGATCTAGAGCTCTTGCAGCCAGTTTTTTGGCGTTTCTCTTACCTCATGATTTTCTAGTCTGGTCAGATCTGTACCCGATCCAACCAAGGCATCCAGGCCTCGACTGCAGTTATGGAGTGTTTACCTGCTGACAACCACCTGGTCCTCAGTTTACTATTCAGTGAGTAAGACCCACCATGTACCGCAAATTACATAGCTTACTGCAGCAGCGGTCTACAGTTAGGGCCAGAAATATTTGGACAGTGACACAATTTTCGCGAGTTGGGCTCTGCATGCACCACATTGGATTTGAAATGAAACACCTCTACAACAGAATTCAAGTGCAGATTGTAACGTTTAATTTGAAGGGTTGAACAAAAATATCTGATAGAAAATGTAGGAATTGTACACATTTCTTTACAAACACTCCACATTTTAGGAGGTCAAAAGTAATTGGACAAATAAACATAACCCAAACAAAATATTTTTATTTTCAATATTTTGTTGCGAATCCTTTGGAGGCAATCACTGCCTTAAGTCTGGAACCCATGGACATCACCAAACGCTGGGTTTCCTCCTTCTTAATGCTTTGCCAGGCCTTTACAGCCGCAGCCTTCAGGTCTTGCTTGTTTGTGGGTCTTTCCATCTTAAGTCTGGATTTCAGCAAGTGAAATGCATGCTCAATTGGGTTAAGATCTGGTGATTGACTTAGCCATTGCAGAATGTTCCACTTTTTTGCACTCATGAACTCCTGTGTAGCTTTGGCTGTATGTTTGGGGTCATTGTCCATCTGTACTATGAAGCGCCGTCCAATCAACTTTGCAGCGTTTGGCTGAATCTGGGCTGAAAGTATATCCCGGTACACTTCAGAATTCATCCGGCTACTCTTGTTTGCTGTTATGTCACCAATAAACACAAGTGACCCAGTGCCATTGAAAGCCATGCATGCCCATGCCATCACGTTGCCTCCACCATGTTTTACAGAGGATGTGGTGTGCCTTGGATCATGTGCCGTTCCCTTTCTTCTCCAAACTTTTTTCTTCCCATCATTCTGGTACAGGTTGATCTTTGTCTCATCTGTCCATAGAATACTTTTCCAGAATTGAGCTGGCTTCTTGAGGTGTTTTTCAGCAAATTTAACTCTGGCCTGTCTATTTTTGGAATTGATGAATGGTTTGCATCTAGATATGAACCCTTTGTATTTACTGTCATGGAGTCTTCTCTTTACTGTTGACTTAAGAGACAGATACACCTACTTCACTGAGTGTGTTCTGGACTTCAGTTGATGTTGTGAACGGGTTCTTCTTCACCAAATAAAGTATGCGGCGATCATCCACCACTGTTGTCATCCGTGGACGCCCAGGCCTTTTAGAGTTCCCAAGCTCACCAGTCAATTCCTTTTTTCTCAGAATGTACCCAACTGTTGATTTTGCTACTCCAAGCATGTCCGCTATCTCTCTGATGGATTTTTTCTTTTTTTCAGCCTCAGGATGTTCTGCTTCACCTCAATTGAGAGTTCCTTTGACCGCATGTTGTCTGGTCACAGCAACAGCTTCCAAATGCAAAACCACACACCTGGAATCCACCCCTGACCTTTTAACTACTTCATTGATTACAGGTTAACGAGGGAGACGCCTTCAGAGTTAATTGCAGCCCTTAGAGTCCATTGTCCAATTACTTTTGGTCCCTTGAAAAAGAGGAGGCTATGCATTACAGCGCTATGATTCCTAAACCCTTTCTCCGATTTGGATGTGGAAACTCTCATATTGCAGCTGGGAGTGTGCACTTTCAGCCCATATTATATATATAATTGTATTTCTGAACATGTTTTTGTAAACAGCTAAAATAACAAAACTTGTGTCACTGTCCAAATATTTCTGGCCCTAACTGTAAGTGTTGTATCCCCACTGTCCAGGATGTCAGACCCACCATTTACCATGAACCACATGACTGATTGCAGCACAGTCTGAGTTACCTCGAGCAATGTCATTACCTCTGCGTCCTTGTCTGTTAGTCGGTACTTACCTCTTCTTTCTTTGAGATTAACTCGCAGCATTTGCTTAGCAAACAGCAGAAAGGGTACGTGAGTCTCTTCAGTGCAGAAAGCGGTTCCTGAACTACTTGAATGTTGTTCCTTCTTCCTGCAAGAATTTGTATTGTTTTTCAATATCGATGGTCGTATCCTGGACTTTCCATCCTGGTGACTATATCATAAGTCTCTTGTTGAGCATTGTCTCAACTGGGCAGCCTATGCCAGCATGCTGTTGGAAAGACTATCTTCATCTGTCCAGTTTCCTGAGTAAAACATTCTTTCGGGGTCCCATCAGCGTGTTTTTGGACCTCGCAGAGCAGGTTGCCCATATGAGTAATTAGCTCTCTTTTCTCTCCTTACAGCTGTAAGCAACCTTTCTGAAGCTAGTGCGATCCTGCTGCCCACTGTGACAACTTGCCCATTTCTATCACATCTTTTTGCCATTCAGACATTTTCATCCTCCTAGCATCAACACCACGGTGACTAGGGGTATAGCACCATTGCTTTGCAGTACATAGGTTCTGATATCAACATGACAACTCCACAGGGAGTAGGGTTTTCTCTTGTCACCTTCCACAACAGCAGTATGGAGGTTGCCTCCCTGCTCTAAATAGGGGACAAGAAACAGAGGTTAAATACCCCTCCCCTTCCTGCACCCACCAGTGTTTTTCCTGTCCCCTATAGGGCATGACGAGGTTCCTCTGTGCTGCCGGTGACTGGAGCACTGATTACTTACTACCGGGCGGCTGGAGGTCAGGGGCTTCGGCTTTTCCCTCCCTGGAGTCGCTCCCGTCTCTACTGAGCTGATTCGGGACCTGTTTCTGTGGCGCCCCTGCGACCAGGGTGGCCACAGGTAGGAACTGCAGCCAGGAAGGTGGAGACAGTTCATACAGAACACCTTTTTTTTTTTTTTTTTTTTTAAACCAACAATTTTTATTGATTGGATAAAGAGAGGAACATAGATAGCAACAAAAACAGTAACGGAGATCAAAAACATTATTAACAACATCCTCAGGAGAGGAAGAAATGTGGAAAGGGGAGGGCTGGGAAAATGGAGGGGGGGGGGGAAGGGTTATAGAGAAGCAGTGTCATTAGTAGTAATGTCAATCATATCGTCGCTTGCAAGAAACTGTTAACTAGTAATGTGCCCATTCTGAATTAAAGAAACGGTCAGTTAGTAATCATAACCTCGTTATATTGCGCAGATATCCACGGATCCCACCAGTTAAGCACTTTCGTTTTATGGGGGAGGTCGTGTGAGAGGACCAGCTCGTGTGTGAAATGTCGGTTTAATCGAAGAACCACGTCCTTCAGTGTGGGACAGGTGGGGGATCTCCAGAGGGCAGCTATGGTTTGACGGGCAGCGATTAGCACATTCGTCACCATTGGTCTGAGAAGAGCTGGAAGGGTATCCAAGTCAATCCCTAGGAGGGCTAGTGGAGCTGATAGAGAGAGTGTCAGGCCGGTCAATTCAGTCAGGAGTGAGTCTATTGAGGACCAGAAGGCTTTCACCTTCAGGCAGGTCCACCAGATGTGGGCCTCAGAGCCCACCAGTCCACAATTCCGCCAGCGGAGAAGGACCACGTCCTCCGAACCTGGCGATCCGTGCAGGGACCAGATACCAACCCATCAACAACTTCTTAGATTGTTCCAGGTGACTGACACACTGAGTATATTTTGACGCATGAGACACGAGGCGGCGTGCCATTTCTCTAGAGAGACCGAGAAAGCTAATCTGGACTCCCATTTAATAATAAAGGGGAGCTTATCCCTAGCGTGAGCTGCAGTCAAGGCTCTATATACAATAGACACTCCATCGGGAATGTCTGTCTTGTTTGAAAAAGGATTGAAGGTTGAGATTAATTAAGGAGGGGTCCCATAGCGGAAGAGAGCAAGTAAGAAGGAAGTGGCGCCCCGCATATAGGAGAAAAAAGCTGAGGTGGGAGGGAATATTTAACTGCCAAGGTAGGAAAAGGGTCTGGGCGCCCATCACGCAGAGGATCCCACACTAACGAGACACCCGCCTCCCTCCAACGCGCAAGCGAGATATCTACCATACAAGACTGTAAAGCTCGCAGAGAAAGATATTTAGTGAGGAAAGGCAAATGTATCCTTGCCAATTTGTGCCATACTGAGAGGACCGCCTGCATGGACCGCAGCGGCGTAGAGGGACGGGAGGACTGTAGAAAAGACATCTCTAGTAGGATCCTAACAGAACCCAGAGGGGAGTAGTGGGCCTCAATTTGAAGCCAATGCGAGGTCTAGGAGGGGGACGCGGTCTACCATGATTTAGCCAAATCCATAGTTATTGCAGAGTAGTAGCAAAGAATGTCCGGCATGCCTAGGCCTCCCAACGGGGAAGGAAGAGTCAGGGCCGAGAGAGCCACTCGATGGGGTTTACCGCTCCATACGAATCTCCCCAGGACCGACTGAAACAAATTCAAGTAACGTCTGGGGAACAGAAGAGGGACGCACCGTAGAACATAAATAATTTTGGGGAGGTGCATCATCTTTACAAGATTAATCCTGGCAACCCAGGAAAGCTGAATCTTCAAATATTCCTAGGAGAGAGATTTCAGGGAAGAGAGCAAAGCCTCAGAATTAAGCCTAATTATGGAGGGGGGTGGGTGCAATCCGGATACCTAGATACACGAATCCCTGGGGGGCGACTAGAAAAGAAAATCGCGATGCCAAGGAGGACTGGGAGAGAGGCAAAAGATTCACAGGAAAGAGAGAAGATTTAGAGAGGTTAAGCTTATAAAAGGAAACTGCCGAAAAGTCCGTCAGGACAGAGATAACCGCTGGAATAGAAACGTCGGGGTTCGTGCAGGTGAGGCGAACGTCATCAGCATATAGAGAAATCTTATGTTCGGTTTGACCAATAACTACACCCGAAATCTCTGGATGAGCGTGGATGGTGGCTGCAAGCGGTTCCATCGCAAGAGCGAAGATAAGAGGAGAGGGGGCAGCCCTGTCTCGTCCCGTTAGAAATCCCAAACATGGAGGAGGAGAAACCTCCCGCCTTCACATATGCATTAGGGGAAGAGTATAGGGCCAAAATCCCCGACCTAATGTTGCCTTGGAAGGCAAACTTGTCCAAGACGGCTGCCATGTACCCCCAGTGCACTCGATCAAATGCTTTCTCAGTGTCAAGAGATAGGAGGGCACTGGGGGTCCCTCTCTGCTCAAGAACCTCCGAGTCGCATCTCTCACCTGACAGTCAGGAATAAAACCCACTTGGTCTAAGTCGATCAGGGAAGGGATAACGGTCTTGAGTCGGTCCTCCAGCAGCTTTGAGTAGAGTTTAACGTCACAATTAATTAGCGCAATCGGACGGTAGCTGCCCGGCGCCGAAGGGGCTTTGCCCGGTTTGGGAATGGTCGAAATACCCGCCATTAAGCCCTCTGGTCTAATGCGACCCTCACGCTGCCAGAACTGAAATAGGGAGAGAAGATGGGGAGCAAGTGCGGAAGCAAAGGAAGAATAGTACATATAAGAAAGGCCATCAGGGCCCGGGGCCGACCGCTTTTTAGAGGAGCGGATAACTCCGAGAATCTCCTCTAGGGAGAAAGGTCTATTCAAGTACCCCAGTTGATTTGCTGAGAGGGAAGGAAGCCGAAGTTTGGAGAGGAAAGAGGCGATAGCATCCGGGGTCGGCTGAGGGGTGAAAGACGAGTCACAAAGATTTATAAATCATTATAGAAGTCTCTAAATTGCTCCGCAATCTTAATGGGATTGCGTACATGCTCCCCCGAAGGCGAGAGGAGTAAAGAGATCCTCGACTTCAACTCCCTCCGCCTAACCCTCCGCGCCAGTAATTCACCGGCCCTATCCCCCATCCCATAGTATGTCGCTTTGACTTTCTTCAATTGATGCTCCACTCTAGAGAGAAGAGGAGCTCGGAGGTTGTTACGTGCCGAGTTTAGGGTCGACAAAGTAGCGGGATCAGAGGTCGCTAAAAATGTAGCCTCAAGAGATTTGATCTCAGTTAAAAGAAACGCCAGGCCCTCATTATACAACTTCTTTGCACGTGCCGCCAATTTCAGGCAGTGCCCACGGATAACCGCCTTGTGGGCAAACCACAGACCCTCCGGGTTATATCAGGTGTGTCATTCAGGTGGAAGTATTCTTTTAGGTGGGTTGAGTATCTTGAGTCATCTGGCAGGTCAGTAGGTAGTCATTCAGCTTCCAGGGGGCTCTGGGAAGGCGTGGGGTAGAGTCTGTAATAAGAAGAGTAAGGGGGGCATGGTCCGACCATGTAATGGTACCAATGTCAGTCTGCAAGCATAGGGGCAGGAGGGAGTCACTGACTAGCAGATAATGTATACGGCTAAAGGACGTATGTCTGGGGGAGAAAAATGAGTAGTCTCGTTCATTTCCATGTAAATAACGCCAGATGTCATTCAGGCTATGGGAGGCAACCACCTGGGCGAGGTCCGTCCGAAAGGAGGTTGGGGAGGAGCAGTCTAGGTGTCTGTGCAGGGGGGGGGCATTGAGGTCTCCCGCCACAAGTTTGTGGCCCAACATGGAGGGCATATGGGCGTCTAGAAGCGACCCGAGGAACGTATTTTGACCCACATTAGGGAGTAGACCGCAAGGAGAGAGAATAGGACTCCATTCAGTTTCGCTATTATAAGTAGAAATCTACCCTCTGGATCAGTCGTCGTGCTAATCAATTCAAAACTTATTGAAGACCCAATCAAAATAGCCACTCCAGCCCTTTTTTCGGTGTTGTTCGAAAAATACTGGTGAGGGTAAAAGGATGAGGCCAAGCGTTGGTTATCTCCCACCAAGAGGTGCGTCTCTTGGAGGAGAACCACATCTGCCTGCGACTTTTTGAGGGTAGCACGCAAGAGCAACCGTTTCTGGGGCGAATTTAACCCATTAACATTGAGTGCCAAAACAGATGTAGGAATAAACAGTCATTAGGAATAAATCAGAAAGTAAGCAACAATATACAGGTAATAAGAACTGCTTCACGGAAAAGCGAGTAAAGGGGAGGGAATCAGGAGGGGAAACAGAGCCCAACAGTCTATAGTCCGGTATGCCATTCTGGTGCCCAGTATGGCCAGGGCACATCACGGAAAGGACCAGAGAGCTCAGGCAAGGGAGAAGACATGTTACATTAAAAACTATGGCAACAGCCAAAAAGGCAAACATAACAACAACAAAGAGAGAATACAATCGCGTTAGCGAGCAGAAACCTCATAACGACGCAAGGATGAAGTCTTGTCATCTAAAATCCGACGGCAATGCCTAGGAAAGAGAGAGAGAGCGTCGTGCCTGTGGAGCAAAATGAGTCCAGAGAGCGAAAAGAGGTAAAGAGAAAGAGGAAAAAGAAAGAGGAAAAAAAAAAAAACCCACACACTAGAGCGGAAAAATTTGCTTGGAGGGGCACACTCTCGGGTCGATGTAGCCAGAGTGAAGAAAAGGCAGAAGGTCAAGAAAAGAAGAATGATCAGTGGAGAGAAAGAGGGAAAAAAAAACAAAAAAAACAAGGGCCAGGATGGCGGAGAGAAAGGGGAAGAGAGGAAGGAGTCAGTCGGGTGGGGGAAAGAGAGTAATAGTACCAGGAGGGAAGAAAGAAGCTAGAAAAATAGAAGAGGCCGACGACCTGGGAGGACCTGTACGGGGACCAGGATGGCGGACCCCGGGCATGGGAGAAAAAATATCAATCCAGCGGGGAGGATCTTCAGACGGTGGACCACTCCGGGTTCAACCTGCGACGTCGGGCGTGACGTTTAGGCGGGCAATCACTGGCGTCTCGCAGGGACGACGCAGAGAAATCCGGTAGTGTAAAGTCCCAGTCCTTCAGGAGCGATGCCGCCTGCGACGGAGATAGACAAACGTGTGACTTCATCCCTTCTCACGATAAGGCGGGTGGGCCGGCCCCAGCGATACGGGACTTCCTTCTCCCAAAGAGTGGTTGTATAGGGTTTGAAAGCTCTTCGCAATGCTAAAGTTCCGGGCGACATGTCTGGGAAGACTTCTAGATCGGTGAACCGTTCCGAGAGCGTCGGCGTACCTCGCAGGGCCTTGAGGAAGTCCTCCTATGTCTCATAAAAGTGGATCCTGGCGATAACGTCGCGCGTAGTTCAGAGCGGACACTCTGTGGCTTAGGGAGCCTGTGGATCCGGTCTATTTTAAGGTCTCTGGGATCCAGGTCGGGAAGAACCTCACTTAGGAATTCTCGCAGGAGCCCTCTAAGGTTCAGATCAAGCACCGTTTCAGGGACGCCCCGGAGGCGTATATTGTTCTGACGATTGCGGTCCTCCATGTCGCAATTCTTTGCCTGTAACGCAGTCATCGTGGCTTGGAGCTGTTCGTGATCATCCAGCAGCCCATTATGGGACTGCACCAGTTCAGCCATCTTTGTCTTGAGGTGGTCTGTTCTGGTGCCCAGCGCATGCACCTTTCCCCGCAGGTCCGCCATCATCTCCTTCATGTCGTCCTGTAAGGACGTCCTGAGACCAGAAAGGAGATCAGTCATCAGGTCTTTCATGACCTCGTAGGTAACCGGGGAGTCAGGGGAGAGACCCGCCGCTCCAGAGCCCAGAGTTTGTTGCTCTCGGCGGAAGCGCGGATAGCTCTCGGGAGGGGGGTGCCATGTTAGAAGTGTGTGCTGTGTCTGGGCGGCCCGGCGGGAAGTAATCTGAAACCCGCTTGGAGAGGGAGGATTGCGGCGGTTTCGCCTTACCCATCTGTGCAGACTCTATTCACACGGCTGCTGAGAAGGTTCTGAGGGTCCAGAGGAGCTCTGAAGCACTGGAAAATAGCTTAATGAGCCCGGGGTCCGGGAGCTCCTGAGTTATGCGGCCATCTCCATAAGGTGTTGGGCCACTGTTAATACATCTTGATCATTGCTGTGTTGTCTTCTGCGGGGAAGAGGAGCAGTCTATATGTCAGCAGAAGTTTAGTGTATTGCAGGGGTCTCAAACTCGGCTGGGTTGGTGGGCCGCACATAGAAAACATTTTTTATCGGGGCCGCATTGCTTGTAGGACTAAGGGCCACGTCACACACACAGATATCTGTGCAGATATTGTTCGCAGATCTCTGGTTGCAATGAAATCATGGACAGATTGTTCCATTTTGTGGCCGTATATAAATGGAGCAATGTCTCCATGATTTCACTGCAACCAGAGATCTGCGAACAAT
The DNA here is from genome assembly GCA_033576535.1 of Allobates femoralis. NCBI lineage: Eukaryota > Metazoa > Chordata > Amphibia > Anura > Aromobatidae > Allobates > Allobates femoralis. The sequence continues at coordinate 92,505,241 of JARQOC010000008.1, forward strand.
ATCTGTACAGATATCTGTGTGTGTGACGTGGCCCTAAGTTACATTTTTAGTAATACCAGAATTTTTTGCTCAATGTAATACTGTCCAAATCCTTATCCCCTTCTTGTAGTAATGTCCGCATCTTGGTCCCTTTCTTGTACTAATATCGCCATCCTGATCCCCTTTTGTACTGATGTCCTCAACCTAGTCTACATTCTTTTTACACACACACATTCACTCACTCACAGGCACAGGCTCAGACTCACTCACAGGCACAGGCTCAGACGCACTCACAGGCACAGGCTCAGACGCACTCGCAGGCACAGGCTCAGACGCACTCGCAGGCACAGGCTCAGACGCACTCGCAGGCACAGGCTCAGACGCACTCGCAGGCACAGGCGCAGGGCACTCAGCCAGCGCAGACGCACTCACAGGCTCAGGCGCAGACGCCACTCACAGGCTCAGGCGCAGACGCACTCACACGGCTCAGGCGCAGACGCACTCACAGGCTCAGGCGGCCAGACGCACTCACAGGCTCAGGCTGCAGACGCACTCACAGAGCTCAGGCTCAGACGCACTCACAGGCTCAGACGCACTCACGCAGGCTCAAGCGCCACTCACAAGGCTCAGACGCACTCACAGGCTCAGCGCACTCACAGGCTCGAGACGCACTCACAGGCTCAGACGCACTCACAGGCTCAGACGCACTCACAGGCACATGCCGCTCAGCCATGCACCTCAGCGCCACTCCAGGCATCAGCGCACTCACAGGCCAGACGCACTCACAGGCTCAGCAGACGCACTCACAGGCTCAGGGACGCACTCCAGGCTCAGGCGCAGACGCACTCGCAGGCTCAGGCGCAGACGCACTCAGCGCAGACGCACTCGCAGGCGCAGACGCACTCGCAGGCCTCAGGCGCACTCACAGCGCAGGCTCAGGCGCAGACGCACTCGCAAGGCTCAGGCGCAGACGCACTCGCAGCTCAGGCGCAGACGCACTCGCAGGCCAGGCGCAGACGCACTCGCAGGCTCAGACGCACTCGCAGGCCAGCTCAGGCGCACTCGCAGCAGCTCAGACGCACTCGCAGGCCAGCGCACTCGCAGAGCGCAGACTCCTGAGGCGCAGACGCACTCGCAGCTCAGGCGACACTCGCAGGCTCAGGCGCAGACGCACTCGCAGGCTCAGGCGCAGACGCACTCGCAGGCTCAGGCGCAGACGCACTCGCAGGCCAGGCGCACGCAGCTCACTCGCAGCGCGCAGACAGCACTCGCAGGCCAGACGCACTCGCAGGCTCAGGCGCACGCAGCTCGCAGCTCAGGCGCAGACGCACTCGCAGGCTCAGCGCACTCGCAGGCTCAGGCGCAGACGCACTCGCAGGCTCAGGCGCACGACTCGCAGGCTCAGGCGCAGACGCACTCGCAGGCTCAGGCGCAGACGCACTCAGGCGCAGCGCCACTCGCAGGCCAGCGCACTCAGCGCAGCTCCAGGCGCACTCGCAGGCTCAGGCGCAGACGCACTCGCAGGCTCAGGCGCAACGCACTCGAAGTCAGCGCACACTCCAGGCTCAGCGCAGACGCACTCGCAGCCAGGCGCACTCGCAGGCTCAGCGACATCACAGCAACGCACACACACTCAGGCTCAGACGCACTACACAGGCTCAGGCGCAACCACACACTCGAGGCTCAGCACGCACCAACCAGCCAGCGCACTCCAGGCTCACGAGCGCACACAACAGCCACATCGCAGCTCAGGCGCACCACACTCACCACCAGGCTCAGCCACGCACATCACGCAGCACTCAGCTGCCAGACACATCGAGCACACGCTCATCGCAGGCGCACTCGCAGGCTCAGGCGCACTCGCACAGGCGCACATCCCAGGCTCAGGCGCAGACCACACCCAGGCACAGGCGCCACACACACACACACACACACACACACTCAGGCTCACACACACACAACACACACACACTCAGGCTCCACACACACACAACACCAGGCCACACACAGCTCACACACACACACACACACACACACTCAGCCTCCACACACACACACAACACACACACACACACTCAGGCTCACCACACACACACAACACACACACACACTCAGGCTCACACACACACACACACACACAACACTCAGGCTCACACCACACCACACACACTCAGGCTCCACACACACACCACACACACACACACACTCAGGCTCACACACACACACCACACACACTCAGGCTCACTCACACACACACACACTACACACCTCAGGCTCACTCACACACACACACACACACACACTCAGGCTCACACACACACACACACACACACTCAGGCTCACACACACAACCACACACACACACACTCAGGCTCCACACACACACACACTCAGGCTCACACACCACACACACTACTCACACACACACACACTTAGGCTCACACACACACACACACCAGCTCACACACACACACATCAGCTACACACACACACACTCAGGCTCACACACACACACACTCAGGCTCACACACACACACACACACACACACACTCAGGCTCACACAACAACAGACACACACACACACACACACTCAGGCTCACACACACACACACACCAGCCACACACACCACACACATCACGGCTCACACACCACACACACCACACACACACACACCACACACACACACAGCCACACACACACCACACACACACACAACACACACACACTCAGGCTCACACACACACACACACCACACACACACACTCAGGCTCACACACACACACACACACACTCAGGCTCACACACACACACAACTCACCACCACCACACCACACACACACACACACTCAGGCTCACAACACACACACACACACTCAGGCTCACACACACACACAGCCACACACACACTCACACTCAGCTACACACACACACACTCAGGCTCACACACACACACACACACTCAGGCTCACACACACACACACTCAGGCTCACACACACACACACTCAGCTCACACACACACACACTCAGCTCACACACCACACACACACTCACACACACACACACTCACACACACACATCAGGCTCACACACACACACACACTCAGGCTCACACACACACACACATCAGGCTCACACACACACACACACTCAGGCTCACACACACACACACACACACACTCAGCACACACACACACACACACCAGGCTCACACACACACACACATCAGGCTCACACACAAACACGGCTCACACACACACACAACACAGGCTCACACACACACACAGGCTCACACACACACAACACAGCCACAACACAACACAGGCTCAACACACACAAACACAGGCCACACACACACAACACACACACACCAGGCTCACACACACACAAACACACAACACACCAGGCTCACACACACACACACACACACTCAGGCTCACACACACAACACACACACACTCAGGCACACACACACACACACACACACCACACACACTCACTACACACAACACACACACACACACACACACTCACATTACCTCACAGACACAGACTTTTTTGTAACACTAACCTAGCCGGCGATCCTATGCAGGGGGCCGCCGCGATACTGCTGTATTACTTCCGGCCCCTTCACTGACACTTCACTGCCCACTGTCGCTCTGCGCCGGCTATGCAAGTAACCTAGCCGGCGGTCCTGTGCGGGGCCGCCGCGATACTGCTTTATTAACACTTCAGGCCCCTTCATTGACACTTTACTGCCGCTCGCTCTGCAGCTTGCTCTGTGCCCTGCTAGTTCAATACAAGCCGCCAACCAATGAGAGGCCCGCAAATGACGTCATACGCCTCTCATTGGCTGGCGGCTTGTATTGAACTTGCAGGGCACAGAGCAAGCTGCAGCGTGAGCGGCAGTAAAGTGTCAATGAAGGGCCTGAAGTGTTAATAAAGCAGTATCGCGGCGGCCCCCGCACAGGACCGCCGACGTGATTCACTCTCCACTGTGTCGGGGGCCGCACTGAGGGGCCCCAGGGGCCGCATGCGGCCCGCGGGCCGCGAGTCTGAGACCCCTGGTGTATTGGGTGGAGAGAGGGTTAAGTGGGCTAACTCAGCGTAGTGACATCGACTGGACACAAGGTGGCAGCCCAGAGCATTTTCAGAAAGCAAGTTAAATAATTTCTCAATTTGCCCACCAGGTGGCGTCCTCAGTTTGCATATTGTTTGAATGTCTCTAGTTGTCCACCAGGTGACGTTCCAAGCCTGCAAATTGTGTATAAATCGAAATATAAAATGGAGTCTGTCCCTGGGCTGAGAATCAGGTGGAGAAGCACCCAGTGTATCTGTACATCAAACACCAGCTCAGTGACGAATACAGTGCTTCTCAATTCACCTTAGTACTCCTTTAATAAATGCAGCTTTATGCCCTGTGGTAACCGGAGGTGATATGCCTCTTGTCAGGGTCTTGGTGGATGGAGATTTTTAATGGCTGTGTATTGTGATGGATCTACATCCACCTCGTGGGTGCCTCCCCAGGGCCAGTCTCACTACTTCCCTCTGTCACACAGCTCTGAGTCCTGAGCTCTACACCTTACGCTGTTTCCCGGTATGTCCCGCCTGCTGACTCCACTCCAGGCTCCCCTTCCCCCTCTCAGCCTCCCCAGCACCGCTCTCACCACCTCCTGTCTCCTCAGCCTGCTCCTGGTACGTCCAGCAACCTCTCCCCGGCGGCGAGTGTTTCTCCTGGGTGTCGCACACTTCCTTGCAGGTATCTCTGTCTTCTCCACTGCCTCCACAAGTTCAGTTGCTGGGAGATCCACGAGGTGGGTCTGCACTGTAAAATGGCGCCTTGTGCTTACTGCCTGCTGCCTTCCCCGCAGCGCGCTGCCTCTAGAGGTCCTGGAGTGGGATCCACGGGTCCTCACTGGGGTAGGATGAAGCCCCTCTTCCCCTGGATGTGTGGGGGAAGCAAAATCAGTAGATCTTCCAGCAATTTGGACAGTTTTTTCGCTGGAATTAGTGGCCTTAGGACAGGAGCTGTATCCCAGCACGTCCTCCTTCTTTGCTGCCTAGGCCACACCCCCAGGAAGTAGATCCAGAACACCTTCATAACACACAACCACGGACACAAGACCCAACCCGGAGCCCGGAACTCTAGGCGGGCAAGGGTGGTAGGGCAAGTCACAGTGGGTGGGACGTCAAGGTGACGGACCGGGGAAAACAGGAAGTAGTTAGTCAGTAGGCTGGAGAAGGCTGAGCAGCAAAGGCCAAGTAGGCCAGTGGGTGCCAAGAAGTAAAGACAAGAGTAAAGAGAGAGACTTCCCTGAAGGTTTTGGGCTCCCTGGGGGCGCAGAATCCTGCGAGGCACAGTCCCCTGGAGAGAAAGCCCGCTCCCCAGCCTGGGACCCAAGGGAAAGGGAAAGACTGAGACCGGACCAGTACAGCTGGGTCCGAGGACGACGGCAGAGGACGAATGGCAGGAGGAATCCCCTGGAGTACACGATAGTCACATGGGTAGGAAAGGGCCCGGTGGTCCCCTGCAACATAGGGATACCTAAGGTTAGGCTGGGACCAGAGAGTCGGCTCTGAGGGGACTGCAGCTATATGCCGGATCCCGGACACACCGACGGGTGACTCTGATTCCAGGTCAGGGTTCCTAACACATGGGCTGGAGGTTCAGCAGCACATAGGACCCAGGCTTGCTACTCATACTCCGGGAGAAGCCAGACAAGGGACTGAGTAGCCACCATACAGCCCACGGGGAACAGAAGAGTAGAGGAAAGCCTGGAAGGCATCAGAGAGTGAAGGGTCTCAGAAGGAAACCTGGCTGCAGAGGTTAAGTGACTGTCTAGAGTAAGGGTGCTTTCACATCTGCGTTTTTCGTAATTCGCGGCAGATGCGGTGAAAAAACCGCATCTGCCGCGTTTGCCGCATAACGGTTCCACTTGCGGCACGGTTGCGGTTTTTTTCCATAGGAAGTATAGGGGGACTTGCGGCAGATGCGGCAAGTGCGGTATTGCACTTGCGGCAGGTGCGGCAGCGAAAAAAACCGCAGTAAGCCGCGGTTTTTTTCTCTGCCGCACCTGCCGCAAGTGCAATACCGCACTTGCCGCATCTGCCGCAAGTCCCCCTATACTTCCTATGGAAAAAACCGCAACCGTGCCGCAAGTGGAACCGTTATGCGGCAAACGCGGCAGATGCGGTTTTTTCACCGCATCTGCCGCGAATTACGAAAAACGCTGATGTGAAAGGGCCCTTACCCGTTTAAAAGAACTGTACCGTAAATTGTTTGCACTGAGAAAGAACTTGTTAGTAAAACCTGGTGAACCCTGCTTCAGTCTCGCGTCTTTTCACCCTGTCAGGAGCAGCCCTGACACACGGCGGGCTCATCTATCTGGCTGCAGCATCATCCATCCTCCTGTCAGCAACAAGCAGCAGCGGTGGTTCCCCATTGACCACAACCCGTGGGTGGTGTCACGACAACCCCTGTAATTGTCCCCTTTTACTTGTGGGCTCGGGACACGGTCCGGACCACGACCGCCGTGATAACCCCTGTGATACCCTGGTCCGGTACTGAGTACACCGTCCCAGTGTGCTCCACATTCCCGATTCTCCAGCGCTCCCCTGGGGGAACAAAATAGAGAGGTGTTTCAGCCGGGGGTCTCTTGGAGCTTCTCGGCGTCCTCCTCCTCTGTTTGCGCCTCTGGGTCACACCGGAAGTGACGTCGCGGGGGTTACCATGTCGCTTCCGGTTGGTGTTCCCGGCGGTAATGCATGCGGTTGGACCAGGGCGGCTGTTCGCATATCCGGAGCCACTGGTAGAGGAGCCAGCGAATGTTGCTGCCGGAGGAGGAGGAGCCCATGCTGAGTCCCTGGCTACATAAAAGTCCGGTTTGCTTTTTGTTCAGGTAAGGCCTCTGGTCTGTGCTGCAGCCATTCCCCCATGGCACTTTGGATCCCAGTGACCTCTGCAGTATAGCAGGGTGGGCCTCGTCAGTACTGGTCCTACAGATATGTACAGTGATAAAGCCCTTATGCCTGCGTCTGCAGAGCCCAGCGTGCATCCCCCTACCGTTAGTAGCTGGATTGGAGTCCCCTATTCCGTGTGGGTGGGTTATTTCTGGTTCCTTATGAGGTCCCTTCTACGGAGACAAGGCTGCAGGGTCCAGAAAAGATAAGGAAAAGCTGTTTCACGCCAATGTGGTGTCTGCTCGGTCAAGTCACCGGCTGCATATAAGGAGAAATTGTGCCAACCCTGCACTGGTGAGGTCCTCCGTGCCAAACAGCCGTCCCTTATGGATAGTATCAAATCCCTTATCCAGCAATAAGTCTATTCTTCCAGGTTCCTTTTGTCATCCTGGGACAGGCCCACCGCCTCCCTCTCGCGGAGGTGACCCTTCTGGGGCACGTGAAGTCTCCTGACCTGGTGGCTAACCCGCGGAACCTCCGGAAAGGTGTCGCATGGAACCAGTCACCCCTATTGTCTCTTACGACGGACGCCAGCAAACGGGGGTGGGGGGCCATGGTTGCAGGCCACCATGTCAAGGGAATGTGGTCACCCCACCCAGATCAGTGCCAAGTCTTCCAATTTTCGGGAGTTGAAGGCAGTGGACGAGGCTCTCAGGGCGGCAAGCGCTCTTGTCCAGGGCCGTCTCGTCCTTATCTTCCAATTATCGGATAATGTCACCACGGTGGCCCATATCTGCCACCAAGGGGTACTCTGTTTGCGTCTCTTACCCTGATTCCTCTCATTCCCAGGACACTTCAGAAAATCAGGTGGGACAAAGTTCCCACGATTCTTAGAGGCCCCTCTCTGGCCGGGTCGCAGCTAGTTCAGTGCACTGATGAGTCTGGCGCAGGAGGGTCCTGATCTTCACTAGGGGCCCATTCTTCACCCCAACCTTCCCAAATTGAGCCTAGCGGCCTGATTGTTGAAACCGGAATCTTGAGGGCTAAGGGCCTCTCTGACGGGGTGATCTCGACTTTACAGAAGAGTAGGTAGCTGGTCACCAATGCTATCTATGGGATCTGGAAGAAATGTGTGTCGCGGTGTGCGGCGGAGCCTCCGAATCCGAATATTGCTTGTATTCAGGATTTTTTGCTAGCCGGTATGGAGCTGAGCCCTCTCCCTGGGACTCCAAAGGTGCAGATCTCGCTCTTTTTTGACCGGGGTCTTGCCTCTCATCCTTGGATCCGGTGGTTTATGTCATCGGCCTCCAGACTTAAGTTTCGCCTCCAGTGTCAAATAGGATTCGTCTTACTGGTAAATCTCTTTCTAGGAACCCTCCACGACAGCATTGATTTCCCTCCCTTGTTATCTTCTTGTTTGGTAACTGGTTCTTACTGTTCTTTTTTTGGTCACTTTCATGCCAGTGTGTACTGTAAAAACACTGGTGGGTGCAGGAAGAGGAGGGGTATTTACCCTCTTTGTTTCCATTTCCCTATTTAGGGCGGGGAGGCAACCTCTGTTCTGCTGTCGTGGAAGGTTCCTAGAAAGGGAATTACCAGTAAGACTACCGTATATTCTCAAAAAAAAGCCGACCCGAGTATAAGCCGAGGCCCCTAATTTTACCCCAAACTGCGGAAACCCATTGACTCGAGTACAAGCCTAGAGTGAAAAATGCAACAGACCGCCATCCTGGTATATAGCGCCCCCATCGCTGGTACATAGCCCCCATCGCTGGTGCATAGCCCCCATTGCAGGTACATAGACCCTGTGATGATTAAGCAATATTGCCATATTCCCCAGCTTCCATCTTGTCTTAAGGATTGCAAGATCCACTCAAAGCCCCCACCCTTGGTAGCCAGAGGCAATCTATCTCTGGCAAGTAGTAGATTAATTAGCATGAAGATGCCATGCAACAGGCCATACAATGGGGTTCCTAGAGGCAGCCAGGTAAAGGAAGACTCCTGCTGGAATTTGCAGAGAAGTGACCAATCCAATTTTCCTGTCATGCCAGTGGGAAGGAAATCCTTTCTTTAACACAGAGCGACCGGAGTCGTGAATATAACGTTAATATCTCATGAGCCATGATGTCTATAAACATGGCAAGCATAGATATGTGATCGTGACATTCAGATGGTCCCCGCACATCGTTTTACATTTGTGTGATGACCATAAGGCATCTAAACGTGATATTGGCTAGTAGGATGCTCTCAGAATAGCCATGTTTCATATCTTGACAAAGATAAAATCATAACTAAAAATATGAGAGCATTGTCTTCCGTCTGGGATGCTCACAGACAAGGCTAGGGCGGATAATAAGTTTTGGATATCTATATCTCCACTCAGAGGGTTGGGAATTGTGAGACAGCCCATAGGTGCGAGATGGGTGGAGACAGGGGTCAGCCCATAATGTATAAAAATCAGCTGCCCCATCTCCATATTGTATTTCTTCTAAAGAGGCATTATTATTCCACCAAAGCCAGAGAATACCCCAAGAACAGATTTGCATCACGCCGCCCTTGTGGTGCCATCAGCATTAAGGTAGCTGATCACGTGCGCGTACCGTGTATATACTCGAGAATAAGCCGAGGCCCCTAATTTTACCCTCCAAAACTAGGGAAACGTATTGACTCGAGTATAAGCCTAGAATGAGAAATGAAGCTGACTCATCATGGTAAATGGCCCCCCATTACTGGTAATATAGTCCCCCATTGCTGGTGTATAGGTCCTCCATCGCTGGTATATTGCACCCTCTTCATTTGTATACAGTCCCCCCCATGAGTGGCGTACAGGTCCCCCGTGAGTGGCATACAGGTCCCCCGTGAGTGGCATACAGGTCCCCCGTGAGTGGCATACAGGCCCCCCGTGAGTGGCATACAGGCCCCCCATGAGTGGTATATGGGCCCCATCACAGGTTACTGCCCCACATGCTGCCGCACACCTTATAATAACAAAGCATTCATTCTCACCCTCCGTCGCTATGTCACTGCTGCGTCCTCCGGTCTCCCTGCTTCTTCTGTTTTCGCCGGCTTCTATTACGATGTCCGGCGCACCAGCGATGACGTCATCGCTGATGCGCCGGTCACATGAGACCATAGGACGCAGCAGTGACATAGCGAAGGAGGGTGAGAATGAATGCTTTGTTATTTTAAGGTGTGCATCAGCATGGGGGGCAGTAACCTGTGATTGAGGGGGGAGGGTTGGGCGCATACACAGTGCAATGTAATATGCACTTCTCCCCCTGCCACTGATGGACAGGGGGAAGCAGTGCATATTGCATTGCACTAATGAGCGGCCCCACGTGACCGGCTGCTCATACTACAGCCTCCCCCTGCCTCCTCCAGCCCACGGACTCCGCCCCCCCACTGAGCCAGTACCACTGACTCGAGTATAAGCCGAGGGGGGCACTTTTCAGCACAATTTTTGTGCTGAAAAACTTGGCTTATGCTCGAGTATATACAGTAATTCTGTGAATTCCATTTATCCTTTTATTTGCGTAACTGCTTGTAATATTTATAACATCTTAATAACTGTAAATATATCTAGTGTACCATTAGGGTGATTAAATATATAAATTTAATCTTGGGTTGCTCTTTTCATGTTGATCAAGCATTCCCACGTCCGTGTGCTCATTTAACGCTACCTGGGTTGGTTCCTGACCCAATATAAGCCCGACCACGGACCGGACTTATATTAAAACTAGGAGCTGGTGGCAGCAATAGTGCTTGCAGTTTATCCAGGGCCTCTGTCAGTGACGGGGTGGAGGATATTATACAGTTGTGGCCAAAAGTATTGACACCCCTGCAATTCTGTCAGATAATACTAGGTTTCTTCCTGAAAATGATTGCAATCACAAATTCTTTGGTATTATTATCTTCATTTAATTTGTCTTCAATGAAAAAACACAAAAGAGAATGAAGCAAAAAGCAAAACATTGATCATTTCACACAAAACTCCAAAAATGGGCCAGACTAAAGTATTGGCACCCTCAGCCTAATACTTGGTTGCACAACCTTTAGCCAAAATAACTGCAATCAACCGCTTCCGGTAACCATCAATGAGTTTCTTACAATGCTCTGCTGGAATTTTAGACCATTCTTCTTTGGCAAACTGCTCCAGGTCCCTGATATTTGAAGGGTGCATTCTCCAAACTGCCATTTTTAGATCTCTCCACAGGTGTTCTATGGGATTCAGGTCTGGACTCATTGCTGGCCACCTTAGAAGTCTCCAGTGCTTTCTCTCAAACCATTTTCTAGTGCTCTTTGAAGTGTGTTTTGGGTCATTGTCCTGCTGGAAGACCCATGACTTGTAGCCTTGAGATTGCTTATGCTTCCTCACAATTTGGTTTCTCAAGTCCTCAGACAGTTCTTTGGTCTTCTTTTTTTTCTCCATGCTTAATGTGGTACACACAAGGACACAGGACAGAGGTTGAGTCAACTTTAATCCATGTCAACTGGCTGCAAGTGTGATTTAGTTTTTGCCAACCTCTGTTAGGTGCCGCAGGTAAGTTACAGGTGCTGTTAATTACACAAATTAGAGAAGCATCACATAATTTTCTAACAGTGCCAATACTTTTGTCCACTCCCTTTTTTATGTTTAGTGTGGAATTATATCCAATTTGGCTTTAGGACAATTCTTTCTGTGTTTTTTCATTGAAGACAAATTAAATGAAGATAATAATACCAAAGAATGTGATTGCAATCATTTTCTGGAAAAAACTGAGTATTATCTGACAGAATTGCAGGGGTGTCAATACTTTTGGACACAACTGTATGTGCTTCTGGCTGTGGACTAGAAGGCATATACCACACTCACTGAGAGGTGCCTTAATAAACCAGCACAGACAGGGCAGCTGCAGCCCTTCTTTATCCTCAGGCAGTTCTCTGACTGACCTGGGTTTAACAGAAGGCGCTGTGGAGCTGCCTGGTTTGGTGGCCGAATAACCACAAGTGGTGGCAGCGGTGGGATCAAGATAATAGTGTGTGGGACCCCAACTCCCTAACACTAAGGACTGCTGGCAGTAGCTTGCTGTCGGGGTCCTAAGATAAACTCAACACTAGACATTCAGAGTGCAAATATAAGGTGTGTGGGTGCATCAGATTGCATCTGTGTGTCAGTGACCAGGGTTGCTAAGCTGGCCCAGGGCACCAGGAGCCAAACATTGCAGAGGGCACTTGCTGCGGCTGATATGGGAGAGGTGGTGGAGGACAATGTTGACCTAGGTGAGGGGGAGCCCATGCACGGCTCCTCAAGGAGCCAAACTCCAGTGGTTGACTCTGCAGTGGGGCAAATACTCCCTGTCCTCAGCCCCTCAGTGGGCAGATCACCTGCTGGTCCCTTCACCCTGATGGGCTCGGATGTCATTCTTCGAGCTCCCCTGGTTCGTCTTGAAGCTGGAAACAAGATAGTCTACGAGACCCTCATTGCATCCGCAGAGCGCCTTGCAGAGCGCGGAGCTGCAGAGCGCCTTGCAGAGCGCGGAGCTGCAGAGCGCCTTGCAGAGCGCGGAGCTGCAGAGCGCCTTGCAGAGCGCGGAGCTGCAGAGCGCCTTGCAGAGCGCGGAGCTGCAGAGCGCCTTGCAGAGCGCGGAGCTGCAGAGCGCCTTGCAGAGCGCGGAGCGCCTTGCAGAGCGCCTTGCAGAGCGCCTTGCAGAGCGCGGAGCTGCAGAGCGCCTTGCAGAGCGCCTTGCAGAGCGCGGAGCTGCAGAGCGCCTTGCAGAGCGCCTTGCAGAGCGCGGAGCTGCAGAGTGCCTTGCAGAGCGCCTTGCAGAGCGCGGAGCTGCAGAGCGCCTTGCAGAGCGCGGAGCCTCGTCTCATGAACTTGCAGCCCGTTCCAGCCAACCAGGAGCCCAAACCTCCAAAGGTCAGAGTCGAGATCTTTCCACTTCTGGAGGCTGGCGGAGACCTGGCCTTCTTTCTGCTGGCCTTTGAGCAGACCTGTGTGCAGTACCACCTGGAGTCAAACCAGTGGGCCCAGTACCTGACCCTCCCCCCCCCCCCCCGTTTGAGGGGAGACTCCGTAAAAGCTTTGGGGGACTTACCAGCCGAGGAGTTGCAGAATTATGAGAGCAATAACACACACACGTGTACACACACACACACACGTACACACACGTGACATTGACCACAGCCATAGGCAGCCAGATAATGCAGCCAGGGGGCCAGCGCTGGCGGGTGGAGCAGATACAGGGGATGTAGGGCTCCTAGATCAGGTCCAGCTGCTGAGCTCTGAGGAGCCCCAGGGGGGGAGGGAACGGGCCAGGGAGATTGGGGCTGTCACTGGAGAGGTGAAGCTACCAGGTGAGATCTCAGGGCAGGAATCCCCCGCCACCAGGATGTCAAGGGGTCAGGACAGCCCGCCTGAACCGGTGGCTTGGTCGGGGACGAAGGGGAAGCAGGGACTGCTCACAGTTACAGCCGCCATAGCTGCTGTCACCAGGAGTGGGAGTGCCAGAGCCCAGGGGACCTCGCGGAGGTCCAACGGCTTCCCTCCTTCAGACAAAGTGGCTGCAGAGTCAGACGGGGCCAGGATACAGGTCCCGTGGAGCTAACTGAGGACAGGGTGGTCTCATCAACTCTGGCCATGTCTATTCTGGAGTTTCAGGCTGCGTTAGATGCAGATGACAGCCTGAAAGCTCTCAAGGAACAGGTGGCCCAACCTCCCTTGGAGTCAGACTACGAGCGGGTGGTCTTGGACCAGGGACGGCTGTACCGAAAAACAGTGCAGCAATGCTCACCGAAGGCGTGGCCCAGGGACCGACCGCTAGTGGTACCCTATCCGTTCAGGACTGAGTTGTTGCGCATTGCGCATGAGATTCCGATGGCCAGACACCTGAGGATCGCGAGGACCAAGGCAAGGCTCTCCCAGCATTTCTACTGGCCTAAGTTGGGGACCGATGTGGCCGCCTACTGCCGTTCGTGTTGTACCTGTCAACGAGTGTGTAAGGTGGGGCGGCACCATAGAGCCCCCCTGGTCAACCTGCCCATCATTGATGAGCCTTTCCGGAGGGTGGCAGTAGATCTGATTAGACCGCTGTCAACTACCTGGGAAATGCTTCATCCTAATGGTTACTGGACTATGCCACACGGTACCTAGAAGTGGTAGCCTTGTTGTCCATCCGGGCTGACAAGGTGGCCACCGCTTTGCTGGAGAATTTCTCCCGAGTGAGATTTCCCCAGGAAATGCTCACTGACCGGAGGACCCAATTCATGTCTAAGCTTATGTAGTCCGTCTGTCGGCAAACACAGGTGCAACAGCTGAAGGTCAGTCCGTATCATCCACAGACGAATGGTCTGTGTGAACGGTTCAACGGCACTCTGAAGCAGATGCTGAGGATGCTGGTTGACTCCCATGGGACTGATTGGAAGCGATATCTGCCACACTTGCTGTTTGCCTACCGGGAGGTTCCCCAGTCCTCAACCGGGTTCTCGCCCTTTGAGCTCTGTACGGATGACGTGTGCGGGGCCCCTGGCCTTGGTGAAAGAGGCTTGGGAACGGGACTTGGCTGCCCCCGGAGTGTCGGTTGTTGAATGTGTCATGCGCTTCCGGGACAAAATGCACGCCTTGATGTAGCTGGTACACGACAATGTGGAGCAAGCCCAGGCTGACGAGAATGCTTGCGAGAGGACCTACCAGGTGGGTCAGAAGGTGTGGGTACTGGTCCCTGTACTGCAGTCCAAGCTTCAGGCAGCCTGGGAAGGCCCATATCTCGTGCACCAGCAGCTCAATCCTGTGACATACCTGGTCACCCTGGACCACGCACGTGGGAGGCGTAAGGCCTTCCACGTGAACATGAAGGCTCATCATGAGCGGAAGGCCTGCGCCCACCCATTGTGCAACCTGCCCGAGGAGGGGGAGGCAGACACCCTCCTGTACATGCTTGCCCAGGTTAAGGCGGGAGGGTCCATCGAGGATGTGGAGCTTGGCCAACAGCTTTCAGAGGACCAACGGTCCCTGATGTGGGCCACACTTCACCCCTTCCGGGAGCTGTTCAGCAGCCTGCCCGGAAGGACTCAGTCCGCTGTCCATCACGTGGACACTGGGGATCACCCTCCGATCCGGCGTTCAGCCTATCTGACCGCTCCTGAGGTGCAGCAGCAAATGCGCCAGGAGATCGACGAGATGCTGAAGCTGGGGGGTGATCCAGGCATCCAACAGTGCGTGGGCCTCACCCGTAGTCCTCGTCCCTAAGAAGGACCGAACTACCCAGTTCTGCGTGGACTACTGTGGGCTCAACGCTGTCCCATCCACCGATGCGTACCCTATGCCGCGCATCGATGACCTGCTCGACCGGCTGGCCGGGGCGAAGTACCTGACCATAATGGATCTGAGCCGGGGATATTGGCAGATTCCCCTGACCCGCAAGGCATGGCAACGCTCCGCCTTTATTACTCCTTTCGGACTGTACGAGTCCACGGTCATGCCATTCGGCATGAAGAATGCCCCTGCCACTTTTCAGCGGATGGTTGATATCCTGCTCCAGAGACTCTAAGGGTACCTTTACACACGGCTACATTTGTAGCTTGTCACCAGGTAACTTACTGGTTGCAGTGAAATCATGGATACATGGTTCTATCTTGTTGCTGTGTACACATGGAATCATGTATCCATGATTTCACTGCAACCAGTAAGTTACCTGATGACAAGCTACAAATGTAGCCATGTGTAAAGGTACCCTAAGGATACGCGGCCGCGTACCTGGATGACATTGCTGTCTTCAGTTCCACATGGGAGGATCACCTGGAGCATCTGGCGCGCAGGTGCTCAACCGGAACCGCCAGGCAGGTTTGACCAACAACAAGAAAAGTGGCAGCTGGGCATGCGTGAGGTCCTTTACCTATCTTTACCGGATAGGCAGGGGGCTGTGAAGCCAGAGCCTGGGAAGGTGGAAGCCATTACCTCCTGGCCCACCCCAAGGACCAAAAAGCAAGTGATGTTGGTCCTTGGGGCTGCTGGGTACTATAGGAGGTTCGTTCCACACTAGTGCCCTGGCGAAACCCCTGACGGACCTCACTAGTGCGAAGCTGCCATCCGCGGTCAACTGGACAGTTGACTGCGAGGCGGGCTTCCACGCGCTTAAGGCCGCTCTCTCCAACTCCCCGGTACTACAAGCTGCTGACTTCGCACGGCCATTTGTGGTACAGACTGACGCCAGCGACTTTGTCCTCGGGCTGTGCTTAGTCAGGTTGACACCACGGGCCAGGAACATCCCGTTTTGTACCTGAGCAAGAAGCTATTGCCGAGAGAGGTGGCCTACTCCACGATGGAAAAGGAATGTCTGGCAATTGTGTGGGCCCCGCAGCGTCTGCAGCCATACTTGTACGGACACCACTTCATCGTGGAGACGGACCACAACCCCCTCATCTGGTTACACTAGTTCTCTGGAACGAACGGGAGGTTGCTGCGCTGGAGCCTTGAGTTCCAGCAATACGACTTCGCCATTCGCCACAGGATGAGCCGGGACCATGGTAACGCTGATGGGTCATCCCGGCGAGGGGAGGGAGCGGACGGGCGCACAGGGGAACTCAGGAATGTGCTGCCCCCTAGCGCCCTCTAAAGGAGGGAGGTATGATGATTAAGCAATATTTGTAAGGAATATTGCCATATTCCCCAGCTTCCATCTTGTCCTAGAGGTTGCAAGATCCACTCAAAGCCCCCACCCCTGGTAGCCAGAGGCAATCTATCTCTGGCAAGTAGTAGATTAATTAGCATGAAGATGCCATGCAACAGGCCATACAATGGGGTTCCTAGAGGCAGCCAGGTAAAGGAAGACTCCTGCTGGAATTTGCAGAGAAGTGACCAATCCAATTTTCCTGTCATGCCAGTGGGAAGGAAATCCTTTCTTCAACACAGAGCAACCGGAGTCGTGAATATAACGTTAATATCTCATGAGCCGTGATGTCTATAAACATGGCAAGCATAGATATGTGATCGCAACATTCAGACGGTCACCCCACATCGTTTTACATATGTGTGTGATGACCATAAGGCATTGGCTAGTAGGATGCTCTCAGAATAGCCTTGTTTCATATCTTGACGAAGATGAAATAATAACTGAAAATATGAGAGCATTGTCTTCCGTCGGGAATGCTCACAGACAAGGCTACGGCAGATAATAAGTTTTGGATATCTGTATCTCCACTCAGAGGGGTGGGAATTGTGAGACAGCCCAGAGGTGCGAGATGGGTGGAGACAGAGGTCAGCCCATAATGTATAAAAATCAGCTGCCCCATCTCAATATTGTATTGCTTCTGAAGAGGTATTATTATTCCACCAAAGCCAGAGAATACCCCAGGAACAGATTGGCATCACGTCGCCCTTGTGGTGCCATCAGCAGTAAGGTAACTGATCACATGCGGTGTAATTCTGTGTATTCCATTTATCCTTTTATTTGCGTAACTGATTGTAATATTTGTAACATCTTAATAATAACTGTAAATATATCTAGTGTACCAATAGGGTGATTAAATATATGTTTAATCTTTTTATCTTGATCAAGCATTACCACGTCCGTGTGCTCATTTAACGCTACCTGGGTTGGTTCCTGACCCAATATAAGCCCGACCACGGACCGGACTTATATTAAAACTAGGAGCTGATGGCAGCAATAGTGCTTGGGGTTTATCCAGGGTTTATCCAGGGCCTCTGTCAGTGACGGGGTGGAGGATATTATATGTGCTTCTGGCTGTGGACTAGAAGGCATATACCACACTCACTGAGAGGTTCCTTAATAAACCAGCACAGACAGGGCAGCTGCAGCCCTTCTTTATCCTCAGGCAGTTCTCTGACTGACCTGGGTTTAACAGGAGGCGCGGTGGAACTGTCAGGTTCAGTGACTGATTCACCACAGCCCCCATCGCTGGTACATGGCCACCATCGCTGGTACATGGCCCCCCCATCGCCGGTGCATGGCCCCCCCATCGCCGGTGCATGGCCCCCCATCGCCAGTACATGCTCATGCTTGAGAAAGTCATTTGCTCCGAAACGTCGCATCACATGGGGTGGGGTGAATTAAAACGTCCACTTCACTAAATGAAGGAGTGCTGGCTGTGTTTGCAGTTGTCTGTTAACCTAACAAGGTGGCCCAAGACCTATTGAGCCCTTAATAAATATGTATATTCAGGCCTTAACCTATTGTAATTTGCTTTATTATAAAATTCCCTACCATTCTCGCTATACTGGTAATCGCTATGAATGCTTTTTTTCCTTTAATCCTGTGAGGTCTTGTTTGAGGGTAGTCTCAAACTAGACCCCACAGGTCTTTGACCCCTTCTGGAAGGAGGACGTCATCGGGTGACAGCGGTATGGTCACTTACCAGAGCTTTTTTCACCGGTGATCCTTGGTGACCATTTTCATGGGCGACTAATGGAGAAGTGACCACATCCTTAGTCTCTGCTGCGTACCCTTTCACTTGCCCAGCCACAATTTTGTTTCTGCCACAATCCCTGCTTTTTTTAAATTAATAGTCATCAAGGCGCAGTGATAATAGCAGTGAGAGTGACAGCAGCGCTGCCCCATATCTTCTATCGCCAGCAACCACCAAATCATCAGTGGGCGGTGCTGCTTTCCCTTGCCCTGCTTTTTATTACCGACCATTGTAAGCGACTGCAGTGTCAGAAGCTGGGACTGTGGCGATTGCCACTGAAGGTATGCAGGCTGGTGGTGGGGCGAAGGCCGCGGTTGCTCCTGAATAATTTTCCAGTCTATATCTCTCTACCTGTTTCAAAACTCAACTCTCATCATGCCATGGCTGCCACTGGCTCATGATGGTATTTGTGGTTCTCCAATAGCTGGAGAGGCATAGGTTGTGCAATACTGCACCCCCATAGGTCATAGTAACAATGTCTGATCTGAGTCCTTCCTCTCACTTTTGTTTCTCTTTGTTGCCCAGCCTCTTGTAATTCGTTCAGGGCCCCCTGTTCTGGTGATTGATGCTGATTAGACCTGTGGGACCCTCATGTATTAGGCATACATGTCTGTGGTGGTAATAACAGACTATGCTGACTGCCACCCTGATACAATCCGAAAAATACGGTAGGTTAAGACGCACTTTTGTTTCCCCAAATTTTGGGGAAAGTGGGGAGTGCGTTTTATAATCCGAATGTATGGGTGGGGGCAGCTCTGGAGCGGGCTGGCTGCGGACTGCAGAGAAAGCTTGAAGATCTCCTGCTCCCGCTCATTTAGTATGCACTGCCGCTGTGCTGAAACAGCCCTCAGTTATGGACCAAGAAGCAGGCACACTACCTGCAGTCACCGCCTGCATGCAGGCCATGCTCCCCCCCCATATGTCACTCTCCATGTCCCCTCCCCAGCTGGGGCACACACAGCCCCACCCCTGTATCCAGAATATGCCCCCTCCCCCGTCACTCTTTATGCCTCCTCAACTGGCGTGCACATAGCCCCCACAATCACGAATATGCCCCCCCCCCCCCGTCATTCTTTATGCCTCCCCAGCTGGCGTGCACATGGCCCCCAACATCAAGAATGTCTCTTCCCGCCGCCTTCCCCCCCCCCCCCCCCCCGGCCCGTCACTGTTTATGCCCTGGAACTGGCGCGTACATATAAAAACACAAACTGTTAACTCACCCTCCGTTGCTTGGTCCCTGCTCGCAGCTCCTATGTTGCTCTTCCTGTTTCCTGGGTATCGTATCATGTGATCGGGCGAACAGTAATACACTGTGTGCCCGGTCACATGATCTGATGGCCAGGAAACCGGAAGAACAACGTAGGAGCTGTGAGCAGGGACCGAGCAACGGAGGGTGAGTTAACAGTTTGTTTTATATGTGCGCGCCAGTTCCAGGGCATAAACAGTGATGTGGGAGGGGGAAGCATATTCTTGATGCGGGGGGCTATGTGCACGCCAGCTTGGGAGGCATAAAGAGTGACGGGGGCCATATTCTGGATGCAGGGGGGCTGTGTGTGTGCCAGCGCAATGGGGGCTATGTGTGTGCCAGCGCAATGGGGGCTGTGTGTGTGTGCCAGCGCAATGGGGGCTGTGTGTGTGCCAGCGCAATGGGGGCTGTGTGTGTGCCAGCGCAATGGGGGCTGTGTGTGTGCCAGCGCAATGGGGGCTGTGTGTGTGCCAGCACAATGGGGGCTGTGTGTGTGTGCCAGCGCAATGGGGGCTGTGTGTGTGTGCCAGCCAATGGGGGCTGTGTGTGTGTGCCAGCGCAATGGGGGCTGTGTGTGTGTGCCAGCGCAATGGGGGCTGTGTGTGTGTGCCAGCGCAATGGGGGCTGTGTGTGTGTGTGCCAGCGCAATGGGGGCTGTGTGTGTGTGCCAGCGCAATGGGGGCTGTGTGTGTGTGCCAGCGCAATGGGGGCTGTGTGTGTGTGCCAGCGCAATGGGGCTGTGTGTGTGTGCCAGCTCAATGGGGGCTGGTGTGTGTGTGCCGCGCAATGGGGGCTGGTGTGTGTGTGCCAGCGCAATGGGGGCTGTGTGTGTGTGTGCCATGCGCAATGGGGGCTGTGTGTGTGTGTGCCTGCGCAATGGGGGCTGTGTGTGTGTGTGCCGCGCAATGGGGGCTGTGTGTGTGTGTGCCTGCGCAATGGGGGCTGTGTGTGTGTGTGCAGCCGCGCAATGGGGGCTGTGTGTGTGTGTTGCCAGCGCAATGGGGGACTTGTAGCCAGGAATGGGGGGTGTTGGACAAGAAAATGGGAGCTCTGGATCAAAAGTTAGTAATTGGTGTAGGTCCACCTGCTTTGTGGCGATTGGGCTTGTAGTTTGCCAGCGTCATGGGTGTGTATAGTGTGATACGCATTGGGCTGTGGTGTCTCCACAAATGGGATCTAGACTCAATGTTACGGTTGGGCAGACGCACTGGTGGTGCTTTTTGGTGTCCCAAACACAATTGGGCTGTGGAGGTGCAGACGCAATTGGGGTTGTGTGTGTTGAGAATATGGGGCTGTGTGTCTGCCAGGGCAATTGGGCTGTGTTGTATCACGCACTCTATGTTGGCCAGCCAATGGGATTTGTCTTGAGCCAATGGCGGTTTTCTCATTGCAGATCTTCGTGGATGTTGTGTGCGTCCCGCAACGTTTTCATGGCAATGGGTCTCTGTAGGTGTTTGTGCCTCGTATGATATTCGAGGCCGTGGTGTGCGATCCTCCACAATTCGCTGTAGAGTTGGGTGCCTCTCAGTGGCGACTGCATTTGTCCGGACAATGGGGGCTGTGTGTGTGTGTGCTGCGCAATGGGGCTGTGTGTGTGTGTGCCTGCGCAATGGGGGCTGTGTGTGTGTGTGCCTGCGCAATGGGGGCTGTGTGTGTGTGTGCCTGCGCAATGGGGCTGTGTGTGTGTGTTGCCTGCGCAATGGGGCTGTGTGTGTGTGTGCGTGCCTGCGCAATGGGGCTGTGTGTGTGTGTGCCAGCGCAATGGGGGCTGTGTGGTGTGCCCAGCGCCCAAAGGGGGCTGTGTGTGTGCCAGCGCAATGGGGCTGTGTGTGTGCCAGCGCAATGGGGGCTGTGTGTGTGCCAGCGCAATGGGGGCTGTGTGTGTGTGCCAGCGCAATGGGGCTGTGTGTGTGGTGCCAGCGCAATGGGGCTGTGTGTGTGTGCCAGCGCAATGGGGGCTGTGTGTGTGTGCCAGCGCAATGGGGGCTGTGTGTGTGTGCCAGCGCAATGGGGGCTGTGTGTGTGTGCCAGCGCAATGGGGGCTGTGTGTGTGTGCCAGCGCAATGGGGGCTGTGTGTGTGTGCCAGCGCAATGGGGCTGTGTGTGTGTGCCAGCGCAATGGGGGCTGTGTGTGTGTGCCAGCGCAATGGGGGCTGTGTGTGTGTGCCAGCGCAATGGGGGCTGTGTGTGTGTGCCAGCGCAATGGGGGCTGTGTGTGTGTGCCAGCGCAATGGGGCTGTGTGTGTGTGCCAGCGCAATGGGGCTGTGTGTGTGTGCCAGGCAATGGGGCTGTGTGTGTGTGCCAGCGCAATGGGGGCTGTGTGTGTGTGCCAGCGCAATGGGGGCTGTGTGTGTGTGCCAGCGCAATGGGGGCTGTGTGTGTGTGCCAGCGCAATGGGGGCTGTGTGTGTGTGCCAGCGCAATGGGGGCTGTGTGTGTGTGTGTGTGTGCCAGCGCAATGGGGGCTGTGTGTGTGTGTGTGCCTGCGCAATGGGGGCTGCGTGTGTGTGTGTGCCTGCGCAATGGGGGCTGCGTGTGTGTGTGTGCCTGCGCAATGGGGGCTGCGTGTGTGTGTGCCTGCGCAATGGGGGCTGTGTGTGTGTGTGCCTGCGCAATGGGGGCTGTGTGTGTGTGTGCCTGCGCAATGGGGGCTGTGTGTGTGTGTGCTGCGCAATGGGGCTGTGTGTGTGTGTGCCTGCGCAATGGGGGCTGTGTGTGTGTGCCTGCGCAATGGGGCTGTGTGTGTGTGTGTGCCAGCGCAATGGGGGCTGTGTGTGTGCCAGCGCAATGGGGGCTGTGTGTGTGTGTGTGCGTGCCTGCGCAATGGGGGCTGTTTTGTGTGTGTGTGCCAGCGCAATGGGGACTATGTACCAGGATGGGGGGGTTGGACAAAATAATGGAAACATCTGGAAAAATCAACAAAAGTTAGTTTAATATGGTGTAGGTCCACCTTTTGTGGCGATTACAGCCTTAGTTCTCCCGAGGTATGGATTTATACAAGGTGATATCATTGGGCTGGCGGATCTCCACAAAATAGCACCCCAGATCATCACAGAACCTCCACCATGTTTTACGGTTGGGAGAACGCAGTCTGGATGGAATGCTTTTTTCGGCTGTCTCCAAACATACACTTGGCCGGAGGTCAGAAAATTGGGTAAATGATGATTCGTCTGAGAATATCACGTTTCCACTGCTCGAGGGACCAATTCTGGAGGTTTATACACCACTCTAAACGCTTGGAAATATTTGTCATTGAGACCAGCGGTTTTCTAATTGCAGATCTTCCGTGGAATCCAGATTTGTGCAGCTCCCGACAAACAGTTTTCATGGAAACTGGGTTCTGTAGGTGTTCATTGACCTCAGTAGTGATATTCGAAGCCGTGGTCTTGCGATCCTCTCTCACAATTCGCTTTAGAGTTAGACGGTGTCTCTCAGTCAACTTCCACTTTCGTCCGGACCTGTGCTTTGCTGCAGACGTTTTTTTTTTCTCTTTCAAACGCAGTCATTACTTTGGAGACAGTACCTCTTGACACGCCAGGCATTCGGGCACTTTCTGTTACACTAGCGCCTGCCATATGAGCACCAACAATCTGGCCTTTTTGAAAATCCAAAATGTCTGCCATTGGTATCAGATTCTCTCTCTCACTCTATATCTCTATATCTATATATCTATACTATATCAGGATGAGGGGCGTATATACTGATTGTGAGACTGTCACAGGCATTATAAGACAGGCCCCTTTTAACATGAATTATTTTTTTCTCTTTTCCTTAACTAAATTTGGGGGTGCGTCTTATAAAGCGAAAAATACGGTATATAATATGGTGATACATTTCTAATAACCATTCTGCTTAATTTAACAGATGAATGCTATTTCAATAACTATTTAATGCTATAAATAATATTTTCTCTTATTTAAGGAAACCTATTTTTGTAACAAAGTATGTGGAATCTGATGAGGACCCAAAACCTGATGATATTGTTATTGCTGATGTTTCCAATGACAATTCAGATCCAGAAGTTGATATGGAAAGCTTACCTTTAGGTATGAATTATTGCTCAAAGCAAAGTTACAATTGGTTTCTGTGATTTGTTTTTATAAGTTTCTGTACAGCCCTAAATTGGCTGCTGTAAGTTGTCAAAAAGTGATGCTGATCTGAGCTTTTGAAATTATTCGCATAATTATTCCATGTAATGCAGGCAATAAATATCACCGGAAGGTCTGCCAAACCTGACAATTCTCCAGAATCTACTGTTAAGTGTATTAGGTGTTTGGCTTTATTTCAGGCTGTTTAGACAGAGGGAACAGAAAAATAAATGAGCTGGAAAGAAAGTTTATATATGTAGTGTAATATGTATCTCAGGGACTGGACACCAGAAGTTAAGGGGTTAAATTCCACATCCCTACACAAGAGGTCACAACCTGTTTTATATAAGCACAAGCTAACTTTGCAGTCAGTGACTCCCCAAGTCTCCCCAGGGGGGCATCTTGTGAAAAGCATGCAGTGACAAACTTCACACCTGTAGCCAGAAAGAGAAGAGGATCAAAGACTCCACCAAATGGGTAGTATAGCCCTTGATATTTACTGTGGGAAAGAATTGGTTTAGACAAAGAGCATTTGAAAAATAATGTATGCATGGCTAAATTAGGGAGTGTCCAATCATAGACACAGAATTAGAATATTGAAATGGTAGGCCGGTCTACAAATCTGACCTCCCCAAATATATCCCCCAGTCTGAGTCTATAACTGGACTCTCTCAGCCAAGGCAAAGTGTCACAGAGATGGGGCAGCAGAGCTGCTGTGATCATCAGTCCATATATCTCTGCTCTCCTCATCGGGCAACAGAGGTCAAGTTTAGGTTTCTGTAAGTTTCTTCTTTTTATTTCATTGTTTGAATATGTGTATCATTTTATTATTTCTATTTTTATACCTTTTAGTAAG
Organism: Allobates femoralis; assembly: GCA_033576535.1. Lineage (NCBI taxonomy): Eukaryota > Metazoa > Chordata > Amphibia > Anura > Aromobatidae > Allobates > Allobates femoralis. The sequence continues at coordinate 92,529,713 of JARQOC010000008.1, forward strand.
CACAGGTCTCTGGAGTTATCTTGGCCCACTCCTCCATGCAGATCTTCTCCAAGTTATCTAGGTTCTTTGGGTGTCTCATGTGGACTTTAATCTTGAGCTCCTTCCACAAGTTTTCGATTGGGTTAAGGTCAGGAGACTGACTAGGCCACTCCATCACCTTGATTTTTCTGATCATCATAATGGGAGACCCAGACAATGGGGTTTAGGGCACTGCCCTCCGGAGGCCACACTAGGTACTACAAGTTTGTAGACACCGCCCCCTCCGCTTATAAACCCCTACCGCAGGAGATATCCTCAGTTTTAAACTTAGTGTGCTCGGAGGATCACGCGCTTTGCTTGCACTTCACAGCATTCTCACAGCTTACGTGATGGCGTATGAAGACAAGGTAAAAAGGTCCCGGTCGGGGACCTCCGGCAGTCTCCCTGTTCACCTTCGGGGAACACACAGGTTGAGGTACCGGAGGGCCTGGAGCCTGGACACATCGTGTCCTCCCGGTACGCTGCCGCACTCCCTCCCATCCCGCCTTGGGGGCTCTGGGGGGTGGGAGACAGGAGCCTTGCACAGCTCCGCTCCGTCCGAGGCCTCCCTAAATGGTGCTCACAGACCGGACTGGAGCCAGCCCAGTCCGAGGCCACCCTAAATGGTGCTTACAGACCGGACTGGCGCTGAACCCCCATCCGAGGCCTCCCTTAATGGTGCTTACAGACCGGACCGGCACTGAGATACGCTAGTGTCTCCGGTGTGCCAGGGGGTAGTGTCTGGACATTATGTGTCCTGGCACTCAGACCGCGCGTAACCCTCGGGTCCGCGGTTCTGATGGTGTGCCCTGTGCTGGGGTCACCCTGGCTGACCGCCCTGTGTGTCACAGGGGCTGCGGCTGTGGGCTTCAGACTTTTGTATGCAGCCCTGGGTATAGTATTGATACCTCCCGCGCTGCGGGCTCCGGCACCAGATTTAATGATGGCTGCCTGGAGAAATGTGGAGCAGCCCAGGGACTGACGTCATCACTGGGCGTGTGTGTGTGCTTCCCGCGTGTTTTCGGGCCCGCCCACAGCTTGTCCGGCGGCGGCCATCTTCCCCTCACTTCCCGGCTGGGATCTGATTAAGTGCACGGCTGCACTCCCGGGGAGACCGGTCATAACCCTAGCGGAGGCCACACACACATCGCTCCCTTCCACCGCATTGACGCGGTCGGTAAGCCACCGGTGTTCCGGTTCTTTCCTGTTTGGCTTATTTTTCCCCTGCTGTGGGTATGTCCTCAGCGAGGAAAAGTGCTGCTAAGGCGGCCAGTACCACCATTGTCTGTGCTACTTGCAACGGGACACTGGTTGGGGGATCCTGCAATAACTGCGGACGCCCAGAGGCCCGGACTGATACTGCTGAGACAGCGGCTCCGGTGCTGTACCCTGAGGTTCAGGTGATCCCAGGGACATGGGAAACACAGAATAAGATTAATGAATCTGTGTTATCCAAACTGTCCTCCATGTCGCAATCCCTGGAGGCATTGACGAGGAGACTGGAAAGCCCAGTTGCTCCTTCATACCCCCGGGTGTCACCCGGTTTAACCGCGAGACCTCTTAAGCTGGCTCGCCGTGACGAATCACCCGAGATCCAGAACCTCTCTGAGGAGGAGCGTCACTCTGATGGTGACGAGGATGATGGGGGTTCAATACTCGAGTCTATGTCCGAACCACCGGATGGGGTGGAGGATCTGGTGTCCTCCATCAACGAGACTCTACATCTCGTGGCACCCCCTGAAGAGGTGGAACTCCACCCGAAGGAGGTATATCAGTGGTTGCAGCCAGAGGCTCGTTCGTGTGGCTCCTTTATGGACCACACTAATCTTGGAAGGGTGGTTAGAGCACCCAGGGTTCACCCTGGGCGGCGTTATGTCCGCAAATCTAAGGACACTCGCTTCCCCTTTCCCCAGGAGGTGCTTCAGGAGTGGTCGCAGTCCCCAAAGGTGGACGCTTCCATGACCAGGATTGCTGCACGCTCCCTTTTCTCTGCCTCTGATAGCTCCTCATTGAAGGACGCGACGGATAGACAGGTCGAACAACTCGCCAAGTCTTCTTATGAGGCTGTGGGGTCTTCTTTTGCCCCTAATTTCGCCACGGTCTGGACCCTACAGGCGATTACCACCTGTTTGGACGGTATCACTGACCTGGCGGGGTCCAATTCAGAGATCCTGGCGCTTACCGACAGGGCAAGGGCCTATGCGGATTACGCCAGGACGGCGACCCTAGAGACTGCCACCCGCTCTGCTGTGGCTTCGGCCAATGCTATAGCGATCCGCAGGTTGTTGTGGCTGCGTCTATGGGACTCAGATGCCACGTCAAAGAAGATTCTGCAGAATCTTCCATTCTCTGGTGACAGCCTTTTTGGAACCGAGCTGGACAAGCTGATAAAGGATTCTGCGGAGTCTAAGATCCCACAGAATAAACCTAAACCGCGGTATACTGTCAAAAGGAACCCTAAACAGTGGTCCTTTCGTTACAGCTCGCAGCCATCAGCATCGTCCGCTCGCACAGAGAGAGGGGGCAAACCCTCTAATCAGTGGCGCCCCAAGGGTCGCCAGAAGAAGCCAACGGGGGCGGCGGATGCCACCCCTAAACCCGCTTCCACATGACTCACACTCTCGTCCTGCCGCCCCACAGGTGGGGGGCCGCCTGTCCCGTTTTCAGGACAGATGGTTGCTCCACGTTCAAGATCAGTGGGTCCGAGACGTTGTCTCGTGCGGCTACAGGATAGAGCTGACGTCGCAGCCGGCACACCGATTCCATCGGTCTGTTCCATCCCCAGAAAAGGCGCAGGCTTTTTATCTGGTGTTGGAGGGACTACGCAGAGACGGGGTAGTGGTCCCGGTGCCTACGGGGGAGAGGTTCCGGGGTTTTTACTCCAACCTCTTTATCGTCCCGAAGAAGGACGGCTCTTTTCGCCCGGTGCTGGACCTCAAGTTGTTCAACCGTCACGTGTTGGTTCGGAAGTTCCGCATGGAATCCCTGCGCTCCGTGATCGCGGCTGTGTCGCAGGGAGACTTCCTAGCGTCCATAGATATCCGAGACGCTTACCTTCACGTGCCCATTGCACCGGCTCATCAACGCTGGTTGCGATTCGCAGTGGGGAACGAACACTTCCAGTTCGTGGCGCTGCCTTTCGGGTTGGCCTCGGCACCGAGGGTGTTCACGAAAGTGATGGCCTCGATGATGGCTCTTCTGCATGCACAGGGACACGCCGTCATACCCTATCTAGACGACCTGCTGGTCAGGGCGCCATCAGAACACCTTTGTCAGAAAAGCCTGGAGGTGACCATGCAGTCTCTGGAACAGTTTGGGTGGCTTCCCAATATCCAGAAATCCACCCTGGTACCGACCCAGTCACTGACGTACCTGGGTATGGACTTCCACACGGACTCTGCTCTGGTGTCCCTACCACGAGCCAAACAGCTGGCCATCCAATCAGGAGTACACGATCTTCTCCTGTCACCGCACTCATCCCTACGGGTGTTGATGAAGCTGGTGGGACGCATGGTGGCAGCAATAGAGGCGGTGCCTTTCGCACAATTTCGCCTCCGTCCTCTCCAACTGGAAATTCTTCGCAGGTGGGACAAGAGGACGTCCTCTCTGAATCGGCTGGTGGTCCTTTCCCAACCGACCAGGGATTCCCTGCAGTGGTGGCTCCAGCCATGTCACCTGTCACGGGGCCGGTCCTTCCTCAAACCGTCATGGTTAGTGGTGACCACTGACGCCAGCCTCAAGGGCTGGGGTGCGGTGTTCTTACACCACAGGGCTCAAGGCCTCTGGACACAGTCGGAGTCGGCGTTGCAAATCAATGTGCTGGAGATCAAGGCGGACTATCTAGCACTCCTGGCTTTTCAGACATTCCTGTCAGGACAGCCCATTCGGGTTCAGTCCGACAATGCGACGGCCGTCGCCTATATAAACCATCAGGGAGGAACCAGGAGTGCGCAGGCCCTAGCCGAAGTCCACCGCATTCTATCATGGGTGGAAGACCACGACTGCCTGATCTCCGCAGTTCACATCCCAGGGGTCGAAAACTGGGAGGCCGACTACCTGAGCCGGCAGGGGATGGACGCCGGAGAATGGTCTCTTCATCCGGACGTCTTCCGGGACATCTGCAGCAGATGGGGCATCCCGGACGTGGATCTGATGGCCTCGCGGCTGAATCATCAGGTGCCGCAATACATGGCGAGATCGTGGGACCCTCAGTCTCTGGGGGCGGATGCCCTGGTCCTGCGTTGGTCCAGTTTTAAGCTACCATATGTGTTCCCGCCTCTAGCTCTGATTCCCAAGGTACTGTGGAAAATCAGGACGGAATGCCGCAAAGCCATTCTAGTGGCTCCGGATTGGCCCAGGAGGTCCTGGTATCCGGATCTGTGGCAACTGTCAGGCGGGAAACGGTGGGCTCTTCCAGACCGCGCAGATCTTCTCGCTCAAGGCCCGTTCTTCCACCTCAATTCCAGGGCCCTCAGATTGACTGCATGGCTCTTGAGGCCTGGCTTCTGACATCCAGGGGGTTCTCTCCTACAGTGGTTGACACTATGAATGGGGCTAGAAAACCCGTATCGCGAAAGATATACCACAGAACGTGGAAAATCTTTTTCACCTGGTGTGCCTCTGGTGGACGGTCACCGTGGCCTTTGTCAGTTCCAACTCTGTTGGCCTTTTTACAGTCGGGCTTGGAGTTGGGTTTATCCCTCAGCTCCCTGAAGGGCCAGGTATCAGCGCTTTCAGTGCTGTTTGACAGACGCTTGGCTCTCCTCCCGAAGGTCCGTCAATTTCTGCAGGGGGTGTCTCGGGTGGTCCCGCCATACAGGCGACCGCTGGACCCTTGGGACCTTAACATGGTCCTGGCGGCTCTGCAGAAACCGCCGTTCGAGCCACTGAGAGAAGTTTCCCTCTCCCGTCTGGCCCAGAAAGTGGTTTTTCTGGTCGCAATTACGTCTCTGAGACGTGTCTCAGAATTGGCTGCACTATCGTGCAAGTCACCTTTCCTGGTAGTCCACCAAGACAAGGTGGTGTTGCGCCCGCGGGCTGAATTCTTACCAAAGGTGGTTTCCACTTTTCACTTGAACCAAGAGATTGTTCTCCCATCATTTTGTCCCGCTCCCGTTCATCAGGTTGAGCGCGACCTTCACACTCTGGATCTTGTGAGGGCTGTACGCATTTATGTGTCCAGGACTGCCTCCTTCCGGAGTTCGGACTCTTTGTTCGTCCTTACGGCGGGTCGCTGTAAGGGGTCCGCGGCGTCCAAATCGACATTGGCCAGATGGATCAAGGCACCCATTCAAGAGGCTTACCGGGCTTCTGGTTTGCCTCTACCGGTGGGTCTGAAGGCGCACTCGACTAGAGCCGTCGGTGCTTCCTGGGCTTTGCGACATCGTGCTTCTGCTCTACAGGTGTGTCAGGCGGCCACTTGGTACAGCCTGCACACTTTCTCTAAGCACTATATGGTGCATGCCCATGCCTCTGCGGATGCAAGTTTGGGCAGGCGGGTCCTCCAGGCGGCGGTTGCCCATCTTTGAGGGGGACCGTGTATTTCAACGTCTTTTGAGGAACTCTTCCCGCCCTGGGGTTTGCTTTAGGACATCCCCATTGTCTGGGTCTCCCATTATGATGATCAGAAAAAAGAGAATTTTGTTTACGTACCGTAAAATCTTTTTTCTTGAATCATCAATGGGAGACCCAGCACCCACCCAGTGTTCCGTTGGATGTTGTTCTTCCTTTGGACTGTTCCCTGTTGGGACAGGGTTGTTTTTCGGTTGTTGCACCGTCTGTGCACGGTCTTCCCGATAGTTCGGGTGTGGTTTGCCTCCTCGCAGCTTATGGACCAAACTGAGGATATCTCCTGCGGTAGGGGTTTATAAGCGGAGGGGGCGGTGTCTACAAACTTGTAGTACCTAGTGTGGCCTCCGGAGGGCAGTGCCCTAAACCCCATTGTCTGGGTCTCCCATTGATGATTCAAGAAAAAAGAATTTACGGTACGTAAACAAAATTCTCTTTTTCTGGTCATCATAATGGGAGACCCAGACAATGGGGTTTAGGGCTCCGCCCTCCGGAGGTCACACTAGGTACTACAAGTTTGTAGACACCGCCTCCTCCGCATATAAACCCCCACCGTAGGAGAAATCCTCAGTTTTAAACTTAGTGTGCTCGGAGGATCACGCTTTGCTTGCACTTCACTGCATTCTCACAGCTTACGTGATGGCGTATGAAGACAAGGTAATTGGTCCCGGTCGGGACCCTCGACAGTCTCCCCGCTCACCCTTTGTGGAACACGCTGGTGGAGGTACCGGAGGGCTTTTAGCCTGGACACTTAGCTGTTCTCCCGGTACGCTGTCGTGCTTTCCCCTTTCCATCCCTCTGTGGAGGCTCTGGATAGGGGGAGCCTGGAGCCTTGCACAGCTCCGCTCCGTCCGAGGCCTCCCTAAATGGTGCTTACAGACCGGACGGAGCCAGCCCAGTCCGAGGCCTCCCATTATGGTGCTTACATTCCGGACTGGTGCTGTACCCCCGTCCGAGGCCTCCCTAAAGGTGCTTACAGACCGGACCGGCACTGAGGCCCCTTGTGGTCTCATGTGTGCCTGGGGGTAGTGTCTGTCACTTGGTGGCATGGCACTCAGACCGCGCGGTTACCCTCGGGTCCGCGGTTCTGATAGTGTACCCTGTGCTGGGGTCACTCTGGCTGACCGCCCTGTGTGTCACAGGGGCTGAAGCTGAAGGCTGCTGCTGTTTGTTTTGTGCGGGCAGTCTGTGTGTGTGTATGTGTATTACTTCACACTCTTTCCCGCGCTGCGGGCTCTGGCACCTCCATTGCTGAGGCAGCCTGGAGGGGGAGGAAGCAGCTCTTGTGATGACTCACTGATGGGCGTGTTTTTTTGTGTTCTCCCGCGTGTTCCTGGCCACGCCTACGTATTCACAGTCGGCGGCCATCTTCTCCCTCACTTCCCGGCTGGGATCTGGCTGCAGCGTGTGTCTGCACTCTCAGGGAGACCGGAACTCGCGGAGGTCACACAATTACACCGCTTCCTCCTACCGCTCCTAGCGGTCGGTAAGCCACCGGGTTCCCCGGTTTGTTTGTTTACAACTTGGCTTATTCCCCTACTGTGGAGATGTCCTCAGTAAGGAAGCATGCTGCTAAGGCAGCAGATGTCACCATTACCTGCGCTACATGCAACGGTTCACTGGTGGAGGGGTCCTGCAATAATTGCGGGCGCCCAGAGACCCAGACAGTTACTGCAGAGTCAGGATCTGCGGGTCTGTACCCTGAGGCTCGGCTGATCCCAGGGACATGGGAAACGCAGAGTAAGATAAATGAGTCTCTGCTGGCCCAGATGTCCTCCATGTCGCAATCCCTGGAGGCTCTTCATAGGAGGCTGGAAAACCCAGCTACTCCTCCTAGTTACCCCCGGGTGTCTCTTACTTCTACTGTGAGACCCCCTAAGCGAGCTCGTGAGGCCTCTCCAGAGCTCCAGGCTCCCTCTGAGGAGGAGCGTTCCTCTGATGGTGAGGAAGATGATGGGGGTTCTACTCTTGGGTCTGTCTCTGAATCTCCAGATGGGGTTGAGGATCTGGTGTCCTCCATCAATGAGACTTTACGTCTGGTCACTCCCCCCGAGGAGGTGACTGTGCACCCCAAGGAGGTCTATCAATGGCTGCGGCCGGAGGCTAGACCAAGTGGAGCCTTTATGGACCACACTAATTTTGGAAGGGTGATTAGAACACCCAGGTTACATCCTGGGCGGCGTTATGTCCGTAAAGCCAAGGACCTTCGCTTTCCCTTTCCTCAGGAGGTGCTTCAGGAGTGGTCGCAGTCCCCAAAGGTGGATGCTTCCATGACCAGGATTGCTGCACGTTCCTTATTTTCTGCCTCTGATAGCTCCTCATTGAAGGATGCTACGGATAGACAGGTTGAGCAACTCGCCAAGTCATCCTACGAGGCTGTGGGCTCTTCATTTGCCCCTAATTTTGCCACGGTCTGGACCCTACAGGCGATTACCTCCTGCTTGGATGGTATCTCTGACCTAGCTAGGTCCAGCCCAGAGGTCCTGGCGCTTACCGACAGGGCGAAGGCTTACGCGGATTACGCCAGGACGGCAACTTTGGAAACTGCCACTCGCTCGGCTGTGGCTTCCGCCAATGCTATAGCGATCCGCAGGTTGTTGTGGCTGCGTCTTTGGGACTCAGATGCCACGTCTAAGAAGATTTTGCAAAATCTTCCATTTTCTGGTGACAGGCTCTTTGGCACCGAGCTGGACAAGCTGATTAAGGATTCTGCTGAGTCTAAGATACCGCAGAATAAGCCTAAGCCACGGTATACCGTGAAAAGGAACCCAAAGCAGTGGTCCTTTCGCCCCAGTTCGCAGTCATCAGCAACGTCCACTCGCACGGACCGTGGGGGCAAGCCCTCTACCCAGTGGCGCGGCAAAGGTCGCCAAAAGAAGCCGGCAGGGGCAGCAGCTGCCACCCCCAAACCCGCTTCGGCATGACTCGCTCCTTCATCCTGTCTCCCCACAGGTGGGGGGCCGCCTGTCTCTCTTTCAGGACAGGTGGCTACTCCACGTCCAAGACCAGTGGGTCCGAGACGTAGTCTCAAGAGGCTACAGGATAGAGCTGACGTCACAGCCGGTACACCGATTCCATCGGTCCGTCCCATCCCCAGACAAGGCTCAGGCTTTTCACCTGGTGTTGGAGGGTCTCCGCAGAGACGGAGTGGTGGTCCCAGTGCCCACGGGAGAGAGGTTCAGGGGTTTTTACTCCAACCTCTTTATCGTCCCAAAGAAGGACGGCTCTTTCCGTCCGGTTCTGGACCTAAAGTTGTTCAACCGTCACGTGTTGGTTCGGAAGTTCCGTATGGAATCCCTGCGCTCCGTGATCGCGGCGGTGTCACAGGGGGATTTCCTAGCGTCCATCGATATCAGGGACGCTTACCTTCACGTTCCCATTGCACCAGCTCATCAGCGCTGGCTGAGATTTGCAGTGGGGGAAGAACACTTCCAATTTGTGGCACTGCCGTTCGGGCTAGCCTCGGCACCGCGAGTGTTCACAAAGGTGATGGCCTCCATGATGGCTCTCCTGCATGTGCAAGGACACGCCGTCATTCCCTATTTAGACGACCTGCTGGTCAGGGCGCCATCGGAAGACCTTTGTCGGGTGAGCCTGGAGGCGACCATGAAGTCTCTGGAACAGTTCGGGTGGCTTCTCAACATTCCAAAGTCGACCCTGGTCCCGACCCAGTCATTGACATATCTGGGCATGGACTTCCACACAGACTCAGCCCTGGTGTCCCTACCTCAAGCCAAACAGCTTGCGATCCAGTCAGGAGTACAGACGGTTCTTCTGTCACCACAATCTTCCCTACGGGGATTGATGAAGCTGGTGGGACGCATGGTGGCGGCGATAGAGGCGGTGCCTTTCGCGCAGTTTCGCCTCCGACCTCTCCAGCTGGAGATTCTTCGCCGATGGGACAAAAGGACGATCTCTCTGAATCGGCTAGTGACGCTGTCACAATCGACCAGGGACTCCCTGCAGTGGTGGCTCCTGCCACATCACCTGTCACGGGGTCGATCCTTCCTAAAACCGTCATGGTTAGTGGTGACCACCGACGCCAGTCTGAAGGGCTGGGGGGCGGTGTTCTTGCACCACAGGGCTCAAGGCCTCCGGACTCAGTCGGAGTCGGCGTTGCAGATCAACGTACTGGAGATCAAGGCGGTCTATCTGGCGCTCCTAGCGTTTCAGACCTTCCTGTCGGGACGGCCCATTCGGGTACAGTCCGACAATGCGACGGCCGTCGCCTACATAAATCATCAGGGAGGGACCAGAAGCGCTCAGGCCCTCGCCGAAGTCCACCGCATTCTAGCATGGGTGGAGGAAAACGGCTGCCTGATCTCCGCAGTACACATCCCAGGGGTCGAGAACTGGGAGGCCGACTACCTGAGCCGACAGGGGATGGACGCCGGAGAGTGGTCCCTGCATCCAGAAGTCTTCCGGGACATCTGTGGGAGATGGGGCGTTCCGGACGTGGATCTGATGGCCTCACGGCTGAATCATCAGGTGCCACAATACATGGCGCGGTCTTGGGATCCTCAGTCTCTGGGGGCGGATGCCCTGATCCTGAGTTGGTCCAGCTTCCAGCTGCCATATGTGTTCCCGCCTCTGGCTCTAATTCCCAGGGTTCTGTGGAAAATCAGGACAGAATGCAACAGAGCCATTCTGGTGGCTCCAGATTGGCCCAGGAGGTCCTGGTACCCGGACCTGTGGCAACTGTCAGGCGGACACCGGTGGGCTCTCCCAGAACGCGCAGATCTACTCGCGCAAGGCCCGTTCTTCCACCTCAATTCCAGGGCCCTCAGGTTGACTGCATGGCTCTTGAGGCCTGGCTGCTGACATCCAGGGGTTTCTCTCCTGCGGTTGTTGCCACAATGAACCGGGCAAGGAAACCTGTCTCCAGGAAGATATACCACAGAACGTGGAAAATCTTTTTCTCCTGGTGTTCCTCTGGTGGTCGCTCACCGTGGCCTTTGTCCATCCCGACATTGCTGGCTTTCCTACAGTCGGGTTTGGAGTTGGGATTATCCCTTGGCTCTCTGAAAGGTCAAGTATCGGCACTTTCAGTGCTGTTTGACAGGCGATTGGCGCTTCTCCCGAAGGTCCGTCATTTTCTGCAGGGGGTGTCTCGGGTGGTTCCGCCTTACAGGCGACCTCTGGACCCTTGGGACCTCAACATGGTCCTGGCGGCGCTGCAGAAACCGCCGTTTGAGCCTCTGAGAGACATCTCTCTCTCTCGTCTGTCCCAGAAAGTGGTCTTTCTGGTGGCGATTACGTCTCTGAGGAGGGTCTCAGAATTGGCTGCACTTTCGTGCAAGTCACCCTTTCTGGTGGTTCACCAAGACAAGGTGGTGTTGCGTCCACGGCCTGAATTCTTGCCGAAGGTGGTTTCCACTTTCCACCTAAACCAGGAGATTGTTCTCCCATCATTTTGCCCCGCTCCCGTTCATCAGGTTGAGCGCGACCTCCATACTCTGGATCTCGTGAGAGCTGTACGCATTTATGTGTCCAGGACCGCCTCCTTTCGGAGTTCGGATTCCTTATTTGTCCTCACGATGGGTCGCTGTAAGGGGTCCGCGGCTTCGAAGTCAACCTTGGCCAGGTGGATCAAGGCTCCCATTCAAGAGGCATACCGGTCTTCTGGCTTGCCTCTCCCGGTGGGGTTGAAGGCACACTCTACAAGAGCTGTTGGTGCCTCATGGGCCTTGCGACATCGAGCATCTGCTCTCCAGGTGTGTCAGGCGGCCACTTGGTCCAGCCTGCACACTTTCTCAAAGCACTATATGGTGCATGCCCATGCCTCTGCGGATGCAAGTTTGGGCAGGCGGGTCCTCCAGGCGGCGGTTGCCCACCTTTAAGGGGGTCCGTGTATTATCCGTCTTGTTGAGGAACTCTTCCCGCCCTGGGGTATTGCTTTAGGACATCCCCATTGTCTGGGTCTCCCATTATGATGACCAGAAAAAAGAGAATTTTGTTTACGTACCGTAAATTCTTTTTTCTTTAATCATCAATGGGAGACCCAGCACCCACCCAGTTGTTCCGTTGCATGTTTGCATTTAATCTGTTCTCTGTTGAGACAGTGTTTTTCCGGGTTGTTCAACCGTCTGGGCACGGCATTCTTCCCGATGTTTCGGGTGTGGTTAATTTTCTCCTCGCAGCTTATAGACTAAACTGAGGATTTCTCCTACGGTGGGGGTTTATATGCGGAGGAGGCGGTGTCTACAAACTTGTAGTACCTAGTGTGACCTCCGGAGGGCGGAGCCCTAAACCCCATTGTCTGGGTCTCCCATTGATGATTAAAGAAAAAAGAATTTACGGTACGTAAACAAAATTCTCTTTTTTTTCCCTCTTGAACCAGGCCTTGGTGTTCTTGGCTGTGTGCTTTGGGTCGTTGTCTTGTTGGAAGATGAAATTACGACCCATCTTAAGATCCTTGATGGAGGAGCGGAGGTTCTTGGCCAAAATCTCCAGGTAGGCCGTGCTATCCATCTTCCCATGGATGCGGACCAGATGGCCAGGCCTCTTGGCTGAGAAACATCCCCACAGCATGATGCTGCCACCACCATGCTTGACTGTATGGATGGTATTCTTGGGGTCGTATGCAGTGCCATCCAGTCTCCAAACGTCACGTGTGTGGTTGGCACCAAAGATCTCGATCTTGGTCTCATCAGACCATAGAACCTTGAACCAGTCTGTCTGAGTCCTCCAAGTGATCATAAGCAAACTGTAGACGAGCCTTGACATGACGCTTTGAAAGTAAAGGTACCTTACGGGCTCGTCTGGAACGGAGACCATTGCGGTGGAGTACGTTACTTATGGTATTGACTGAAACCAATGTCCCCACTGCCATGAGATTTTCCCGGAGCTCCTTCCTTGTTGTCCTTGGGTTAGCCTTGACTCTTCGGACAAGCCTGACCTCGGCACGGGAGGAAACTTTCAAAGGCTGTCCAGGCCGTGGAAGGCTAACAGTAGTTCCATAAGCCTTCCACTTCCGGATGATGCTCCCAACAGTGGAGACAGGTAGGGCCAACTCCTTGGAAAGGGTTTTTTACCCCTTGCCGGCCTTGTGACCCTCCACGATCTTGTCTCTGATGGCCTTAGAATGCTCCTTTGTCTTTCCCATGTTGACCATGTAAGAGTGCTGTTCACACGTTTGGGGAGGGTCTTAAATAGTCAGAAAAGGCTGGCAAAAGAGATAATGTATCCACACATGTGAAGCTCATTGTTCTTTGTGCCTAAACTACTTCTTAATACTTTAGGGGGACCAAACAGAATGCTGGTGGTTTGAGGGGTTGAATAATAAATGACCCTCTGAATTAACTTTTAACGCTTTAAAAAAAAAAAAAAAAAAAATCTTTTTGGCTGCAGTGCATTTCCCACTTCCAGGCTGATCTACAGTCCAAATGTCACAATGCCAAGTTAATTCAGCATGTGTCAACCAGCTAAATCTGCAGGGGGTTGAAGACTACTTGTAGGCACTGTATGTGTAAAGTTTGTGTATCCTGGATACACGAACTTTACACGTGTCATTGCAACTTTTTTCTTTAACTGGTGTGCCCTGAATACTCTGTAATCTTAACTTCTTGCAGTCAAGTCTCCTCATGAGGCATCTTGGAAAAAGCACACAGTGACAAACTTCACACCTGTAGCCAGAAAGAGATGGGGATCAAAGACTCCAACAAATGGAGTAGTATAGCCCTTGATATTTACTGTGGGAAAAGAATTGGTTTAGACAAACAGCATTTGAAAAATAATGTATTCATGGCTTAATTAGTGAGTGTCCAATCATAGACGCAGAATTAGAATAATAAAATGGAAGGCCGGTCTAGGAATCTGCCCCCCCATCCCAGTCTGAGTCTATAACTGGATTCTCTCAGCCAAGGCAAAGTGTCACAGAGATGGCTCAGCCGAGCTGCTGTGATCATCCCTCTATGTATCTCCGCTCTCCCCATCGGGCAACAGAAGTCAAGTTTAGGGTTCTGTAAGTTTCTCCTTTTTATTTCATTGTTTGCATATGTGTATGTCATTTTATTATTTCTATTTTTATACCTTTTTGTAAGCACTGTACCTTTTATATTAACACTTCAAACTTTAATAAGTCTGAACCTTGTATACTCTAAAGAATTCGCAGCCCTAGAAAGGTGTGATTTTGATAATTGTCTGTTAAGGCTTAGGTTAGGGGAACTCATCGCCGCCCCCCCCCTTCAAATCCAGTGAGTGGCGGCAGCGTGTGTGAAGCAGGGTGCACAGTCTGAGTCGGGGTGTGATTGATGCCCCCTTTCAGCATAGGACAGAGGTCGAGTGCTGGATTGAGTGAGAGGAGATAAATTAACCCTTGCAGGCGCAACGCCAAGTCACGTGCTGAGAAGTGGGTATGTGACAGTATACAAGCAGTGTGTAAGGGTGTTCACAGTGGCTGTTTATATAGGTTCCCATTGTTGGGTGTTCAAGTTGGGTCTCAATTCTACTTTAATCTTTATTTACATTCACTTCACTAGACATATGGGCTATGTTAGATGCAAGGACCATACTGACATTCGTTGCCTTGACAAGGTGGAATGGCTTTCACTTTTTTTTTTTTTTTTCACAAAATGATGTTAACTAAGCACCCTGTTTTGTTTAACATGCAATATTGCTATTTGCTAGTGGTCTCTAGCAGTGGCTTATTTTCCTTCTCCCTGTTTAGGTTCACGGTTTCTTTTCTTGTTGCCAGTGTTTTTTTTTTCCCCTTCAATTTACAGGGTTTAATGATATTTCAACTAAGGCTACATGTACACTGTGCTTTTTTTCTCATCAGTATTTGTAGCCAAAACCAGGAGTGGAACAATCAGAGGAAAAGTATAATAGAAACATGTGCATCACTTCTGTATTTATCAGCCACTGCTGGTTTTGGCTGTAAAAACACAGTCTGAATGTAGCCTAAAACAATGAGGTTATTAGGATGATAAAACACTTCTCTTACAATGTGATTGAAGCTATGATTGCATAATACATATTTTGTAGCAAGAAGCCTCTCTTACAAATCCCACCATTCTTTCAGGTACTGTAGTTGTGCAACCAGAACCAGTTCTAAATGAAGACAAAGATGATTTTAAAGGACCAGAATTCCGAATTCGAAGTAAAGTTAAACCTGATCTGTCCCTACCTAAGAAACGGCCAGGTATTAAAGTGCAATTGCTGAAATCTGCTAAACTTTATATAAGCTTGTCATGTCAACAAAATTTAAAAATGTGTTCCTTTTCATAGTAAAACGAATTGTGTTGTTTTTCTATGAATTTGCCAGACTGCTCAACCAGTGAGCTGAAGAACGGTAGTGCTCTACTGGATTAGTGGTCTTGGTATTTCCAGGGTATTTAAGCGGTGAGAACTAGCTTTCAGTGCGGATAGACATTGAAAGGCTCTGGTTCTCAGCACCGCTCTTCTACTTCTAAGGCTGCTTTCACATCACGGAATTTTCAGATCCGATGCTGTCCGATCAAAATCGGACAGCATCGGATCCGAATTTAACCTCCATGCAGCCCTATGGGCATCGGACCGAATCGGATGTGCACTAAATGCCATCCGATTTGGTCCGATCCGATTCTGTCCGATTTTATTATCGGTGCAAAAATCGGAGCTTGCTCCGATTTTTGCACCGAAAATAAAATCTGACAGATTCAGATCGGACCAAATCGGATGGCATTTAGTGCACATCCAATTAGGTCCGATCCCTATAACATGGGGCCCTATGGAGAAGGGTCCGAGGAAACATCTGATGTCTCCTCGGACCCCGTTTTACTGTACTGAGCATGCTCAGTACAGTAAAACTGCTCCTAACTAGGAGCACAAGGGTTAAAAAAAAGGTTATTCTCACCTCTCCACGAGCCCCCGCCGTCTTCCGCCATCTTCTTGGAGGCTCCCGGTGGCTCCCGCAGGCTGCCGGTGTCAGCAGAGGGCTTCCTCTGCCTTATAGGACCTGCGGTGATGTCACAGTCATGTCACAGTCACGTTACCATGGTGAACCCGCGGTCACGTGACTGTGACATCACCGCAGGTCCTATAAGGCAGAGGAAGCCCTCTGCTGACACCGGCAGCCTGCGGGAGCCACCGGGAGCCTCCAAGAAGATGGCGGAATACGGCGGGGGCTCGTGGAGAGGTGAGAATAACCTTATTTTTTTTTAAAAAAAATTTTCACCCCGCAGGGAGCGATTTTATGCCGGAATCGGGTGCCTATTTGGCACCCGATTCCAGGCATCAGAAGGGAGCCGATGCTGTCCGATATAAATCCCTCAAAATCGTTATGTGAAAGTAGCCTAAGGCTGCCTTCACACTACGGATTTTTAAAATCTGATGCTGTCCGATAAAAATCCGACAGCATCGGATCCGAATTTGGCCCCATGCAGCCCTATGGGCATTGGATGTGCACTAAATGCCATCCGATTTGGTCCGATCCGATTCTGTCCGATCTTTTTTATCGGTGCAAAAATCGGAGCCTGCTCCGATTTTTGCACCGAAAATAAAATCTGACAGAATCGGATCGGATCAAATCGGATGGCATCCGATCCGACCCGATCAATTTAACATGGGGCCCTATGGAGAAGGGTCCGAGGAAACATCTGATGTCTCCTCGGACCCGATTTTACTGTACTGAGCATGCTCAGTACAGTAAAAATGCTCAACTGGGAACGCAGGGGTTAAAAAAAATAGTTTATGCTCACCTCTCCCCGAGCTCCCGCCGTCTTCCTGCAGGCTCCCGCAGGCTCCCGGTGGCTGCAGAGGTCTTCCTCTGCTGTATAGGACCTGTGGTGATGTCAGTCATGTGACCGCGGGTTACCATGGTGGAACCTGGTGTCACGTGACTGTGACATCACCGCAGGTCCTCTACTGCAGAGAAAGACCTCTGCAGCCACCGGGAGCCTGCGGGAGCCTGCAGGAAGACGGCGGGGGCTCGGGGAGAGGTGAGCATATATTTTTTTTTTTTGCCCGGAGGCTACGATTTAATGCCGGAATCGGATGCATATTTGGCATCCGATTCCAGGCATCAGAAGGGAGCCGATGCTGTCAGAATTTATCGGACAGCATCGGCTCCCTTAAAAATCGTTATGTGAAGGTAGCCTAACTTAAATATGACACCTGTTATTTTCTGATCATCATAATGGGAGACCCAGACAATGGGGTTTAGGGCACTGCCCTCCGGAGGCCACACTAGGTACTACAAGTTTGTAGACACCGCCCCCTCCGCTTATAAACCCCTACCGCAGGGAATATCCTCAGTTTTAAACTTAGTGTGCTCGGAGGTATCACACGCTTTGCTTGCACGTCACAGCATTCTCACAGCTTACGTGATGGCGTATGAAGACAAGGTAGGTCCCGGTCGGGGACCTCCGGCAGTCTCCCTGTTCACCCTTGGGGAACACACAGGTTGAGGTACCGGAGGGCTCTGAGCCTGGACACGTTGTGTCCCCCCGGTACGCTGCCGCGCTCCTTCACATCCCTCCTTGGGGGGGCTCTGGGAAATGGGAGATAGGAGCCTTGCACAGCTCCGCTCCGTCCGAGGCCTCCCTAAACGGTGCTTACAGACCGGACTGGAGCCAGCCCAGTCCGAGGCCTCCCTAAACGGTGCTTACAGACCGGACTGGTGCTGAACCCCCGTCCGAGGCCTCCCATTATATGGTGCTTACAGACCGGACCGGCACTGAGGTACCCTGTGTGTCTCCGGTGTGCCTGGGGGTAGTGTCTGACACTATTGTGTTTTGACACTCAGACCGCGCGCAACCCTCGGGTCCGCGGTTCTGGCGGTGTGCCCTGTGCTGGGGTCGCCATAGCTGACCGCCCTTGTGTCACAGGGGCTGCGGCTGCGGGCTACAGAGTTTGTCTGAGGCCCTGGGTATAGTGTTGATACTATATCTCCCGCGCTGCGGGCTCCAGCACCAGTTTACTGAGCTGGCTGCTTGGAGAGATGGGGAGCAGCCCATGAGATGTGGGTGTGTGTGTGTGCTTCCCGCGTGTTTGTGGCGCCGCCCACGACTTGTCTGGCGGCGGCCATTTTCTCCTCACTTCCCTACTGGGTCTGAATGAGTGCACTACTGCGCTCCCAGGAGAGTCCGGTCATTACCCTCGCGGAGGCCACACACACATCGCTCCCCTCCACCGCATTGAAGCGGTCGGTAAGCCGCCGGTGTTCCGGTTTCCTACTTGGCTTATTTTTCTCCTCTGCTGTCGGCATGTCCCCAGCAAAGAAGAGTACTGCTAAGGCAGACAACTCTACCACTACCTGTGCTACATGCAACGGGACGCTGGTTGGGGGGTCCTGCAATAACTGCGGACGCCCAGAGGCCCGGACTGATACTGCAGAGTCTGCAGCTCCGGTGCTGTACCCTGAGGTTCAGGTGATCCCAGGGCAATGGGAAACACAGAACAAGATTAATGAATCTGTGTTGTCCAAGCTGTCCTCCATGTCGCAATCCCTGGAGGCATTGACTAGGAGACTGGGAAGTCCAGCTGCTCCCTCAAGTTACCCCCGGGTGTCACCCTTCGCTACCGCGAGACCCCTTAAGCGGGCTCGTCGGGATGAATCGCCCGAGATCCAGAACCTCTCTGAGGAGGAGCGTCACTCTGACGGTGACGAGGATGATGGGGGTTCAATACTTGAGTCTATGTCAGAACCACCTGATGGGGTGGAGGATTTGGTATCCTCCATAAACGAGACTCTTCGTCTCGTGGCACCACCTGAGGAGGTGGAACTCCATCCGAAGGAGGTTTATCAATGGCTGCAGCCGGAGGCTCGCCCATGTGGCTCCTTTATGGACCACACTAACTTTGGAAGGGTGGTTAGAGCACCCAGGGTTCACCCTGGGCGGCGTTATGTCCGCAAATCTAGGGACACTCGCTTCCCCTTCCCCCAGGAGGTGCTTCAGGAGTGGTCGCAGTCCCCGAAGGTGGACGCTTCCATGACCAGGATTGCTGCACGCTCCCTTTTCTCTGCCTCTGATAGCTCCTCATTGAAGGACGCAACGGATAGACAGGTCGAACAACTCGCCAAGTCTTCCTATGAGGCTGTGGGGTCTTCATTTGCCCCTAATTTTGCCACGGTCTGGACTCTGCAGGCGATCACCACCTGCTTAGATGGTATCACTGACCTGGCGGGGTCCAATTCTGAGGTCCTAGCGCTTACTGATAGGGCAAGGGCCTATGCAGATTACGCCAGGACTGCGACCCTAGAAACTGCCACTCGCTCCGCTGTGGCTTCGGCCAATGCTATAGCGATCCGCAGGTTGTTGTGGCTGCGTCTATGGGACTCAGATGCCACGTCAAAGAAGATTCTGCAGAATCTTCCATTTTCTGGTGACAGACTCTTTGGTACCGAGCTGGACAAGCTGATAAAGGATTCTGCGGAGTCTAAGATCCCACAGAATAAGCCTAAACCACGGTATACCGTCAAAAGGAACCCCAAGCAGTGGTCCTCTCGTTCCAGCTCGCAGTCATCAGCTTCTTCCGCTCGCGCGGACAGAGGAGGCAAGCCCTCTACTCAGTGGCGCTCCAAGGGTCGCCAGAAGAAGTCAACGGGGGCAACGGCTGCCACCCCCAAAACCACTTCCGCATGACTCGCTCTCCAGTCCTGCCGTCCCACAGGTGGGGGGCCGCCTGTCCCGATTTCGGGACAGATGGTTACTCCACGTCCGAGACGTAGTCTCGAGCGGCTACAGGATAGAGCTGACGTCACGGCCGGCACACCGATTCCATCGGTCTGTTCCATCTCCAGACAAGGCTCAGGCTTTTTATCTGGTGTTGGAGGGTCTCCGCAGAGACGGAGTAGTGGTCCCAGTGCCTACGGGAGAGAGGTTCCGGGTTTTTACTCCAACCTCTTTATCGTCCCGAAGAAGGACGGCTCTTTTCGCCCGGTGCTGGACCTCAAGTTGTTCAACCGTCACGTGTTGGTTCGGAAGTTCCGCATCGAATCCCTGCGCTCCGTGATCGCGGCTGTGTCGCAGGAGACTTCCTAGCGTCCATAGATATCCGAGACGCTTACCTTCACGTGCCCATTGCACTTGGCTCATCAGCGCTGGTTGAGATTTGCAGTGGGGGACGAACACTACCAGTTCGTGGCGCTGCCCTTCGGGTTGGCCTCGGCTCCGCGGGTGTTCACGAAAGTGATGGCCTCTATGATGGCTCTCCTACATGTGCAGGGACATGCCGTCATACCCTATCTAGACGACCTGCTGGTCAGGGCGCCATCAGAACATCTTTGCCGGAAGAGCCTGGAGGTGACCATGAAGTCTCTGGAACAGTTTGGGTGGCTTCTCAATGTCCAGAAATCGACCCTGGTTCCGACCCAGTCACTGACATATCTGGGCATGGACTTCCACACGGACTCTGCTCTGGTGTCCCTGCCACGAGCCAAACAGCTGGCCATCCGATCGGGAGTCCAAGATGTCCTCCTGTCACCACATTCATCCATACGGGTGTTGATGAAGCTGGTGGGCCGCATGGTGGCAGCGATAGAGGCGGTGCCTTTCGCGCAGTTTCGCCTCCGTCCTCTCCAGCTGGAAATTCTCTGCAGATGGGACAAGAGGACGATCTCGCTGAATCGGCTGATGGCCCTTTCACGACCGACCAGGGATTCCCTGCAGTGGTGGCTCCAGCCATGTCACTTGTCACAGGGCCGGTCTTTCCTCAAACCGTCATGGTTAGTGGTGACCACCGACGCCAGTCTGAAGGGCTGGGGGGCGGTGTTCTTACACCACAGGGCTCAAGGCCTCTGGACTCAGTCGGAGTCGGCGTTGCAGATCAACGTGCTGGAGATCAAGGCGGTCTATCTGGCGCTCCTGGCGTTTCAGAAGTTACTGTCAGGACAGCCCATCCGGGTTCAGTCCGACAATGCGACGGCCGTCGCCTATATAAATCATCAGGGAGGGACCAGAAGTGCTCAGGCCCTCGCCGAAGTCCACCGCATTCTATCCTGGGTGGAGGACAACGACTGCCTGATCTCCGCAGTTCACATCCCAGGGGTCGAGAACTGGGAGGCCGACTACTTGAGCCGGCAGGGGATGGACGCCGGAGAGTGGTCTCTTCATCCGGACGTCTTCCGGGACATCTGCAGCAGATGGGGCACTCCGGACGTGGATCTGATGGCCTCGCGGCTGAATCATCAGGTGCCACAGTACATGGCGAGATCATGGGATCCTCAGTCTCTGGGGGCAGACGCCCTGATCCTGAGTTGGTCCGACTTCCATCTGCCATATGTGTTCCCACCGCTAGCATTGATTCCCAAGGTTCTGTGGAAGATCAGGACGGAGTGCAGCGTAGCCATTCTAGTGGCACCGGATTGGCCCAGGAGGTCCTGGTATCCGGATCTGTGGCAACTGTCAGGCGGGAACCGGTGGGCTCTTCCAGAACGCGCAGATCTTCTCGCGCAAGGCCCCTTCTTCCACCTCAATTCCAGGGCCCTCAGATTGACTGCATGGCTCTTGAGGCCTGGCTTCTAACGTCCAGGGGGTTCTCCCCTACTGTGGTTGCCACTATGACTCGGGCTAGGAAGCCTGTATCACGGAGGATTTACCACAGAACGTGGAAAAATTTTTTCTCCTGGTGTACCTCTGGTGGAAGGTCACCGTGGCCCTTGTCCATTCCGACCTTGTTGGCTTTCCTACAATCGGGTTTGGAATTGGGCTTATCCCTCAGCTCCCTGAAGGGTCAAGTATCAGCTCTTTCAGTGCTGTTTGACAGGCGTTTGGCGCTCCTTCCTAAGGTCCGTCAATTTCTGCAGGGGGTGTCTCGGGTGGTTCCGCCATACAGGCGACCGCTGGACCCTTGGGACCTTAACGTGGTCCTGACGGCTCTGCAGAAACCGCCGTTCGAGCCAATGAGGGAAGTCTCCCTCTCGCGTCTGTCACAGAAAGTGGTCTTTCTGGTGGCAATTACGTCTCTGAGACGGGTTTCAGAATTGGCTGCACTGTCGTGCAAATCCCCTTTTCTGGTAGTCCACCAGGACAAGGTGGTGTTGCGTCCGCGGGCAGAATTTTTTGCCAAAGGTGGTGTCCACTTTTCACTTGAACCAAGAGATTGTGCTCCCATCGTTTTGTCCCGCTCCTGTTCATCAGGTCGAGCGCGACCTTCACACTCTGGATTTAGTGAGGGCTGTACGCATCTATGTGTCCAGGACTGCCTCCTTCCGGAGTTCGGACTCTTTGTTTATCCTTACGGCGGGTCGCTGTAAGGGGTCCGCCGCATCAAAATCGACCTTGGCCAGATGGATCAAGGCACCCATTCAAGAGGCTTACCGCTCTGCGGGTCTGCCTCTCCCGGTGGGCTTGAAGGCGCACTCGACCAGAGCCGACGGTGCTTCCTGGGCTTTGCGACATCGCGCTTCAGCGCTGCAGGTGTGTCAGGCGGCCACTTGGTCCAGCCTGCACACTTTCTCTAAGCACTATATGGTGCATGCCCATGCCTCTGCGGATGCAAGTTTGGGCAGGCGGGTCCTCCAGGCGGCGGTTGCCCACCTTTGAGGGGGACCGTGTATTTCAACGTCTTTTGAGGAACTCTTCCCGCCCTGGGGTTTGCTTTAGGACATCCCCATTGTCTGGGTCTCCCATTATGATGATCAGAAAAAAGAGAATTTTGTTTACGTACCGTAAATTCTTTTTTCTTGAATCATCAATGGGAGACCCAGCACCCACCCAGTTGTTCCGTTGGATGTTTTGCATTTGCCTGTTCCCAGTTGGGACAGTTTATCCGGGTTGTTGGACCGTCTGTGCACGGTTTCTTTCCCGATGTTTCGGGTGTGGTTTATGTTGTCTCCTCGCAGCTTATGGACCAAACTGAGGATATTCCCTGCGGTAGGGGTTTATAAGCGGAGGGGGCGGTGTCTACAAACTTGTAGTACCTAGTGTGGCCTCCGGAGGGCAGTGCCCTAAACCCCATTGTCTGGGTCTCCCATTGATGATTCAAGAAAAAAGAATTTACGGTACGTAAACAAAATTCTCTTTTTTGCAAATTAATGACAATTCTTCTCATCCATACCTTTATCAGTGTATGTATTTTCCATGGTGAGAAAACAGTTTCTGAGATCTAGTCAATGGTTCATCCTTTACAGAAGTGAGTACGGTACACTGCTCCTGCATGAGCACTACGCCATGCAGGGGCTCTTTAGAAAGTTTATGGGTCCATTTGTGGCTGTATTGATGATCAATATCTTAGTCCTCAACAACTTTATAAGGCTAAGTTCTCAAGATGAGTTTTTCACGTTACATATTTTCATCTCATATTAGCTAAACTAGATAACTGTTTTTTTTTTATTTATTACACTTTATAGTGGTGGTGTTTTTTTTGTTTTGTTTTTTATACATGTGTCTTTATCTTGTTCCTGAAACTATTTTTTTTTAATCTTTTTGGATTGCAATATTTTTAAAGGGAATCAAGCACTAGTTTTTTGCTGCTTCATTTTGCAGCTGCATAACATAGGGAATAAGACCCTGATTGCAGCAACATATCACTTAGGTTACTGGCTGCAGCAGTTCTGTTACATAATTCTTAGATGCAGCATGTAGCAGAGCTCAGAAAGCTTCCCATGCCCATATCAAACTTTCTGCATAGATTTATTGACAAGGAGCTGCTTATCCTTTGGTGAGCGGTCAAACAACTTGACACACGGCAGTTTGTCCCAGAAATCATAATGTCCTAGTGATAAAACCTTCATTATACAGTGCTGTGCAATTTAATTGGGACAAAGCAAGTCTTTACTTGTTTTTCTTGCATTAGTTTTACTATGTCTGATAAGTGTTTTATCAGTTCTTGGTGTCGTTTTCCTTTTTCTTCCACATTTCCCTTTTCGTTTTGGAGAAAACGTTCCAGTTTCATTGTGTGTGTGAATTATTCTTGAAATGGTAGATTTTCCAATACCAACGGTGGAAGCGATTTCCCTTACAGTCAGACTTTTATGTTCATTAAGAGTAATAATTCTAGACCTCTTCCATGGAGTAACATCTATTTTTACAGGCACGAATCATGCTGAGGATAAGTACAATAAAACACTCCTCACAGAAACAAGCTCTCAACTGAAGTTGAGGGGGCAGCTAGCTGTTATTTTCTGTCTAAAACCAGTCAAACCACATTTTGTTACTCAAGGTTGTACACTCACCTGTTCAAAGCAGTTAAAACTGGTTTGGATCACTGACTGGTAACCCCAACTTACGATTTTACTTACAAAAAATGCGTTGTCCCAATTAATTTGCACAGCACTGTAAGTAAACAGCACACAGTAAAAGTGACAGCTCTGAATTCTTTGTATTAACCTTTACTTGATGCTGTCCTCAGATTACATTGCAAAAACCTGCTGACAGATTCCTTTTCACCCATGGGTAGAAAAGAAAAAATGCTGGCTCTCTCCCTGGTGGTTGTTCACGTGCAATTTCTTTATTCCATGCAGAGAAGTGGGTTGCACGCAGTTAGGGGGGTGCAGTGGAGGACGACTGGCGCACCGTTTCGCCTTACTCAGGCTTCTATGAGTCTAACCCGTTGGACTCATAGAAGCCTGAGTAAGGCGAAACGGTGCGCCCATCGTCCACCACTGCACCCCCTTCCCTCCCTAACTGCATGTAACCCACTACATTGCATAATTTTTTCTTTTCTACCCATGGATTGCATTTCTAAATGGACATGATTTGAGCAACACCCTTCTTTGCAAGCTGGTTTGAGCCGCAACATATGCCTCTAGTGCCCAGGTTTCTTGTTTACTTGAGATTCCCTTTAACCCCTTCATGACCAAGGTCATATATGTATGTCTCTTTAATGTGAGCTCACGCGCTTAGCTCACATGATCCTCCACATATCAACGGTCCGATGGGCAGTGTTAACCCTTTGGATTGCACTGTCATTTACTGACAGTGCGATCCAAAGCGCTGCAGCCGTGGTTGCGCTATTCCCCACTGTGATCACGGGGCCTCAACGCATTGCCATGACAGTGTGGGCTCAGTTACTGACCCCTGGATGCTGTCATGACTCACTTCCTGCCAGCAATGCTCGAATGAGGTCGATGGCAGAAAATGATTAATAATGCTATGCAGGGAGATGCTAAAGCATCTCTGCATAGCACATACGATCTCCATGTTTAGAGATGGCTAATCTATCAAAATATAGAATCTAGGTCCAAACTGAAAAATATAGAGATTTCCAGGGACAATGTGCTGTCGGTCTGCGCTGCCCCACTTGTGGGCAGCACGGACAGCACATTGTCCCTGGAAATCTCTAGATTGTTGACCGCTTTGCACGTGTAAGTGTGGGTCCAGCAGCAGCCGCCATTTTATGCCTACTATATTGGTTGTGTGTTACACAACTTAACAAGGTGAGCAGTGTACATCACGGTTTCAAAGCAGTCTAACCTTTAAACAATAAGACCCTATTTGCGCTTGCTTTCTTTACAGCATTAAAAACGCAAAAATAGCTTTTTCTCCATTCGCCTTCCACGACCGCATTGGAGGATGTCGTCCACGCCCTATTGGGGGACAGGAACACAGAGAGGTTAAAAGCCCCTCCCCTTCCTCAGTACTCCAGTGTCTTCCTGTCCCCCTTGGGGCATGGAGAGGTTCCAGTGCTGTCAGGCCGGCAGAGGCAGCATTGGGGTGTACTTACAGCCGGGCCAGGGATGGACGTCGGGGGCGGCCGCCTCCTCCTTCTCGGGGCTCCCGTGGTGGGACCATCCGGCCTTCCTGCGTCCTACGGGGCAAAGCAGGCCGTGTATTGCAACGCCGGAGGCCTGTTCAGCTCTCCGGCGTCTCCCTCCTCCAGCTGCAGTCCCTGGGGCATTGGCAGTTCGGAGGATGGTCCGGCGGATGTCACTTCCGGTTTCGGGGATGGCACTCAGCTCCGGCTAGGACCGGGATGGGCTACTGCCAGCTGGGAGGGGGGGACAGGTCGTTGGCACGTACTTCTGGATAAGTACCCGCCGGAAGCTACACCCAGGTAAGGCTAATCCCTGAAACATGGAAGGTGATAGGCTTCCACCTCTGCTTCTGCAGAGCCCAGCGTTCCCCCAGCTCATGTAAGTTTTCTGGGGGTGGTCACCAGGGGTAGTTATTTAAGCCCTGCACTCACACTGGGACCCCCTTCTCTTCCCTATTTGTCTATAGGGAGACGAGGGCCGTCTGTGAAAGGGAGCAATAATGTGGCTGTGGCACAAAATTTCCCTCTTCCTACAACAAGGTGTCGGCCATGACTAACAGGGTTGTCAGGATGGACTCCCCATCCTTGCTTGGGGAGCTCCAATCCATTAGGGAAGAGGTGCAGGCTTCTATCTCGGCACTGCGGGGTTTTGCTGCAGCTTCCGGGCCTTCCCCTCCGTAAGAGAGGAAGCTCCAGGATTGTGACTCTGTGGATCTCATGGAGGCTGGCCAGAGCTCAGCGTTGGAGGACGGCGAGGATATTGCCGCTGTTGCCTCTGTCCAGACACGAGAATCTGGACACTACTATTTTCTGATCATCACAATGGGAGACCCAGACAATGGGGACAATGGGGTTTAGGGCACTGCCCTCCGGAGGCCACACTAGGTACTACAAGTTTGTAGACACCGCCCCCTCCGCTTATAAACCCCTACCGCTGGAAATATCCTCGGTTTTAAACTTAGTGTGCTCGGAGGATCACGCTTTGCTTGCACTTCACAGCACTCTCACAGCTTACGTGATGGCGTATGAAGACAAGGTAAAAAGGTTCCGGTCGGGGACCTCCGGCAGTCTCCCTGTTCACCTTCGGGGAACACACAGGTTGAGGTACCGGAGGGCCTGGAGCCTGGACACATTGTGTCCCCCCGGTACGCTGCCGCACTCCTTCCCATCCTTCCTTGGGGGCTCTGGGAAGTGGGAGATAGGAGCCTTGCACAGCTCCGCTCCGTCCGAGGCCTCCCTAAATGGTGCTTACAGACCGGACTGGAGCCAGCCCAGTCCGAGGCCTCCCTAAATGGTGCTTACAGACCGGACTGGTGCTGAACCCCCGTCCGAGGCCTCCCTTAATGGTGCTTACAGACCGGACCGGCACTGAGGTACCCTAGGTGTCTCCGGTGTGCCTGGTGGTAGTGTCTGGCCCTTATGGGTTCTGACACTCAGACCGCGCGCAACCCTCGGGTCCGCGGTTCTGGCGGTGTGCCCTGTGCTGGGGTCACCCTGGCTGACCGCCCTGTGTGTCACAGGGGCTGCGGCTGTGGGCTTCAGATTTTTGTATGCAGCCCTGGGTATAATATTGATACCTCCCGCGCTGCGGGCTCCGGCACCAGATTTAATCATGGCTGCCTGGAGAAATGTGGAGCAGCCCAGGGACTGACGTCATCACTGGGCGTGTGTGTGTGCTTCCCGCGTGTTTTCGGGCCCGCCCACAGCTTGTCCGGCGGCGGCCATCTTCCCCTCACTTCCCGGCTGGGATCTGATTAAGTGCACGGCTGCACTCCCGGGGAGACCGGTCATAACCCTAGCGGAGGCCACACACACATCGCTCCCTTCCACCGCATTGACGCGGTCGGTAAGCCACCGGTGTTCCGGTTCTTTCCTGTTTGGCTTATTTTCCCCTGCTGTGGGTATGTCCTCAGCGAGGAAAAGTGCTGCTAAGGCGGCCAGTACCACCATTGTCTGTGCTACTTGCAACGGGACACTGGTTGGGGGATCCTGCAATAACTGCGGACGCCCAGAGGCCCGGACTGATTCTGCTGAGACAGCGGCTCCGGTGCTGTACCCTGAGGTTCAGGTGATCCCAGGGCCATGGGAAACACAGAATAGGATTAATGAATCTGTGTTATCCAAACTGTCCTCCATGTCGCAATCCCTGGAGACATTGACGAGGAGACTGGAAAGCCCAGTTGCTCCTTCATACCCCCGGGTGTCACCCGGTTTAACCGCGAGACCCCTTAAGCGGGCTCGCCGTGACGAATCACCCGAGATCCAGAACCTCTCTGAGGAGGAGCGTCACTCTGATGGTGACGAGGATGATGGGGGTTCAATACTCGAGTCTATGTCCGAACCACCGGATGGGGTGGAGGATCTGGTGTCCTCCATCAACGAGACTCTACATCTCGTGGCACCCCCTGAAGAGGTGGAACTCCACCCGAAGGAGGTATATCAGTGGTTGCAGCCTGAGGCTCGTTCGTGTGGCTCCTTTATGGACCACACCAATTTTGGAAGGGTGGTTAGAGCACCCAGGGTTCACCCTGGGCGGCGTTATGTCCGCAAATCTAAGGACACTCGCTTCCCCTTTCCCCAGGAGGTGCTTCAGGAGTGGTCGCAGTCCCCAAAGGTGGACGCTTCCATGACCAGGATTGCTGCACGCTCCCTTTTCTCTGCCTCTGATAGCTCCTCATTGAAGGACGCGACGGATAGACAGGTCGAACAACTCGCCAAGTCTGCTTATGAGGCTGTGGGGTCTTCTTTTGCCCCTAATTTCGCCACGGTCTGGACCCTACAGGCGATTACCACCTGTTTGGACGGTATCACTGACCTGGCGGGGTCCAATTCAGAGATCCTGGCGATTACCGACAGGGCAAAGGCCTACGCGGATTACGCCAGGACGGCGACCCTAGAGACTGCCACCCGCTCTGCTGTGGCTTCGGCCAATGCTATAGCGATCCGCAGGTTGTTGTGGCTGCGTCTATGGGACTCAGATACCACGTCAAAGAAGATTCTGCAGAATCTTCCATTCTCAGGTGACAGGCTTTTTGGAACCGAGCTAGACAAGCTGATAAAGGATTCTGCGGAGTCTAAGATCCCGCAGAATAAACCTAAACCGCGGTATACTGTCAAAAGGAACCCTAAACAGTGGTCCTTTCGTTCCAGCTCGCAGCCATCAGCTTCGTCCGCTCGCACAGAGAGAGGGGGCAAACCCTCTAATCAGTGGCGCCCCAAGGGTCGCCAGAAGAAGCCAACGGGGGCGGCGGCTGCCACCCCTAAACCCGCTTCCACATGACTCTCTCTCGTCCTGCCGCCCCACAAGTGGGGGGCCGCCTGTCCAGTTTTCAGGACAGATGGTTGCTCCACGTTTAAGATCAGTGGGTCCGAGACGCGGTCTCGTGTGGCTACAGGATAGAGCTGACGTCGCAGCCGGCACACCGATTCCATCGGTCTGTTCCATCCCCAGAAAAGGCTCAGGCTTTTCATCTGGTGTTGGAGGGACTCCGCAGAGACGGGGTAGTGGTCCCAGTGCCTACGGGGGAGAGGTTCCGGGGTTTTTACTCCAACCTCTTTATCGTCCCAAAGAAGGACGGATCCTTCCGCCCGGTCCTGGACCTCAAGTTGTTCAACCGTCACGTGTTGGTTCGGAAGTTCCGTATGGAATCCCTACGCTCCGTGATCGCGGCTGTGTCACAGGGAGACTTCCTAGCGTCCATAGATATCCGAGACGCTTACCTCCACGTGCCCATTGCACCGGCTCATCAACGCCGGTTGCGATTCGCAGTGGGGAACGAACACTTCCAGTTCGTGGCGCTGCCTTTCGGGTTAGCCTCGGCACCGAGGGTGTTCACGAAAGTGATGGCCTCAATGATGGCTCTTCTGCATGCGCAGGGCCACGCCATCATACCCTATCTAGACGACCTGCTGGTCAGGGCGCCATCGGAACACCTTTGTCAGAAAAGCCTGGAGGTGACCATACAGTCTCTGGAACAGTTTGGGTGGCTTCTCAATATCCAGAAATCCACCCTGGTACCGACCCAGTCTCTGACGTACCTGGGTATGGACTTCCACACGGACTCTGCTCTGGTGTCTCTCCCACGAGTCAAACAGCTGGCCATCCAATCAGGAGTACACGATCTTCTCCTGTCACCGCACTCATCCCTACGGGTGTTGATGAAGCTGGTGGGACGCATGGTGGCAGCAATAGAGGCGGTGCCTTTCGCACAATTTCGCCTCCGTCCTCTCCAACTGGAAATTCTTCGCAGGTGGGACAAGAGGACGTCCTCTCTGAATCAGCTGGTGGTCCTTTCCCAACCGACCAGGGATTCCCTGCAGTGGTGGCTCCAGCCATATCACCTGTCACGGGGCCGGTCCTTCCTCAAACCGTCATGGTTAGTGGTGACCACTGACGCCAGTCTCAAGGGCTGGGGTGCGGTGTTCTTACACCACAGAGCTCAAGGCCTCTGGACACAGTCGGAGTCGGCGTTGCAAATCAATGTGCTGGAGATAAAGGCGGTCTATCTAGCACTCCTGGCCTTTCAGACCTTCCTGTCAGGACAGCCCATTCGGGTTCAGTCCGACAATGCGACGGCCGTCGCCTATATAAACCATCAGGGAGGAACCAGGAGTGCGCAGGCCCTAGCTGAAGTCCACCGCATTTTATCATGGGTGGAAGACAACGACTGTCTGATCTCCGCAGTTCACATCCCAGGGGTCGAAAACTGGGAGGCCGACTACCTGAGCCGGCAGGGGATGGACGCCGGAGAATGGTCTCTTCATCCGGACGTCTTCCGGGACATCTGCAGCAGATGGGGTATCCCGGATGTGGATCTGATGGCCTCGCGGCTGAATCATCAGGTGCCGCAATACATGGCGAGATCGTGGGACCCTCAGTCTCTGGGGGCGGATGCTCTGGTCCTGCGTTGGTCCAGTTTTCAGCTACCATATGTGTTCCCACCTCTAGCTCTGATTCCCAATGTCCTGTGGAAAATCAGGACGGAATGCCGCAAAGCCATTCTAGTGGCTCCGGATTGGCCCAGGAGGTCCTGGTATCCGGACCTGTGGCAACTGTCAGGCGGGAACCGGTGGGCTCTTCCAGACCGCGCAGATCTTCTCGCTCAAGGCCCGTTCTTCCACCTCAATTCCAGGGCCCTCAGATTGACTGCATGGCTCTTGAGACCTGGCTTTTGACATCCAGGGGATTCTCTCCTACAGTGGTTGACACTATGAATCGGGCCAGAAAACCCGTATCACGAAAGATATACCACAGAACGTGGAAAATCTTTTTCACATGGTGTGCCTCTGGTGGACGGTCACCGTGGCCTTTGTCAGTTCCAACTCTGTTGGCCTTTTTACAGTCGGGCTTGGAGTTGGGTTTATCCCTCAGCTCCCTGAAGGGCCAGGTTTCAGCGCTTTCAGTGCTGTTTGACAGGCGCTTGGCTCTCCTCCCGAAGGTCCGTCAATTTCTGCAGGGGGTGTCTCGGGTGGTCCCGCCATACAGGCGACTGCTGGACCCTTGGGACCTTAATATGGTCCTGGCGGCTCTGCAGAAACCACCGTTCGAGCCACTAAGAGCAGTTTCCCTCTCCCGGCTGTCTCAGAGAGTGGTTTTTCTGGTTGCAATTACGTCCCTGAGACGTGTCTCAGAATTGGCGGCACTTTCGTGCAAGTCACCTTTCCTGGTAGTCCACCAGGATAAGGTGGTGTTGCGCCCACGGGCTGAATTCTTGCCAAAGGTGGTTTCCACCTTCCACTTGAATCAAGAGATTGTTCTCCCATCATTTTGTACCGCTCCTGTTCATCAGATTGAGCGCGACCTTCACACTCTGGATCTTGTGAGGGCTGTACGCATTTATGTGTCCAGGACTGCCTCCTTCCGGAATTCGGACTCTTTGTTCGTCCTTACGGCGGGTCGCTGTAAGGGGTCCGCGGCGTCCAAATCAACCTTGGCCAGATGGATCAAGGCACCCATTCAAGAGGCTTACCGGGCTTCTGGTTTGCCTCTACCGGTGGGTCTGAAGGCGCACTCGACTAGAGCCGTCGGTGCTTCCTGGGCTTTGCGACATCGCGCTTCTGCTCTACGGGTGTGTCAGGCGGCCACTTGGTCCAGCCTGCACACTTTCTCTAAGCACTATATGGTGCATGCCCATGCCTCTGCGGATGAAGTTTGGGCAGGCGGGTCCTCCAGGCGGCAGTTGCCCATCTTTGAGAGGGACCGTGTATTTCAACGTCTTTTGAGGAACTCTTCCCACCCTGGGGTTTGCTTTAGGACATCCCCATTGTCTGGGTCTCCCATTGTGATGATCAGAAAAAAGAGAATTTTGTTTACGTACCGTAAATTCTTTTTTCTTGAATCATCAATGGGAGACCCAGCACCCACCCAGTGTTCCGCTGGATGTTATTCTTCCTTTGGACTGTCCACTGTTGGGACAGAGTTGTTTTTCGGTTGTGGCACCGTCTGTGTACTGTCTTCCCGATAGTTCGGGTGTGGTTTGCCTCCTCGCAGCTTATGGACCAAACTGAGGATATTTCCTGCGGTAGGGGTTTATAAGCGGAGGGGGCGGTGTCTACAAACTTGTAGTACCTAGTGTGGCCTCCGGAGGGCAGTGCCCTAAACCCCATTGTCCCCATTGTCTGGGTCTCCCATTGATGATTCAAGAAAAAAGAATTTACGGTACGTAAACAAAATTCTCTTTATTTCCACAGAGTCCATGGGTGCATTGGTGGACACTGTCCATTGTACCATGGGAGTAGAGGTGGTGGAATCCCCTTCTTCTGTGCAGGACTAAATGTTCAGAGGCCTGAAGGCTAAGCGGCTCACCCCATCCGAGTGGATTGGAGGGTGATGACTTTGTCTGGGAGGTCCCGAAGGTGGACATCCAGGTGGCCAGGGTAGCAATCAGCTGCCATTGTAAACCCATTGTGCATGCCCTTGACACACTGTTGAGGCTAAGCAGCAGGAGCCTCAGTCACGGGCTGGATGGGAGATCTCATGAGAGACCCAATGGGAATCTCTATGGAAGTCTCTATAAAGTCAAAGGGACTTCTAACATGAAGGTCTATGGTAGTATTCCATTTGGGAAGCTTATAAGACCGCGTTGCCTTTTGAAGATTCCTCCCGGTTGACGGACCCCCTCGTTCGTAAAATGGAGAGTGTCCTCAAAAAAGCCTGGGAGGCGGCAGCTATGTCTTTAACGGTGTACATTTCCTCTACATGTGAGCAGGTCTCTCTTTAAGTGGCTCACCCAGCCGAGAGAATTCATCCTGCAGGGTACTCCCAGGGAGGAGCTTTGGACTCCATTCCACGTCTGAGACGTGCTACGGGCTTCCTGGCCGATGCCTCTGCTGAGTCGTTCCGCATTGGCGCCAGGTGCGCAGTGTTGGCTTGGGGAGGTCACATCTAAGCTCCAGCTGTGTGGCCTCCCCTTGCAAAGGGCATTGGATGACATCCTGGAAAAGGTGTCAGACCGGAAAAGGTGTCTCCCGGAACAGGAGCCCTTTCGGAGGCAGTCCTTTTGGCCTGAGCGCAGCCAACTTTCCCAGTCTACAGGGAAGGGTAAGTCTGGTCGTTGGGCATTCCAGTACGGGATCAATACCCGTAATATCTTGCTCCCCCAGCAGCGGCATCACCAGCCGCCCCTAAACAAGGTCGCCTTCCCCATTGCGGGGTGGCTCCTGCGGTTTCTGCCACAGTGGCAAGCAATCTCCTTGTGCCCTTGGATCCTCTCGACCATTTGGGAGGGTCTACGCTTGGAATTCGAGAGCCAGCCCCTCCGTGTCTTCGAGTCCTCTCCCTTCCTCAGGGGGACTCTCGCACGTTTTTTCTTGTCGGGTCTGCGACACCTGTTGGATTTGGGTGTGGGGTCCCCGGTTCCTCCTGGAGAGGAGGTACAGGGGCGCTACTCCAGGTTGTTGTGGACCTCCAGAACGCGTATTCTCATGTCCCCATTCACCCGTCCCACAAGCGTTTTCTGCGATTCACGATCTCCGGGGCAGGCGGGACGGTCCATTCTCGGCTAATGTGCTGCCCTTTGGGATTTCGTCGGCCCCAGAGGTTACCAAACTCATGGGGGAAACGATCACATTCATCCAGACCCAGGGGATATGTATGCTTCCCTATTTAGACGACACGTTGGTGGTGGCTCCTTCGGCAGTGCTTCTGCGCACAAAGGTCTCCAACACATTGGAGATTCTTCAGTCCCTGGGATGGGTACCCAATCTTCGGGAATCGGAACGGGTGCCTGCAACCCGACGTCAATTTTTGGTGGTCTTGCTGGCCTCCTCCAGACAGACCTCGTTCCTTCCTGCGGCATATCCGCTTTTGCGCCGCGTGAATCTGACCCGCTTCCGGGCAAGGGGGTCGCCCTCCTTGCGGGAAGCAATGTCCCTGTTAGGGGCCATGATGGCCTGCATTCAGTCAGTAACATGGGCTCAGGCTCCTTCCCGACTGCTCCAGGAACACATACTGAGTTCCTGGGACAGACGTCAGGATTCCTTAAACTCGCGGGTCCGGTCCCCGGGGCGGGTGGTAACCTCGCTTTCCTGGGGATGAATCCCAGACACCTTCCTGTGACCTCCGTTCCCACTGATGCCAGCGGTTCCAGTTGGGGCACGATGGTAGTTCGCACACCGTTCCAGGGGATTTGGAGTCGCTCGGTCAGTCGCCAGTCTTCAAACTTCTGGCAGTGGAGGAAGCGCTTCTTGCTGCAGCTCACGTTCTCCGGGGTCATCATGTCAAGGTCCTGTCAGACAATGTGACTACGGTTGCTTTCTTGCGGTACCAAGGCGGCTTACACTTGCAGGGGCTGGCAAGACTGTTCTTTTTGTGGGCAGTACGCCATCTTCTCTCCTCCTCGGCAGTACATCTGCAGGGAATGGCCAATGTACAGGCAGATTCTTGAGCCGCACGGAGGTCCACCCAGGAGAATGGTGCTTCCATCCGGAAGTATTTCGCTCTCTTACGAACAGGTGGGGTGTCCTTTCGATCGACCTGTTCGCTTCGGGCTCAGATACAAAGGTGCCAACCTTTTTCTCCGACGCGGTTGGACCATCCTCGGGGGGCTGGACGCTTTTGCCCATCCCTGGGACTTCCGGTTGGTGTATGCATTTCCTCCAATCCCGCCACTTCCCAAGACGTTGCAACGGATTTGGGCGGAGGGGGTGACACAATCCTGGTGGCTCCCCTGGGGCCCAAACTGGCATGGTACGACGCCATCTGAGACCTGGGCCTGGAGGGACCGATTATGTTAGCCCAGTCTCAACCTACTGTCCCAGGGTCCTCTGTTTCACCCGGGCCCTCAGTGGCTCATTCAGGTGGCCTGGCTGTTGCGGCCGGGATCCTGAGGACCAAGGGTCTCTCCCAGGCAGTGATCCGCACGCTTCAGCAGAGCAGGAAGCCTGTGACAAACGCTATTTACGGGAGGGCTGGAATCGGTTCCTGTCCTGGTGTGCTCCTTCCATCCCTACCATGCATCATCCTAATGTGGCCCAACTCTTGGATTTTTGCAGCTTAGCTTGGATTTGGGGCTTCGGCCGAGCACTCTTTAAGTCCAGAGGTCAGCACTTGGGGCGGTTTTTGCCCAGGATCTTGCTTCCCATCCATGGCTCAAGCAGTTTTTTACTTCTGCTTGGGGGTGGCGTCCCCGGATTCGGCCTTCTGTCCCTCCCTGGGATTTGATGCTTGTTCTCCAAGGGCTTGCTTGAAGTCCCTTTGCACCCTTGTCTGCTGTATCCCTTACGTCTCTCTCTCACAAGGTGGCGTTTTTGGTGGCCATCACTTCTGCTCCCAGAGTTGGAGAACTGCAGGCACTCTCTGTCTGGGCTCCGTGCCTCGTGGTGTCCGTTGTTCGCATTACGCTTCGGTTGCATTAATCTTTTCTTCTGAAAGTTGTCGGCTTTCCATCGGTCCCAGGATGTGGTTCTGCCTTCAATTTGTCAATCTCCTGCTAATGCGGCTGAGGCCGTGTTCCACTCCTTGGATGTTCGTCGGACTGTCCTCCACTACCTCCGAGAGTCTGCTTCCTGGAGGTTACATCAGAACCTGTTTGTTCGGCTTTTGGGAATAATACAGGGAAGAAGACTTCCCAGGCCACCATCACTTCCTGGATCAAGAAGGCGATCTGTGAGGTCTACGTCGCTCCGGTCCTTGCTCCTCCGGTGGGGTTGAAGGCTCCTTCAACTCGGGCTGCTGCTACTCCCTGGACGGAGCAGGCTGGAGCTTCATCGGAGCTGATTTGCAGAGCGGCTATGTGGTAGCCTCTCCTCACTTTTTCTCGCCTCTATAGGTTAGATCTGTCCTTCAGTCGGGATCTGTCCTTTTGTAGGAGAGTCCTACAGGCAATAGTCCCACCCTGAGGAGTATCGGTGGTATTCCTCCAATGCAGTCGTGGAAGGCGAATGGAGAAAACTGAATTAGTCCTTACCGGTAATTCCTTTTCTTGGAGCCTTCCACGACAGCATCAGTTCCCCCCCTTGTTGGTGTTTGATTCTGGTTTGTATCAGATAATCCATGGCTAAGGGTGATCTTGGTAAACACTGGAGTACTGAGGAAGGGGAGGGGCTTTTAACCTCTCTGTGTTCCTGTCCCCCAATAGGGCGTGGACGACATCCTCCAATGCTGTCGTGGAAGGCTCCAAGAAAAGGAATTACCGGTAAGGACTAATTCAGTTTTTCATTTATTTTTGTGATCACCGCAGCATTGCTTTAAAATGCACTTACAGCCGATCAAAACATCACATCTACCCAAAAATGCTAAAATTAGAAACATCCGCACAGGATGCAAAATATAAGCAGTCGCACAGCCCCAGATCCCAAAACATGAGAACTCTACAGGTCGCAGAAAATGGCCACAAATTTTTTTTCTCTTAAAACGTCTGTTGTTTTTTTCACCACTTTGAAAAAAAGAATACATGTTTGGTATCTATGAACTTGTACTGACCCGAGGCTTCATAGCAACATGTCAGTTTTACCATTTAGTGAACATGGTGAATAAAAAAACTCAATGCCCAAAATAGTGTTGTTTTTTTTAAATTTTTAAATTTTTTTTTTTTTTGCAATTTTATGGCACTTGAATTTTAGTCCCATTTTCCAGTGCACTATATGATAAAATAAATGATTTCGTCCAAAAGTACAGCTTGTCCCACAAAAACAAGTCTTCATATGCCTATATTGGCGTAAAAACTAAAAGTTATGGCTCTTGGAAGAAGGGGAGTGAAAAACGAAAAATAGCCGGGAAGGGCCAAACGAAGCACATTCATTTTGCTTTGACAAAACTTGACTGATACTCTCGTGTGGAATACATTTGTTTTTAACTGTGGATTTTTATTTCTATCATGAAAATTGACTCCTAGAATTTAGAAAATCTGCAAGAGAAATTGACATATTGTGGATTTTGGACACGCACTGCAGGTCAGCTTACACAGCGCAAAAAAAGCATGGTGGGCCAGATATTTCTATAGATCCCATCCACTGCTGGAATTGTAAGGATACTGCGTTTTTTGTACAGTGTTAAAACTCATTTTGGGAACCAACCAGCAGGATTTACGGCTATAAAGTAAAGCTAGCGCCTTACACGCCCTGGGATACTGGGTGCAATCATACCTTTACTTCAATGATTACATGTATGATTGCAGAGAAAACTATTATCAATCACTAGGAAAACCGTGCAGCAATTTAGCTGCACAGTGTCAGTATGTGGTGCTGGGTTTCTTTTTATTACTCCACTGTGGGCTCTAAGCCAAACCCCTCCCTCTCCCTCCCTCTCCCTTCTCATTTCCTGTCACTATATACCAGGCACACGTGTCAAATCTTGCATGGTGATGGCACAATGTCAGGCGTCCTATGTGGCTGAGATATCAAATGCCGCCATGCGGTGAGGACGTGCTGCTGTGCACTCCTCACCATCCATCGCCATCTGGAGCACTGGCTGGCCCACTGAGCTGCGGCACACACCACCGTCCATGGGCCTTTCCAGGTGCGCCCTCACGCGTGGGACACCCCTGGCATTGGCCGCCGGCCCCTTCGACAACCGGCCGGGGCACTCCCTCCCCACCTTGTGAGGCGAGTCCTGCCCGCCTTTCCGTTCCCCGCTGCCTGAGCGCGAGGACTGGCTGACTTGCTGCAGCCCCGGATTCGCGGGCCTCCTGCACTCGCAGGTCTCACTGCTCCGCTCCACCTGCCTGAGCGGCGAGCCCGCTCCAGGCGACGGCCCAGCCCGGGGCGGGTGCGCTTGCAGACACTGCGGGTCCCATCGCTTGGGCCGAGGCCGCCCCTTACCGGAGACGAGGCTCCGCGCCCCCCCCCCCATCCTTACCGGAGACGAGGCTCCGCGCCCCCTTTCCCCCTTACCGGAGACGAGGCTTCGCGCCCCCTCCTCCCTTACCGGAGACGAGGCTCCGCGCCCCCCCCACCCCTTACCAGAGACGAGGCTCCGCGCCCCCCTTTACCGGAGATGAGGCTCCTTCCCTCACTGACTTCAAGACGGCGCTTGCTACTGCCAAGCAAGCCGCCTTCTCATCCCTAATAACCTCTCTGTCCCGCAACCCCAAACAGCTCTTCAAAACTTTCAACTCCTTACTCCGCCCGTTCGCTCCTCGCCCTTCTCCCCTCACATCTGCTGAAGACTTTCTGACCTTCTTCAAGGAGAAGATCGACAAGATCAGAAACTGCTTTGGCCCACTATCCCCACAACTCCCCCTCTCACCTACACTGCCCTCCTCCTCCATTAGCCACTTCCCCCCCCCCCCCCCCCCCCCCCATAACTGAAGACCAACTCTCCTCTCTCCTGTCGAAAACACACCTCACCACCAGCACCCACGACCCACTCCCATCCCACCTCATTCCCAACCACACCTCCCATTTCTATCCCAGCCCTCACCCACCTCTTCAACCTATCATTTACCACTGGTGCCTTCCCCTCGGCCTTCAAACACGCTCTAATCACGCCCATCCTTAAATAACTCTCCTTCGACCCTACCTCTGTCTCTAACTATCGCCCCATATCTCTTCTCCCATTTGCCTCTAAGCTACTTGAACAGCACTTCCACTCCG
This sequence comes from Allobates femoralis, assembly GCA_033576535.1. Taxonomy (NCBI): domain Eukaryota; kingdom Metazoa; phylum Chordata; class Amphibia; order Anura; family Aromobatidae; genus Allobates; species Allobates femoralis. The sequence continues at coordinate 92,567,948 of JARQOC010000008.1, forward strand.
AACTGTCCTCTCGCCTCTCCTCCTGCTCCCACTTCGACCGCCTACAATCCGGCTTCCGACCCCTCCATTCCACCGAAACAGCCCTGACCAAAGTCACCAACGACCTTCTGACCGCCAAGAACAAACACCACTACTCCTTCCTCCTCGACCTGTCTACCGCTTTTGACACGGTTGACCACTCCCTTCTCTGGATCCTGGAATCCCTCGGCATCACCCACCTTGCCCTCTCTTGGATCTCCTCATACCTAGCGGACCGGACCCTCCGCGTCTCCCACTCCCACACCACCTCCTCGCTCTACCCCCTTTTTGTCCGGAGTCCCCCAAGGTTCGGTCCTGGGACCGCTACTTTTCTTCATATACACTCTCTGCCTTAGGGCAACTCATTGAGTCCCACGGCTTTCAATACCACCTCCACGCCGACGACTCCCAAATCTACCTGCCCGGCCCCGACATCACCTCCCTACTCTACTCTCCAAAATCCCACAATGCCTTTCCGCCTCCTCATCCTTTTCTCCTGCTCACTTCCTTAAACTCAACATGGACATAACTGAATTCATCGTCTTACCTCCCCCCCCCCCCACGAAATTCCCCCCTACTTCACAACCTATCCATCTGCGTCAATGACAGTGCTCTCTCCCCAGTCCCCCAAGCCAAGTGCCTCGGGGTAATCCTTGACTCCTCCCTATCCTTCCAGCCCCACATCGAGGCCCTCACCACATCCCTGCGGCTCCAGCTTAGAAGCATTTCACGGATCCGCTCCTTCATTAGCCATGACACTGCTAAAACACTTATTCATGCTCTTATTTCCCACCTTGACTACTGCAACCTTATTCTCACTGGCCACCCTGCTAACTCCCTTATACCCCTCCAATCCTCAACTCCACTGCTCGACTAATCCATCTGTCCTCCCGCTACTCCCCTGTCTCCCCCCTCTGCCAAGTCCTTCACTGGCTCCCCGCCTCCAAGAGATCCTAGTTCAAAACACTAGCCACCATAAATCTCCGACCTGGTCTCCCGATACCTACCCTCACGCAACCTCCGATCCTCCCATGAACTCCCCCCTCTGGTTCCCCCCTCATCTCCTCTTCGTACAACAGCATTCAGGACTTCTCCCGGGCATCTGCCATACTCTGGAACTCCCTGCCCCAACACATCAGACACTCTCCGATTCTGAGAATCTTCAAGTGTCACCTGAAGACTCGCCTATTCCGTCAAGCCTACAACCTGCTATGAGACCCAGGCAACCGCCCCATGACTGACATTCCCCCATCCTACTGTATCCCCACCCGCCCCTTATAGACTGTGAGCCCTTGTGGACAGGGTCCCCTCCCCTCCTGTACCTGTATGTCCTGATTGTCTAGACTTAGTGTACTTGTCCTTGTCTCCCTTATCCTCATGTAAAGCGCCATGGAACCTAATGGAGCTATATAAATAAATAATAAAAGATAATCACTCCCTCCCGCTTTCGTCTCCGACTTCTCAGGATTAGACTCTGCCCCCTCCAGACTCTGTGCGTCCCTGGTCTCCTTATAGTCACAGACCACAGGAAGATGCAGGATAGGAGACCTGGACAAATCACCGCAATTGTCTTCACAGTCACAGGAGCAGGGATCTTTCTCGGTCTCCTATCCTGCATCTTCCCATGGTCTGACTAAGGAGACCGGGGAGGCACACAGACTGAAGGGCGTAGGGTCTTCTCCTGTGACCCGGGCGAGGAGAAGCAGTGAGAAGCTAGGGACAAAAGTGGGAGGGTGTGATGAGCTCAGCCACATAGGACGCCTGACATTGTGCCATCACCATACACAATGTGAGACATGTCTGGTATATACTGACAGGAAGTGAGAGGGGAGGGAGGAAGGTTTGACTTGGAGCCCACAGGGAGTAATAAAATAAATCCAGACCCTCACAGTGATGCTGTCCTGCACTTATGCATGGGTGTATGCTTGCTCCCACCAGGAGGTGAAACTATGCTAATTAAGAATAAGAATTTGGCTCCTCCTCAGCTGTATACACCCCCAGGCTGGAGTGTGGCTGATCATTTTTAGCTTAGTGTCTGTAGGAGGCGCATCTATTCCTTTTTTATTTTAATTTTTTTTTTCACATTTACCATATTAGATGGGCGACAGCACCCCTTCGGGGACCGCTTTCCCACAACCACCAGAGGGCGGGAACGTGGAGTGTCACCTCCACGTACCCCCTCTTGCGGCGTTGCATCATCGGACTACGCCTACCCTCTGACGTTTTATGGGTGACGGTTCCCTGGGGCACCGATTTCCCGCATTCACCAACACACGGGCACGTGGAGTGTTGCCTCCCCGTACACCTTCCGCACCTGGCGCAGGCCCCTATGCACCCAGTGTTGTGGGCTGAATCTGGCTCACTAGGGTCCTGGGTCGAGATACGTAAGCCTGCCTTGCCCTGCAGAGAACACACATAAGCAGCTGCTCACAGCTGATGCCTGCACTCTCAGCTACCCCATCACTGGGCTCCCCGGCCTCCCACAAGGCAGCCTGGGTTGAGACACTTGCAGGTGAGACCGTTCTTTTGTTACTGCCCCTTGCTGGGGCTCAATCACTAGGTTTCTGCTAAAAAGTGCTGCCCCCCTTCACCCCATGGTGGTAGAACAGACTGGGCATCACTACCCACCTCCCTTTCAAGGGTCCCAGCAGCCATTTCTTGGATGCCGGCCAGCTAACTAACAGGGGGCAGAGGAGCTGCTTTCCGGTGGAGCCGACAGCTTAACTGGGTAGAGGACCTCAACTTGCCGTACTCGTCTCATCACTGCACTCCTGGAGCCAGCAGCTATTTGAGCCCAGAAGGTGAGCCTCTGTGCCTGCAGCATGAACAGAGATACAGCCTCCCCAAGACGTCCTGTGGCAGCTGCTGCTGACACCACCGTGCTGGGCAGAGGATGCTGTCACCCTGAATCCATCCTATGGCTGATTACTCCTCCAATACCTCCATGAAGCATCGGGAGAGTGCAGTAAAGACAGATCCAGGACTTCATCGTATCCTTTTCTCATGTTAGAACTCCCCCTGAGTTATGGGGGGCACCCTATACTAATTTATAGCTCCCTTATAGTGTCTGAAAACTCTTTTTTTGACCACTTTCACTGGTCTTTACTGTTTTCCCAGGCGGTCTGGCTGCACTTATTTACTCCCCAGGCTTTTTCCTCAGCCTTCTCCTGGGCCATGATACGCCCCCGCCGACCAGGCCAATCAGAGCCCACTTGTTCATAGCTCTGCCCTGACCATGCCCCCTGGCCTGTCACAGGGCTTCATCTTCCTGCCCTCTCTTCTCAGCTAGGGAAAGTAGCCCATGTTTTTCTGCACACGCCCCCTGCCTGAGGTTAACCCTGTGTGCTCCACATTGCAGTAAGCCTTGCTGTCTATTATGCCAGAGTCTATAGAGCAGCACAATTAACCCTGTGTGCTCCACACTGTAGTAAACCAGGCTCTATATTATGCCAGTTTATAGAGCATCATATTTAACTTCTCAGTATGCAAACAGATTGGCTTTGAGGGGCTGATTGTGTCGGCAATCCTTAGCCTTTACTCCCGCCCAAATGCCAGAGTCCTCACCTCCGGGTTACTGTCCAGAAGCTTCCAAATTACCAATGGCACGAGGCATGGTTGCCCGCTTTCACTGGTAATCTTCGCCTTGGTGGTAGAACCTCTTGCGGCCCTGATCCGGGCTGACCCGCTGATATCAGGAATCGCGGTTGGAGAACTGGACCATAAAATAGGCCTGTACGCAGGCGATATCATAATTGCTTGCACGAACCTTGAAATTTCTCTCCCTGCGACTATGTCGGCTCTCACTAAATTTGCACGAGTGTCCCTATATAAGCTAAACGCTTCAAAATCTATGGTACTACCAATATGTGTCCCGTTGTCTCTGTCTTCCAGCTTATCAGAAAGGCTCCCCTTTCAATGGTGCCCGGGTGGCAGAACATATTTAGGTATCATTCTAGGCCCCACTCCTCAGATAGTACAAGCTAATGTTGAGGTTCTGGTGAAAGTTTTGTCGGACAGCATGAGTAAACACCCCCTACATGCCTTGACATGGATGGCGAGAACGCAGGCGTTTAAGATGATGCTTTTACCGAATATTCTCTACTGTTTCCGGTGTGTCCCTGTCGCTATACCTGGCAAGTTAATGAACAAACTGCAGTCCCTGACTAATAGATACATATGGGCTGACAAAAAACCGAGGGTCCCCAAAAGAGTTATGTCACTTCACATGAATAAAGGAGGGATTGGGGTCCCAGACTTAGTCTTATCATGGAGCAGTCATATTAGAGGAAGCAAAGAGGTTCTGGATATCTGCTGGAGACCTGGGTTGGATGCAGATTGAGAGTTTTTTGTTGACGGGGTCGGACTCCAGGGACTTCGGACTATTCTGGAGGCAGAATCCTTGACCAAATTAAAAAGGAAATTTAAACTAGACACGACACGTACCCTGATTCTCCACTGGAGGGGTCTACCAAAATCCTGGACTAGAATACCGGCCTCTGACATTTCTCTGAATGCACTTCGCCTACATTTACCCTTTTTAGAGATTCCTGAATGGGAAGTGGCGGGAATTCACACACTAGCAGACTTAATGACGAAAAGAGACTTGGTGACATTTAACACATTGACGGAATGTGACCCATCCTTATGAACTTTGTTCCTACAATACCTCCAACTGAGACATTTCATGGCCACTGAGGCTAGAGACTGGTTGACGGGGAGACAATCTCCTTCTGCCTTCCTGGGCTTCCTTCTGACCACCCCATCAGATCTGAAGGGTTTATCCCGGATATATAAGGCTCTCCTGGCCAGGGGCGACCCGGAGAAATTGGTTTACATGCAGAAATGGGAGGATGACCTCCAGTTTACTAGGGAAAGAGAGAGAACTGGGAGAAAGCGTCCCAGCGCATGGCTAAACTTACCAGGTGTATCAATCATCTAGAGAACTTAAAGAAATTACATTTTCGCTGTACCTTCCGCCAGCCCGTTTGGCCAGATTTGGGAGACAGTCTCCAGCACAAAGGGGAGGCATATGTGGACAGAAGGGTAATCTTGCCCACATGTGGTGGTCCTGCCCGAGAGTCACCCCCTTTTGGTTTCTGGTCGAGTGCCTGATCCAGTCAGTCACGGGTTTTATGATCCCTCTTTCGCCACAATTGGCACTCCTACATATTGGCCTGGAGTTATATCCCCCCATTATGTGAAGGACCCTGACTTATATCCTGGTGGCTGCCAGGCTGGCCTTGGCATCCGACTGGAAGGCGCAGACCCCACCTAATTTATCAGAAGTGGTGAACAGGGTAAACTCGATTTTTGCTCATGAATATTACTTTGCACATAACCTGCCAACTAGAAAACAGACTTTGGATGCATGGCACATATGGGCTTCTCATCCTTTTGCTACACCGATCCCTTCTTAATACCGAATGTAAGGTGTACTATGGAACATGTTGTAGCCATGGTGTAGACTCGGTACCTTTAAGTTTAATTGTAGTCTGAATGTGAGTTTAGACTTAAGTATAAGCCCAGAAACAGATCCAGAGTTCAGGAACTGTCTAAAATGTTCTATATGTTCATAGCCTTATCTCAGAAAGTGTCAAATGTGAATTTGTGATTCCCCCTGGGGGACTTCCCCCCCCGCCCCCCCCCCCCCCCCTTTACCTCCTCTCCCCTCCCCCCCCCCTCTTGACCTTGTTTTATACATGGACTCCTTATAGTATATTACTGATGTCTTGTTTGATTTGTATGAAAACTTTGTTCAATAAACATTTATTGTTTAAAAAAAAAAAAAAAAAGTATGCAAACAGAGATCATATTGCCCATATCTAGTATGTTTTTTTTTTTTTTTTTTTTTTTTTTTTTGAATCATTGTGTTTTTATTAAAGTATTTTCAAACATATAACATAAATAAGGCAAACAAAAGTGTACCCGAACAGAAGGGCATAATGGAAACAAAGCTGTTACATAGATAATTAAGTATTCAACTTTAGATTAAAGTGTAACCAAAAAAAAAGAACAGATTTCTTTAGGACAAACAAGGAAGGAAGGGTAACCTTAGGGAAGGTAGGGTAGAAGGGGGAGAGGGGGAGGAACAGTTAGCAGGTCGGCTAGGGACCCCAGAATAAGGGGATGTGTCTTAAATAACAACCTTAGTCAAACTGACTTCATAACCAGTCGTTTTACAAGTATGTTTAGTTGGATATTACCACGTTATTATGTTGCGAGCTCACCCATGTGTCCCACCAATTAATGACTTTGGTGCGTTTAACTGTATCTGTTGACAAAACCAGTTCGTAGTTGAAGTGCAGGTTAAGTTGGGAGATGACTTCCTGTATAGATGGGAAGGTGGGGTTTTTCCAGTGCCTGGATATGCAGTAACGAGCTGCTATAAGTATATTTGATATAATTGGTCTCAGTCCTCGAGGTAAGTCCTGAATCTCTAAGCCCAGTAAGGCCATCTGTGGAGTCAACGTGAGTTTAAGACCGGTAGTAGTACATATCAAATGGTTGACTTGTGACCAAAAAGAGCGAATGCCCAGACAATTCCACCAGAACGTGTAGTGGTTCCAACCTCTCCACAGTTTTTCCAGCACAAGTTCATCCCAGGTCGGAGGCCTTTTTTTTTAAAACTAGCAATTTTGTCTGGAGTCAGGTACCATCCGAATTGAAGTTTCTTAGCTTGCTCATGGTGGTTCAGGCATGAGGTATAAGAAAGAGCATGTGTTGATGCCTTCAACCACTCCTCTACTGGTGAGGTGAATGCGAGGAGAGCTTCCCATTTTGTCATAAACGGGAGCTTAGACTCTGCCTGTATTTCTGACATAGCCCTGTAAAAAAATGGAGATACCCCTGCTGGCAGCAGTTGTTTGCTTGAAAATGGATATAACCTGTGGGAGACTGGACAGTGTATCTTCCATTGGGATAACTATGGTTCTGAGAAGGTCTTTTAGTTGAAGGTAAGAAAAGTAATCAGCATTAGAAAGACCATATTTTTCTTTCAGAGTTACAAATGATTGTAATTTGGCATTGTGCAGTACATCTGAAAGATGTTTAGCGCCCGCCCTCCGCCATTTCGCCAGGGAGAAAGCTGGAGAGTCTACACAGCACTCTACAGCCCTCAGTGTTCTGTATCTATATAGGCCTTTTAGGAGTAAGAGGCTGACCCCCGACCAAACCTCAAGCACTGCTTGCATGGACTTCAGGGGGATGTTTCCAGGCCTATGGCGGAGGAGGTGCGACTCCAACAAAAGACGAGTTGAATTTTGTGGGGAATACCAGGATTCTATTTGTAACCACAGAGGCAAAAAGTTTGCTTCAGCATTGGGGATCCACCATAACTGTGAGATCTCCAGATTAACTGCTCTGTAGTAATACTGTATGTTGGGGGCACCCATACCTCCCAAAGTGGTAGGCCGGGTTAACGTTGAGGAACCGACTCTGTGAGGTTTGTTCATCCATATAAATTTGCCCAGAATAGATTGGAGAAGGTTAAGGGTTTTCCTGGGGAAGCGTATAGGAATGCAACGGAGAAAATATAATATTTTCGGAAATAGTAGCATTTTGGTAATTTGAATTCTGGCAATCCACGACAGCAGCGTAGGGGAGTAAGATTGTATCAGAGAACGTAATTCCTTAGTTAGATAATCAGAATTTATTTTAACTATAGTTTTGGTGAGAGAGATTTGGATACCCAAATATGTGAAGGATCGGGAGATCCATATAAAAGGTAGCGTTCGACTTTATGTTAATTGTTCTTTAGCTGGGATATTTACTGGGAAAAAGGAGGATTTGGATAGGTTGAGCTTGTAATATGATGCTGCTGTGAATTCGTCCAGGATGGACAATAAAGCCGGAACAGTTTGTTTAAGATGAGTGCATGTGAATATCACATCATCTGCATATAGATTAATTTTGTGTTCTATTGGTCCCACCCACACCCCCGAGACCTGCGCCGAGTTACGCACTATAGATGCCAAGGGTTCCATGACCAGGGCGAAGATCAGAGGAGAGAGGGGGCAGCCCTGTCTAGTACCATTTGTAATCTCAAATTTTTGAGATATGAAGCCAGAGGCGCGGACTAAAGCTGAGGGGGATGAATACAGGGACATTATAGAGTCCTTAATTCTTCCAATAATATGGAACCTATCTAGGACTTCACTGAGGAACCCCCAATGCACTCTGTCAAACGCTTTCTCTGCGTCGAGTGAGAGTAGTGCACCGGGGGCACCCCCCTCTCCATGATGTCCAGCAGGTTTATTAGCCTTCTTGTAGCATCCCTGGCCTGACGCCCTGGAATGAAACCCACTTGGTCCCTGCCACGAGGTCCGGAAGTACTTCCATGAGACGACTGGCAAGGATCTTGGCATACAATTTAATATCACAATTTAACAGTGCTATCGGTCGGAAGTTGCTCGGGGATGTGGGGGGTTTGCCTGGTTTGGGAAGGGTAGTGATCACAGCTTGTAAACCCTCCTCCTTGACCTTTCCCGTGGACTGCCAGAACCGAAACAGCTTAGTTAAGTATGGGGTCAATAATAGGGAAAAGGAAGTGTAATACTTATATGTATATCCATCCGGGCCTGGGGCAGAGTGTCGTTTGGATGTTTGGATGGCCTTTTGTACTTCCATTTCAGTTATAGGGATATTTATTTGAGCAACCTGTTGGGGGTTCAGAGAAGGTAGAGTGGCCTTATCTAAAAAGTTTTTAATTATTGTTTTCGTTGGTTGAGGGGTGCATGAGTCATTTTTTAAATTATATAAATTTTCATAGTATGTTCTAAACTGATCTACAATTTTTATGGGGTGTCTTATTTTGGAACCATTTGAGTCCAACAAGTGAGAGATTTTGGTGGTGGCCATACGCTTGCGGACTCGTCTAGCCAGCAGCTTCCCTGCTCTATCTCCCATTGAGTAGAACCCGGGTCTGTACTTTGATCAAGAGTGTAGTGCGGAGTTGTCTACGAGTTTCTAATAGCTCAGCCGTTAAAGTTGGGGAAGGGTGGGATTTTTGTTTGTGTTCCAAGTTTTGGATTTGGGTCGTGAGGGTGGTAACCCTATTGACGTGTTGTTTTTTCGCCCACGCTGACATCTTTATAAGTTTACCTCTGAGGACAGCTTTGTGCGCTAGCCAGAGTGTCTCTGGGGAAACGTCTCCTGTGTCATTTAAGGAGAAGTAATCTGTAATGAATCCTGATATCTCTTCTAGGTGTACAGGTGAGGAGAGAATATATTCATTAATTTTCCATAGTGTAGTGGGAGATACGGCCAGTGCATCCTCAAATTTAATGGCAATAGGGGCGTGGTCTGTCCACGAAATGGAACCCACTTCAGCTGAGAGGCAGAGCGGGAGCAAGGTGTCATCAGTTAGAATGTAGTCAATTCTTGACCACGAGCCAAATCTGGGTGACATATAAGAATAATCTCTCTGCTCTGGGTGAAAGCATCCAAACATCGTGAAGCCCAAATTGCGTAAAAGTCGGTCCCAACTCTGCCCTATACGCTCCGATTCCAGAGCAGTCCATTTTTTTGTCCGCTGGAGCATTTAAATCTCCGGCTATAATTTTCCTTCCCAATGATGGGGGGAATAGGGTTTCCAGAGTTTGAGACAGAAATTTAATTTGACCTGTATTAGGGGAGTACATGGACATAAGTGAGTAGGTGGCGTTATTTAATTTGCAGTTAAGGAGGATATAGCGTCCCGCTGGGTCTATTGTAGAGGATATGTGTTCAAACGTTAATCTCTTATGAATTAGTATAGCCACCCCCGCTTTTTTGGTGTCTGCTGTCGCAAAGAAACTATGAGGGTAAAGCTGCGACTGCATTCTGTGTGTATCTGCTGCCAACAGGTGCGTCTCCTGAAGAAACAAAACGTCATACCTGAGCTTTACGATCTGTCTCCATGTCAAAGAACGTTTTCTGGTCATCATAATGGGAGACCCAGACAATGGGGTTTAGGGCACTGCCCTCCGGAGGTCACACTAGGTACTACAAGTTTGTAGACACCGCCCCCTCCGCTTATAAACCCCTACCGCAGGGAACATCCTCAGTTTTAAACTTAGTGTGCTCGGAGGATCACGCTTTGCTTGCACTTCACTGCATTCTCACAACTTACGTGATGGCGTCTGAAGACAAGGTAAAATGGTTCCGGTCGGGACCTGCGACAGCCTCCCCGCTCACCCTTGTGGAACACGCTGGTGGAGGTACCGGAGGGCCTAGAGCCTGGACACCTTGTGTTCTCCCGGTACGCTGTTGCGCTCCTTTCCATCCCCCTCTGGGGGGCTCTGGAGAGTGGGAGATGGGAGTCTTGCACAGCTCCGCTCCGTCCGAGGCCTCCCTAAATGGTGCTTACAGACCGGACTGGAGCCAGCCCAGTCCGAGGCCTCCCTAAATGGTGCTTACACTCCGGACTGGTGCTGAACCCCCGTCCGAGGCCTCCCTAAATGGTGCTTACAGACCGGACCGGCACTGAGGCACTCTGTGTCTCCTGTGTGCCTGGGGGTAGTGTCTGTCACTTTATGTGTCCTGACACTCAGACCGCGCGTTACTCTCGAGTCCGCGGATCTGGAGGTGTACCCCGTGCTGGGGTCACCCTGGCTGACCGCCCTGTGTGTCGCAGGGGCTGAGGCTGTAGGCTGCGGATGTGTATTGGTGCATGCAGTCTGTGTGATGTATTTCACATTACTTCCCGCGCTGCGGGCTCTGGCGCCTTAATACTGAGGCTGCTTAGAGGATAGGAAGTAGCCCGTGCGGTGACGTCATCGAGGGGCGTGTGTGTGTGCTTCCCGCGTGTTTTCGGCGCCGCCCACGGTTTCACTGTCGGCGGCCATCTTTACCCTCACTTCCCGGCTGGGATCTGTATGCAGCGTGCGTCTGCACTCCAGAGGAGACCGGAAACTCTCGCGGAGGTCACACACACACACCGCTTCCTCCTACCGCTTCGCTGCGGTCGGTAAGCCACCGGGATTCCCGGTTTTGTCTGCACAATTTGGCTTATTTTCCCCTGCTGTGGCGATGTCCTCAGTTAGGAAGCGTGCTGCTAAGGCGGCAGATGCCACCATTACCTGTGCTACATGCAATGGGACTCTGGTGGAGGGGTCCTGCAATAACTGCGGACGCCCGGAGGTCCGGACGGACACTGCTGAAACAGCAGCTCCGGTGCTGTACCCTGAGGTGCAGGTGATTCCAGGGCCATGGGAAACTCAGAATAAGATCAATGAATCTCTGTTGTCCCAGCTGTCCTCCATGTCGCAGTCCCTGGAGGCACTCAATAGGAGGCTGGAAAGCCCAGCTACTCCTTCCAGTTACCCCCGGGTGTCTTCCTCTTCTGCTGTGAGACCCCTTAAGCGGGCTCGTCGTGAGGATTCACCCGAGCTCCAGGCTCTCTCTGAGGAGGAGCGTTCCTCTGATGGTGAGGAAGATGATGGGGGTTCGACTCTCGGGTCTGTGTCTGTGTCTGAACCACCAGACGGGGTGGAGGATTTGGTGTCCTCTATCAACGAGACCTTACGTCTCGTGACACCCCCTGAGGAGGTGACTGTACACCCGAAGGAGGTCTATCAATGGCTGCGGCCGGAGGCTAGACCAAGTGGCTCCTTCATGGACCACACTAACTTTGGAAGGGTGGTTAGAGCTCCCAGGTTACATCCTGGGCGGCGTTATGTCCGCAAACCCAAGGACAATCGCTTCCCCTTCCCCCAGGAGGTGCTACAGGAGTGGTCGCAGTCCTCGAAGGTGGACGCTTCCATGACCAGGATTGCTGCACGCTCCCTTTTCTCTGCCTCTGATAGCTCCTCGCTGAAGGATGCGACTGATAGACAGGTCGAGCAACTCGCCAAGTCTTCCTATGAGGCTGTGGGGTCTTCATTTGCCCCTAATTTTGCCACGGTCTGGACCTTACAAGCGATTACTTCCTGCTTGGATGGTATCACTGACCTGGCAAGGTCCAGTCCTGAGGTCCTGGCGCTTACCGAAAGGGCAAGGGCCTATGCGGACTACGCCAGGACGGCGACTTTGGAAACTGCCACTCGCTCAGCCGTGGCTTCGGCCAACGCTATTGCGATTCGCAGGTTGTTGTGGCTGCGTCTTTGGGACTCAGATGCCACATCTAAGAAGATTTTGCAGAATCTTCCGTTCTCTGGTGACAGGCTTTTTGGTACCGAACTGGACAAGCTGATAAAGGATTCTGCTGAGTCTAAGATCCCGCAGAATAAGCCTAAGCCGCGGTATTCCGTTAAGAGGAACCCAAAGCAGTGGTCCTTTCGTTCCAGCTCACAGTCATCAGCACCGTCCGCTCGCACGGACCGAGGGGGCAAGCCCGCTTCTCAGTGGCGCTCTAAGAGTCGTCCAAAGAAGCCGGCGGGGGCAGCGGCTGCCACCCCCAAACCCGCCTCTACATGACTCGCTCTCCCTTCCTGCCTCCCCACAGGTGGGGGGTTCGCCTGTCTCGTTTTCAGGACAGGTGGCTACTTCACGTTCAAGATCAGTGGGTTCGAGACGTGGTCTCGCGAGGTTACAGGATAGAGCTGACGTCAAAGCCGATACCCCGATTCCATCGGTCGGTCCCATCCCCAGAAAAGGCTCAGGCCTTTCACCTGGTGTTGGAGGGTCTCCGCAGGGACGGAGTGGTGGTCCCGGTGCCTTCCGGGGAGAGGTTTCGGGGTTTTTACTCCAACCTCTTCATTGTCCCAAAGAAGGACGGATCCTTCCGCCCGGTTCTGGACCTAAAGTTGTTCAACCGTCACGTGTTGGTTCGGAGGTTCCGTATGGAATCACTGCGATCCGTGATCGCAGCTGTGTCACAGGGGGACTTCCTAGCGTCCATAGATATTCGAGACGCTTACCTTCACGTGCCCATTGCACCGGCTCATCAGCGCTGGTTGAGATTTGCAGTGGGGGAAGAACACTTCCAATTTGTGGCGCTGCCGTTCGGGTTGGCCTCGGCACCGCGGGTGTTCACAAAAGTGATGGCCTCCATGATGGCTCTCCTGCACGTGCAGGGGCACGCCGTAATACCCTATCTGGACGACCTGCTGGTCAGGGCGCCATCAGAACACCTTTGTCGGCAAAGCCTGGAGGTAACCATGAAGTCTCTGGAACAGTTCGGGTGGCTTATCAATATCCAGAAGTCGACCCTGGTTCCGACCCAGTCACTGACATATCTGGGCATGGACTTCCACACGGACTCGGCCCTAGTGTCTCTGCCACGAGTCAAACAGATGGCGATCCAATCAGGAGTGCAAGCAGTCCTCCTGTCACCACAATCATCCCTACGGATCTTGATGAAGCTGGTGGGGCGCATGGTAGCTGCAATAGAGGCAGTACCTTTTGCGCAGTTTCGCCTCCGTCCTCTCCAGCTGGAGATTCTTCGCAGATGGGACAAGAGGACGATCTCTCTGAATCGGCTGGTGACACTTTCCCAACCGACCAGGGATTCCCTGCAGTGGTGGCTCCAGCCACGTCATTTGTCACGGGGCCGGTCCTTCCTCAAACCGTCATGGTTAGTGGTGACCACCGACGCCAGTCTGACGGGCTGGGGTGCGGTGTTCTTACACCACAGGGCTCAAGGCCTCTGGACTCCGTCGGAGTCGGCGTTGCAGATCAACGTGCTGGAGATCAAGGCGGTCTATCTGGCGCTCCTAGCGTTTCAGAAGTTCCTGTCAGGGCAACCCATTCGGGTTCAGTCCGACAATGCGACGGCCGTCGCCTATATAAATCATCAGGGAGGGACCAGAAGTGCTCAGGCCCTCGCCGAAGTCCACCGCATTCTATCTTGGGTGGAGGACAACGACTGCCTGATCTCCGCAGTTCACATCCCAGGGGTCGAGAACTGGGAGGCCGACTACCTGAGCCGGCAGGGGATGGACGCCGGAGAGTGGTCTCTTCATCCAGACGTCTTCCAGGACATCTGCAGCAGATGGGGCACTCCGGACGTGGATCTGATGGCCTCGCGGCTGAATCATCAGGTGCCGCAATACATGGCGAGATCATGGGATCCTCAGTCTCTGGGGGCAGATGCCCTGATTCTGAGTTGGTCCAGATTCCATCTTCCGTATGTGTTCCCGCCTCTAGCTCTGATTCCCAGGGTTCTGTGGAAGATCAGGTCGGAGTGCAGGGTAGCCATTCTAGTGGCTCCAGATTGGCCCAGGAGGTCCTGGTATCCGGACCTGTGGCGACTGTCAGGCGGACTCCGGTGGGCTCTTCCAGAACGTGCAGATCTGCTCGCGCAAGGCCCATTCTTCCACCTCAATTCCAGGGCCCTCAGATTGACTGCATGGCTCTTGAGGCCTGGCTGCTGACGTCCAGGGGCTTCTCTCCTACGGTTGTTGCCACCATGACTCGGGCTAGGAAGCCTGTTTCCAGGAAGATGTACCACAGAACGTGGAAGATTTTCTTCACCTGGTGTGCCTCGGGTGGTCGCTCCCCGTGGCCCTTGTCCATTCCGACATTGTTGGCTTTCCTTCAGTCGGGTTGGAATTGGGGTTATCCCTAGGCTCTTTGAAGGGTCAAGTGTCAGCTCTTTCAGTGCTGTTTGACAAGCGCTTGGCGCTCCTTCCCAAGGTCCGTCAGTTTCTCCAGGGAGTCTCTCGGGTGGTCCCGCCCTACAGGCGACCACTGGACCCTTGGGACCTTAACATGGTCCTGGCGGCACTGCAGAAACCGCCGTTTGAGCCGCTGAGAGACATTTCTCTGTCTCGTCTGTCCCAGAAGGTGGTCTTTCTGGTGGCGATTACATCTCTGAGAAGGGTCTCAGAATTGGCTGCACTATCGTGCAAGTCGCCCTTTCTGGTGGTTCACCAAGACAAGGTGGTGTTACGCCCGCGGCCAGAATTCTTGCCAAAGGTGGTTTCCACTTTTCACCTGAACCAGGAGATTGTTCTCCCATCATTTTGCCCCGCTCCCGTTCATCAGGTCGAGCGCGATCTCCATACTCTGGATCTCGTGAGGGCTGTACGCATTTATGTGTCCAGGACTGCCTCCTTCCGGAATTCGGATTCCTTATTTGTCCTGACGACAGGTCGCTGTAAGGGGTCCGCGGCATCGAAGTCAACCTTGGCCAGATGGATCAAGGCTCCCATTCAGGAGGCCTACCGGTCTTCTGGTTTGCCTCTCCCGGTGGGATTGAAAGCTCACTCTACCAGAGCTGTCGGTGCCTCCTGGGCTTTGCGACATCGAGCTTCTGCTCTACAGGTGTGTCAGGCAGCCACCTGGTCCAGCCTGCACACTTTCTCTAAGCACTATATGGTGCATGCCCATGCCTCTGCGGATGCAAGTTTGGGCAGGCGGGTCCTCCAGGCGGCGGTTGCCCACCTTTGAGGGGGACCATGTGTTATCCGTCTTTGAGGAACTCTTCCCGCCCTGGGGTATTGCTTTAGGACATCCCCATTGTCTGGGTCTCCCATTATGATGACCAGAAAAAAGAGAATTTTGTTTACGTACCGTAAATTCTTTTTTCTTTAATCATCAATGGGAGACCCAGCACCCACCCAGTTGTTCCGTTGCATGTTTTGCATTTGATCTGTTCCCTGTTGGGACAGTTTCTTCCGGGTTGTTGGACCGTCTGTGCACGGTTTCTTTCCCGATGTTTCGGGTGTGGTTTATTTGTCTCCTCGCAGCTTATGGACCAAACTGAGGATGTTCCCTGCGGTAGGGGTTTATAAGCGGAGGGGGCGGTGTCTACAAACTTGTAGTACCTAGTGTGACCTCCGGAGGGCAGTGCCCTAAACCCCATTGTCTGGGTCTCCCATTGATGATTAAAGAAAAAAGAATTTACGGTACGTAAACAAAATTCTCTTTTTCTCAGGACTGTTAAGTCCATTTACATTTACTGAACCGCATGTTATACTCCTGGTGGATCAAACACATTCAATTGTAGAATACAATCATTACTGTTGGGAGACCATCCGACCTGTAGTGGGAGGGAGGGGTGGGAGAGGAGGGAAACACATGAGGATTAAAGGAACAAATTCCATTAACTGGAGCAACAATAGGCATGATGAGCATTATACACTGACAAGTAAATCTTGCGTACATCATGTCCAAAAATCTGTGGGAAAAACCACAGAAAAATAAAAACAAAGAGTGCCAACTGAAACGCACTCAAGGGGCAATATTATCCCAGTGATTACTGGGATAAAGAAATAAGCAAATCAGTACAGTAGAGATTTAGATTGGAGAAGAAGTGAGAGAGAGAGGGGAAGGTCTTAGAGTGTGATTATGCAGAGATTAAAGGAAAAAAGCAAGATAGGAGGGGGAGTGAGAAGATGTGTATAGGGAGTAAGGATATGCCAGGGGAAGGCACGTGTGGTGGGGGAAGAGAGGGAGGGATGTGTGAAGTTTTAGGTCGAGTGTGAGAAGAAGAAAGTAAGGTCAAGAAGAAGAATTTAGAGATCTAAACAGAGTTGTTCAGAATGAGAACAATAGAAGGTACAAAGATAGTGTCAGGAACATAAAAATACAAGAGTTCCTGATCTACTCCGGGCTATCAAGCTTTATAGACCTGCAGTGGTATCATACTGTGAACCATTCAGGATCAATTCTTGGTCTGTTTCCTCTTTTTTTCTTTCCATCCAAGCTGGCTTGTGAGCCAGGTTTATCCGAGGCCTCCACAGGGGGGGAGTTCATCAGTCCCCATTGTTTCAAAAGTCTTTCTGCATGAATAGGCAGTAAGCAAACATAGGATTTGTCCTCTTTTTTGATGATAAGCTTTGTAGGGAATCCCCATCTGTAAGGGATGTCATTCTCCCTCAGGATTTTAGTGCAATGCTGAAATGCTTTGCGTTGAAGTAAGGTTCCAGGTGAAATGTCCTGATAAACTTCAATATGTGCATATTTATCTGGTAGTTCAGGACGAGATCTAAGAGACCTAAGAAAGTCTTCTTTCACTTCAAAATAATGCACTCTTGCAAGAATGTCTCTGGGCAGGGAGGGATCCAAGTTTGATGGTTTTGGAATCCTATGTATTCTATCAATTTTGAAATCCAAGGGGTCTGTGTCTTGTAGAGCTGCAGTTAGGAACCCCTGCAGAAAGCTCCGTAGCTCTCTGTTTTGCACATTTTCATCCACCCCCCTCAGCCTGACATTGTTGCGGCGTGATCTGTCCTCAAGGTCCAGATTTTTGCTTTGGACTCTTGCAATCTGCTCTTCTAGTTGCTCATTTGCGTCCAGCAGGGCATTATGAGAGGCAATGATCTCTGTGAGCTTTCTTTCCAATGAATCTGTGCGTGAGCCCAGCTCTGCTATTTCACCCCGCACCTCCGCCACCATTTTCATCATGTCGGTGTGGAGAGAAGCCCGGAACTCCTCCAGCAGCTCCCTCATGCTGGCATGTGTTAGGGGAATCTCGGGTGCCTGACTCCCGCCAGCCACCTCCTGAGAGTGTGGACCGCGTTTGGCCGCTCGTGCTGCTCTGGGTGAAGGAGGCGCCATGTTGGGCTCCTGGAGCGCGAAGGGCTTGGGGGCTGTGAAAAAGTCGGATACCCGCCTTGGTGCTAGTCCTGTCACTGATCTGGTCTTACCCATCGGTGCAGTGAGGGGTCCGGTCTTTTGTGGTGCAGAGGAGATCGCTGTTGCAGGCTCTGGAAGCTGGTAATGGCCGTTTCTGTGCCCGGGAGATCAGGAGCTCAAAGTTATGCAGCCTCTGCCATTGCCAGTCAGGCCACGCCCCTCATATCTAGTATGTTTTTCATACGTCACTGGAGCCCCCATCGCCTGCAGTAGACACACTCCATCCACATCCTTAACCCTGGGGATGTGACAGGCTTATTACTTTATGGCAGCCTCCCTATTTGGCGCCCTCTGTCCGCACCATGTAGTGATCTATGGTTATCACACTACTGCCGCTGAAAATGGACTTTCGATTCACTACTTGTGAGTAGAGTCTGCATGGTCTGCCTACTGCTACAGCAGCTACCACATTGTGCGGCACTGCCTGCAGCAACGTGCACGGAAGCTTCACTGCATGCAGAAATGGCCACGGAATCTACTGCTCAGTGCAGAGTCTCCTCCGCACCCCTGATATTATGTCGCTGCTCCGCAGCAATGGCTATGGAATCTGTTTGTGGTTTAGTGCAGAATCTCCAGACACCTGGTATTATGTCTATGACAATAGCCATGAAAACCCGTACACTGTTTAGTGCAGAGCTTCCAGCCACCTGGTGTTATGTTACTGCTCTACAACAACGGTCATGGAATTTGCCTACTACTCAGTGAAGATTCTCCAGACACCTGGTATTATGTCACTACCTGCAGCAATGGCCTTGAAATTTATCTGCAATAGAATGCAGAGCCCCCAGTCACCATATATTATGTCGCTTACTGCAGCATTGGCACACAGATCTGTCCACTATTCAGTACAGAATTTCCAGACCTCACGTATGTTGTTGTCATTATATGGATAATATTTTGATATATTAATTAGTTGCCTGTTCCTGGCCTAATGGCTATGGACCAAGTGCCAGCATGCAAAGTATGACACCAGACATGGTGTCAGATGTACTCTCCCTTGGTCAGGTCCCAAGTGTGGCTCCAAGTGAGGTTTATTTAAACAGGCATGAAAATATAAAACATCAGTAAGGGGCTCGGCCAGCCCTACTCAGATGTATTCATTGGTTAGTGGGTTGGATAATGGACTAGTCCATAGGTGCATCCATGAGGTCATCAGGGGGTGTGGTCTTGATTGAGGGTCTCCAGATGATGTGGCATTCTGTGATTGGTCAGTCCTATAGAATTCCGCTTCCTCCAGGAACTTCTTATTAGAAACAGAATGTAGACCTAGATCCAGTCACGATCTTACACTCCATGGCATGGTGTGATCAAACAGGAAATGGCAGTCATGTTTAAGTCACAATTAAGCTTATGCAATGTAAAATAATACACACTATGGGTTGTTTCTCTCAAGCCCTTTTGTATTGAGGTTAATTAAGTATTTGATCCTATGTCTCTCCTCAACAGTCACCTGCAGCGACAGACACAGAACTTGCCCGCTATCCAGTTCGCCAGAGTCCCGTTTTAGGTCACTACTGGCAGCAATGACCAGAGAACAACCAACTATCAAGTGTTCCTGTATTATCAGCCGTCACATATATGGCAAAGGCCATAGAACCGGTCGATTATACTGCATGATCATGTATCATAAGGTTGTCTATGACAATAGTCACTAAATCACTATTCAGGATGGAGTCTTGTTCCGGCACCCTCCGCCAGTGGCAACAAGGGTCTCGGAATCTGTCCACTGTTCAGCGCATCAGATTCCCTGACCGCAAACGGATCACATCACTGTCTGTGACTGGCATCTCAGAACTAGTCATCATTCCTGTACGCAGGTTTTTCAGTGCTATCCAGGATGTGGTTGCCTACGTTATTGGTTACTTTTTTCTGACTACTGCCTAGTGAGCCAGATTCACCCTTGATCACGCAATGCACACAAGGATTATGGAAGCAGACTGCTGAGTTCAGTGGGCCCTGTACACCTCTCGGTGGCTCAATGGTTCCAACCGAGTGTTTCCATATAGCTACCTACAACCATGGCTATTGGGCCCTGTCCACTAGTCAGGCAACCAGGGTCTCTACCTTACTCACCTCAGATATACCATTGGGAACAAATAGCTACCACTACTGTAACCCATATACCCATCAGGTGTCGTGGTCCATTACTGCACCCAGGAATCAGAACACTTACCTGCGAGATACCATGTTCCGGTCGCAGTAGAAGTCTGGCAGTCTGTCTATTACCGTGTAGCCACACTGTCATCTCCAGCCCCGGCTACTACTCAAGACGCTTGATTGTATAGCTACCAGGATCCATGTCCTATCCTTCTCTTTGAGAATTGGGCACCCTAGTTATGTTGTATCCCTACAGTGGCTACAGTACTGATTCTCTATCCACTCCTCATACTAGGTTTCAAATTCCTTGGTCTAGACCAGGGGTCCCAAACATGCGGCCCAGGGGCCGCATGCCGCCTCTGGGGCTTCAAAGTGTGGCCCTTGCCACCGTGGAAAACGTAAGGATGCCGGGATCCACTGTGCAGGGGGTTGCCACGGTGCGCTGTGTAAGGGGTCACCGCGGTGCAGTGTGCTGGGGACTGTGGCTTTATTATCACTTCCTGCAGCCGCTACGACAAGCTCCGAGCCTCCTTCGCTCAGCTACATCAATGGAAGCTGGCTGGCCAATCAGATCAGACTCGCAAGTGACTTTGGCCAATTAGAAATTTCAGGGATGTCATACGCTGACGTCACTTGTGGGTTTGTGATCTTATTGGCCCGCCAGCTTCCATTGATGTAGCTGAGGGAAGGAGGCACGGAGCTTGTCGCAGCGGCCGCAGGAAGTGATAATAAAGCCGCAGTCCCCAGCACTAGGCACAGTGTCGGCCCCCTGCACTAGTGGATCCCGGCATCGTTAAGGTGTGTGTGAGCGAGAGTGTGTGACTATGTATGAGAAAGTGTGTGTGCATGTGTGTGTATGAGAGTGTGTGTACGCAAAAAGAAGAAAGACCAGGTTGGGACATAACTACAAAGTGGCATCAGGATGAGGACATTACTACAAGATTAGGGTCAGAATGGGGACATTACTACATGATGAGACCCAGGATGGGGACATTACTACAAGATGAGGACAAAAATGGTGACATTACTACAAGATTGGGATGGGGACATAACTACAAGAAGGACCATAATGGGGGACATTAATATAGGATGGAGACCAGTATGAGGACATTATTACAAGAAGGGGACCAGGATGGGGACATTACTACTAGAGAAGACCAGGATGGGGACATTACTACAAGAAGGGAACCAGGGTAGGGATATTACTACAAGAAGGCGATCAGGATGGGCGACATTAATATAGGATGGGGAACAGTATGAGGACATTATTACAAGAAGGGGACCAGGATCTAGCGTATTACACAAAGAATAGTGTGGTCCTACGCAAGGTTGTCTGTCGTTTTCACAAAACCTTGTCAATTCCATGCTTACTATTATTTTCAGGCTTCAAAGGCTCATTTTATGTTCCTAAAGTTTCCCAGTTTTCCTTTGGTCAAAAGACGCTTTTTAACCTTAGGTTTTTTCTCCGCCATAACACTGTAATAGTCTCCCTCCCTTACCAAGTTAACGGAAGGAGCCACCTACCAGGTCCTTCTTGCGACTTCGAAGGCATGGGGAACCGCACTCTGTCTCAGTCTGTCTGAAGGAGTTTTCTCGACACGGCAGACCCAGTTGTTCTAAAGGGATCTGTCTGTTGTCTGCAGCTTTTTGGCTAACCATGTTCCAGGGGCTAACCCGCGCAGGTCTTCACCGGCGCTCTGGTATGTTTTTCCAAAATTCCCACTGTCCAGGGCTTCATAAGCGCCCTGTCTTTCCTTATTTTCCACAGGACAAATGGCCTTAGTCTTGTGGAGCTGACTTATCCACCTCCTGTGTAGTACATGGCTACATGTTGTGTTTTTTTTATCTTCCTTCTAGTTTCTTTCCTATCCCAGGTACGATTTTTCCCTGCGGATGGATCTACCAGTTTTGTTCTCTGGTGTTTGAACCTCGCCGAACTTCAATGGAAGACCTGAAAATGGGTAGTACCTTTTGGTTTTCTTAGTTCCACATGCCGTTTTGCTGTGATCAGGGGGAGATCCCCTCTTAAGGATCTAGAAGTCAGTCTCTGGACTTATCAACTCCAGATGCTGGTTATACTGGTAGGATCAATCCTAGCTAAGATTATCTGCTAAGGTTTTTTCTCGGTCACACGTGCCCTATTCTTCCTTTTAATTTGGCCCCAGGTTATACCTAATTTACAGCTTTCAGCGACCACTTCATTTCCGAAGACTGGCCCCTGCTCTTACACTCAAAGCTTCTTCCTCGCACCCTTGGGGACTGCTTTGGGACGTCCCATGGTATCCTGTGTCCCCCAATGAGGCGACAGAGAAAAGAAGATTTTTGTGTACTCACCGTAAAAATTTTTCTCTGAGCCATCATTGGGGGACACAGCACCCATTCTTATATTATATCATCATTTGGGCCAAAACATCAGGGTCTCTGATTGCTTCTCTCCTACTGCTTTTTGCACAAAATGATCAGGCACACTCCAGCCTGGGGGTGTATACTGCTGAGGAGGAGCCAGATTTTTATTCTTAATTAGCATAGTGTCGCCTCCTGGTGGCAGCAAGCATACACCCATGTTATCCAATGTCCCCCAATGATGGCTCAGAGAAAGATATTTTACGGTGAGTAGACAAAAATCCTCTTTTCTCTGCAATCATATATGAAATTATTGAAGCAAAGGTATGATTGCGTTCAGCATTCCAGTGTCTGTAAGGGACTGGCTTCACTTTTTAGTCTTAAATCCTGCTTGTTCGTTCCCTTTAAAGAGTGTTCAAAAAGTACCAGTATAGGTGGTGAGGATCTGCTTACCAGGGGGAGGATCCACTGCTGGGACCAATCACACCAAAATGGGAATAGAGGACCCTTTTCATTATTGGTGGTGGTGTCTTCTAGCTATATAAAGGGGTAATCAATCTGAGTGTGCTACTAGGTATGTACTTGTGTAAGGAAAGCTCCACCAAGGCCCTTATTGTATTGTTGGTCCTAGGTCCTGGCAGCTGCTTTTTTAGCCCTTGGCCTGAACCACGAGTTTTCGTACTGTGTGTGAGCAAAGCTGGTGGCCTCAGTAGTGAATCAGGCTTTTTCTGTGGCTGCATAGATTGAGAAGCAGGCTGTAATGACTTGATAATGAGCCTTCGGGCTGCCCCCTCCATACTAGTCATGTGCCAGCACAGGAATTTCTGCTAGGGGCATCCGTGAAGCTTTCTAATGTTGGTGCACAAGTTATAAGTAGATAAGCCAGCATGATTTTTTTTTTTTTTGTCTATTACCATTTAACTTTTACCTTCTACAATTAATACTGCTTTTTTACGAGTTGAATAAAACATAGGTTCTTACACTATATGCTTTTATTCCTGTCTGTAAGTGATTTTTGATTTGGACAAAATGCTCTGTAGATGTTGCCTATGGTAAAGTGCTAGCTTGTATAGATAAGTGTGCTGAAGTCACACTTTGTATTGCAAGCATGAGTTTAATGCAATTAATTTTGCAGATGTCATTGCGGTATTTAACAATCACCCATCCTCCCCATTTTATATCTTGCAGAGGAAGGACTCCATGGGATTGTGACTTGTACAGCATGTGGACAGCAAGTAAATCACTTTCAGAAAGACTCCATTTACAGACATCCTGCTCTTAAAGTCCTCATTTGTAAGGTACACATGGTTTAATATGTTCTGTGATGTCTTCTCACTGCTAGTATACAACAGGGGCAGCCTTCAACAAAAAGTAATACATCCCTCAATTCTGGCTTTACATGGGAGTCCTTTACTAGACCTTGTATGCTTTAATGGGGATATCTTCAGATGTGTTTAATCCTCAGATGTAAGTGGCCACTGAGGATTCTTGATCACCTCACTTTTCATACAACACTTACGAATTTAAAAATCAAAAACAAAGAGAGCGTTTTTATGCATATCCTCTATAATACCAGTCAAAATAATAGCTCAAGATGTGGATTATTTGCAAGTGCCGTGCATATTATTATTCCATCATTTGAGAAATAAGGACTGGTATAACATTATTGAAATAGAAATCACAAGACAAAGGTATTTCATGGCGATAGACACAGAACTGGCACCATACACATAATGGAGAGGAGTACAAAAACGACCAAATAGGATAGACAAAGCCCCTCACAATGATAATTGTTAAACTTTGGCAACAGTAACGTGCATCTATTCAGAAATCTAATATTTTTAGTTTAGTGATCATGTATATAAAACTACCAAAAGGAAGTACCTAAGGTGCAAGGGGACCAATATGTTCAAGTAAAGTTACTCACCCATCTCTAAGGTGCACTGTTACAGCAACAGGAGGACTGTGTCTGCTCGCAGACCCCGACATGTGTTTCGTCGGCTTCTTCCTTGGGGGCTACGGCCCTAGCCTGTCACCGTAACAGTGCACCTAAGAGATGGGTGAGGGACTTTACCTGGACATATTGGTCCCCATGAACCTTAGATACTTCCTTTTGGCAGTTTTATATACATAATCACTATCCTGGATATGAGATTTCTGTAAAGATGCACATGTTTCTGTTTAATCATGTAATCTTAAGGTACCGTTACACACAGAGATATCTCTGGAGACATTGCTTGCAACTCACTGGTTGCAGTGAAATTATGGACAGTGTACCATTTTGTATACGGCGACAAAATGGAACACTGTGTCCATGATTTCACTGCAACCAGTGAGTTGCAAGCAATGTCTCCAGAGATATCTCTGTGTGTAACGGTACCTTTACTCTCTCAATCGCCTCATTGGGGACACAAAACCATGGGTTTTATGCTGCAGTCATTAGGAGGCTGACACTAAGTGAATATAACATGTAAACTTACTTTTGCCAGAGTTAACTAATTATCATTGTGAGACTGTCTATCCTATTTGGTCATTTTGTACCCCTCTCCACTATGTGTATGGTGCCAGTTGTTCTGTCTCTACCCCATGAAATACAGTACCTTTGTCATGTGATTTCTATTTTTGTAATGTTTTACAAATCCTTTTCTCTTTCTCCTCATTAAGGGACACAGGACAATGGGTGTTATGCTGCTATCTCTAGGAGGCTGACTCTAAGTGAATATGAAAACAAGTTAGCTCCTCCCCTGCAGTATACACCCCCTGGCTCGGCCAGGCCCTACCAGTTTTAACTTAGTGTCTGTAGGAGGCAGATGAGGTCTGCAGAACCACATCCTTTATATTTTTCATTTTTTGAATATCTACACAGCTGAAGTTTTTAGATGGGTGACCGCTCTCTAGGGCACCGCTCTCCCACAACCACCAACAGGCAGGAACGTGGAGTGTCGCCTCTACGTACCCCCTCCTGTGATGCTGATGCTGGATGCATCATGTGCTGCGCCTAACTTACTGGACTTCTCTGGGAGACTGTTCCCCTAAGGGCACCGTTTTCCCGCAATCACCAACGGAAAGGCACAACCCCGTATTCCCCTCCTCACCTGCCGCAGACTCCCAGTATCCTATCGTCAGGGGACAGACTGCCAGACCTCCTCAGCCACCTAGGCAGGAGCCTGGGTTGTAGGCATCCTAGAGACAGCAGCATAGCTCCCCAGCCTCTCACACACAGAGCCTGGGTAGAGACACCTGGCACCCAGGAGGCAGCCTAGAAAGGCATCCTACAGAGGACAGCACGCTCCTCAGCCTTTCACACACAGAGCCTGGGTTGAGGCACTGCACTGTGAATACCAGCACGGCCTCCTGAGTGAACAGAGGTGAGAACTTTCTATGGCACCCGACACCGGCACCCACTGGGATCAGCGCCAGTAATGGAGGAGGACTCCCCCAGCTACCTGATCTCTTCCCCAGCAGCCTTAGATACCCTTCTATCCAGACGTCGTCCAGTGCGGCCGTGGGCACAAATGTAGTCCCCCCGGCTTAGGGCTTGGTTTGTGATCTCCGCCCCCCGCCTGCCCCTTCGCTGACGCGGTACCTCTGCAGACGCCCCCGGACTGACATCACTTCGGCGGGAACTCAGCCCACCGGTTCAGGTACGCCCCTTGCCGCGCGCTTCCCTTGTTTTTCTACTTCTTGTCCATTGCGGGATTCCGGGCGCACTGGGTACTGTACTTCTCACACTGGCACAGAGCACACGTGGGGCCTTATTCCAGCACAGCCTTCGGTACACAGGACCATCGGGCTGCACATCAGGGGCTCTCCCTTCCTGGTAAGAGCTGCACAATCAGTCTGCACAGTACTTTGCTGCTACAGCTCATTTCTGCCTATATCAACCACTATATATTTCCCTGGAGTGCCCTTGTGTTAACTAATATGCAGACCTCAAAGGTTTCAAAGAAAACAAAATCCCATACTGTCTACTATACTTCCTGTGTCACCTGCAACTCTGACCTTCCGCGCAGCTATACCAGCCCACACTGCCAGGCCTGCATCCCTGCAGAGACCCAGGAGCC
Organism: Allobates femoralis; assembly: GCA_033576535.1. Taxonomy (NCBI): domain Eukaryota; kingdom Metazoa; phylum Chordata; class Amphibia; order Anura; family Aromobatidae; genus Allobates; species Allobates femoralis. Next base: position 92,593,969 of record JARQOC010000008.1, read on the forward strand.
CACCGCCGGCACCACGACATCTGGTGCGCTGAGCCCGCCAGACTGGGCACAACTCCTTTCCCAATCGATGGAAAAGTGTCCCAAAACCTGGTCCAAGCTATGCAGCACCGCCCCTCGAGCGGCACACCCAGCAAGGGCAGCGTACAAGCAGTTGATCCCTTACTAGAGGGCCCATCAGACTGGAGCAGGTCACGTACCCCACCTGCAGGCATGGCGAGAAAGAGTCCTCACAGTAACGTTTCTTCTGAAGGCTCTCATGCTTTCCCCACCCGAGAATCGGGACCAGGCTCTCCCTTATTTGACGGGCTCCAGGACATTGGCTCAGACCCAGACCTGAATGACTCTTATGGCTTAGAATTCTCAGATAGTCAGGCGATAGTTGACAACCTGATATCAGCAGACAACGAAAAGCTCAAAGTGGACGACACTCCGACTACAACATCGGATCATGCAGTATCATCTAAAAGGGTCAAATGTCCGCAAAAGCTCTTTGCGGACCATCCCGAGTTCCACGACATTTTGTCCAAACAATGAAAAGAGACTGGAGAAACGTTTTGGAGGTCGCAAACCCATTGAGGTGCGATACCCCTTTGGCTCTGCTCTCTTCAAAGATTGGACGGACTCCCCACCGGTCGATACCCCCAGTCTCCCGCCTTGAGGCAAAGACGTCGCTGTCCCTGCCGGAGGGGGCAAATGGAACAACTCGCACGTTCAACTTTTGAGGCTGCGGGCTCAAATAGCCACAGCAGGAGAATACCTGATTAAGGCTTCTCTAGATTCGGCCACCTGTGCAGCCTTTGCAGCTTCTAATGCCATCGCCATACGCAGAGCCTTCTGACTCAGACAATGGCAGGTAGATTCTGCATAAAAAAGTTAAGCAGCATCCCTTACCACACTGGACGACATTTTGGTGAAAGGCTGGACAAACTCATCTTGGATGCCCCTGGAGGCAAGAACACCTCGCTCCCCAAGCACAAACAGAGACGGCCATTTCTTAGACGACGGCACACTTCCTTTCGCTCCTTTCCCAACTCCTTTGGTTGTGTGTCCTCCCGAGCTCCCACCTCCACTAAATGACCACCTTGTGTGGCTCTGTCTCTACGATCGTTTTACAAGGAGAACTCAACCTGTCAATCCAGACCTAGACAGTCCAGACCCAAGGACTCTTTATCCCATCGTTTTTCCTTTTCATGACTCGCACTCCTCTCCGGAAGACACTCCCATCGTAGGCGGTTACGTTTATTCAGTCATTTTCTGATCATCATAATGGGAGACCCAGACAATGGGGTTTAGGGCTCTGCCCTCCGGAGGCCACACTAGGTACTACAAGTTTGTAGACACCGCCCCCTCCGCTTATAAACCCCCACCGCAGGGAACATCCTCAGTTTTAAACTTAGTGTGCTCGGAGGATCACGCTTTGCTTGCACTTCACAGCATTCTCACAGCTTACGTGATGGCGTATGAAGACAAGGTAAAATGGTCCCGGTCGGGACCTTCGGCAGTCTCCCTGCTCACCCTTGTGGAACACGCAGGTGGAGGTACCGGAGGGCCTAGGGCCTGGACACTGCGTGTCCCCCCGGTACGCTGTCGCGCTCCTTTCCATCCCTCCCTGGGGGGCTCTGGAAGGTGGGAGATAGGAGCCTCGCACAGCTCCGCTCCGTCCGAGGCCTCCCTAAATGGTGCTTACAGACCGGACTGGAGCCAGCCCAGTCCGAGGCCTCCCTAAATGGTGCTTACAGACCGGACTGGTGCTGAAACCCCCGTCCGAGGCCTCCCTAAATGGTGCTTACAGACCGGACCGGCACTGAGGCACGGTGTGTTACCGGTGTGCCTGGGGGTAGTGTCTGACACTTTGTGTTCTGGCACTCAGACCGCGCGCTACCCTCGGGTCCGCGGTTCTGGCGGTGTACCCTGTGCTGGGGTCACCCTGCTGACCGCCTGTGGTTTTCATAGGGCTGCGGCTGTGGCTCGGATTTTGTCTGCGCCCGGGTATTGTGTTTTACTCCCGCGCTGCGGCTCCGGCACCTGCGTTATGTCATGGCTGCTGGAGAGATGGAGGCCTGTGTTTTCACAGGGGCTGAGGCTGTAGATGCAGGTGTTTTGTTTTACATGCAGTCTAAGTATTGTACTATCACAATACTTCCCGCGCTGCGGACTCCGGCGCCTACATTACTGAGGCTGCCTGAGGAGATGTGAAGCAGCCCTGGTGGTGATGTCATCGAGGGCGTGCGTGTGTGCTTCCCGCGTATTTTCGGCGCCGCCCACAGCTTGTCTGTCGGTGGCCATCTTTTCCCCTCACTTCCCGGCTGGGATCTGACTGCAGCACAGGTCTGCACTCCAAAAGGGGAGACCGGAAACTTCGTGGAGGCCACACACGCACACCGCTTCCTCCCACCGCTTTACAGCGGTCGGTAAGCCACCGGGCTCCCCGGTTTTTGTCTGTATAGATTGGCTTATTTGCCCCTGCTGTGGGAATGTCCTCAGCTGGAAAACGTGCTGCTAAGGCGGCCAGCACCACCACTGCCTGTGCTACATGCAACGGGACGCTGGTTGAGGGGTCCTGTAATAACTGCGGACGCCCAGAGGCCCGGACTGATACTGCTGAGACAGCAGCTCCGGTGCTTTACCCTGAGGTTCAGGTGATCCCAGGGCCATGGGAAACGCAGAATAAGATTAATGAATCTCTGTTGTCCCAGTTGTCCTCCATGTCGCAATCCCTGGAGGCACTTAATAGGAGACTGGAAAGCCCAGCTACTCCTTCCAGTTACCCCCGGGTGTCTCCTTCTTCTGTTGTGAGACCCCTTAAGCGGACTCGTCGTGAGGATTCACCCGAGCTCCAGGCTCTCTCTGAGGAGGAGCGTTCCTCTGATGGTGATGAGGATGATGGGGGTTCCATACTCGGGTCTGTGTCAGAACCACCAGACGGGGTAGAGGATCTGGTGTCCTCCATCAACGAGACTTTACGTCTCGTGACACCCCCTGAGGAGGTGGACGTGCACCCGAAGGAGGTTTATCAATGGCTACGGCCAGAGGCTAGACCAAGTGGCTCCTTTATGGACCACACTAACTTTGGAAGGGTGGTCAGAGCACCCAGGTTACATCCTGGGCGGCGTTATGTCCGCAAAGTTAAGGACAATCTCTTCCCCTTTCCCCAGGAGGTGCTTCAGGAGTGGTCGCAGTCCCCGAAGGTGGACGCTTCCATGACCAGGATTGCTGCACGCTCCCTTTTCTCTGCCTCTGATAGCTCCTCGTTGAAGGATGCGACGGATAGACAGGTCGAGCAACTCGCCAAGTCTTCTTATGAGGCTGTGGGGTCTTCATTTGCCCCTAATTTTGCCACGGTCTGGACTCTGCAGGCGATCACCACCTGCTTGGATGGTATCACTGATCTGGCAGGGTCCAGTCCTGAGGTCCTGGCGCTTACCGATAGGGCAAGGGCCTATGCGGACTACGCCAGGACGGCAACATTGGAAACTGCCACCCGCTCTGCCGTGGCTTCGGCCAACGCTATAGCGATCCGCAGGTTGTTGTGGCTGCGTCTTTGGGACTCAGATGCCACGTCTAAGAAGATTTTGCAAAATCTTCCGTTCTCTGGTGACAGGCTTTTTGGCACCGAGCTGGACAAGCTGATAAAGGATTCTGCTGAGTCTAAGATCCCGCAGAATAAACCTAAGCCACGGTATACCGTTAAAAGGAACCCAAAACAGTGGTCCATTCGTTCCAGCTCACAGTCATCGGCAGCGTCTGCTTGCGCGGACCGAGGGGGCAAGCCCACTACTCAGTGGCGCCCCAAGGATCGCCAAAAGAAGCCAACGGGGGCAGCAGCTGCCACCCCCAAACCCACTTCCGCATGACTCGCTCTCTTGTCCTGCCTCCCCACAGGTGGGGGGTCGCCTGTTCCTTTTTCAGGACAGTTGGCTTCTCCACGTCCAAGACAAGTGGGTCCGAGACGTAGTCTCGCGAGGCTACAGGATAGAGCTGATGTCGCAACCGGCACACCGATTCCATCGGTCTGTTCCTTCTCCGGAAAAGGCTCAGGCTTTTCACCTGGTGTTGGAGGGGCTCCGCAGAGACTGAGTAGTGGTCCCAGTGCCCTCTGGGGAGAGGTTCCGGGGTTTTTACTCCAACCTCTTTATCGTCCCAAAGAAGGACGGCTTTTTTCGCCCGGTTTTGGACCTCAAGCTGTTCAACCGTCATGTGTTGGTTCGGAAGTTCCGCATGGAATCCCTGCGCTCCGTGATCGCGGCTGTGTCACAGGGAGACTTCCTGGCGTCCATAGATATCCGAGACGCTTACCTTCACGTGCCCATTGCACCGGCTCATCAGCGCTGGTTACGATTCGCAGTGGGGGACGAACACTTCCAGTTCGTGGCACTACCCTTCGGGTTGGCCTCAGCTCCGCGGGTGTTCACGAAGGTGATGGCCTCTATGATGGCTCTCCTGCATGTGCAGGGACACGCCGTCATACCTTATTTAGACGACCTGCTGGTCAGGGCGCCATCGGAACACCTTTGTCGGGAGAGTTTGGAGGTAACCATGAAGTCTCTGGAACAGTTTGGGTGGCTTCTCAATGTCCAGAAATCAACCCTGGTTCCGACCCAGTCACTGACGTATCTGGGCATGGACTTCCACACAGACTCAGCTCTGGTGTCTCTGCCACGAACCAAGCAGCTGGCTATTCAATCAGGAGTGCAAGATGTCCTCCTGTCACCACAATCATCCCTACGGGTCTTGATGAAGCTGGTGGGCCGCATGGTAGCTGCGATAGAGGCGGTGCCTTTCGCACAATTTCGCCTCCGTCCTCTCCAGCTGGAGATTCTCCGCAGATGGGACAAGAGGACTTCCTCTCTGAATCGGCTGGTGGCCCTTTCCCAACCGACCAGGGATTCCCTGCAGTGGTGGCTCCAGCCACGTCACTTGTCACGGGGCCGGTCTTTCCTCAAACCGTCATGGTTAGTGGTGACCACCGACGCCAGTCTGAAGGGCTGGGGTGCGGTGTTCTTACACCACAGGGCTCAAGGACTCTGGACTCAGTCGGAGTCGACGTTGCAGATCAACGTGCTGGAGATCAAGGCGGTCTATCTGGCGCTCCTGGCGTTTCAGAAGTTCCTGTCAGGACAGCCCATCCGGGTTCAGACCGACAATGCGACGGCCGTCGCGTATATAAACCATCAGGGAGGGACCAGAAGTGCTCAGGCCCTCACCGAAGTCCACCGCATTCTCTCTTGGGTGGAGGACAACGACTGCCGGATCTCCGCAGTTCACATCCCAGGGGTCGAGAACTGGGAGGCCGACTACCTGAGCCGGCAGGGGATGGACGCCGGAGAGTGGTCTCTTCATCCAGACGTCTTCCGGGACATCTGCAGCAAATGGGGCACTCCGGACGTGGATCTGATGGCCTCGCGGCTGAATCATCAGGTGCCGCAATACATGGCAAGATCGTGGGATCCTCAGTCTCTGGGGGCGGATGCCCTGATCCTGAGTTGGTCCAGCTTCCATCTACCATATGTGTTCCCGCCTCTGGCTCTGATTCCCAGGGTCCTGTGGAAAATCAGGACGGAATGCAGAGTAGCCATTCTAGTGGCACCAGATTGGCCCAGGAGGTCCTGGTATCCGGACCTGTGGCAACTGTCAGGCGGACACAGGTGGGCTCTGCCAGAACGCGCAGATCTTCTCGCGCAAGGCCCATTCTTCCATCTCAATTCCAGGGCCCTCAGATTGATTGCATGGCTCTTGAGGCCTGGCTACTAACGTCCAGAGGCTTCTCTCCCACGGTGGTTGCCACTATGAATCGGGCCAGGAAGCCCGTATCTAGGAAGATATACCACAGAACGTGGAAAATCTTTTTCACCTGGTGTGCCTCGGGTGGAAGGTCCCCGTGGCCCTTGTCCATCCCGACGTTGTTGGCTTTCCTACAGTCGGGTTTGGAGTTGGGCTTATCCCTCAGTTCCCTGAAGGGTCAAGTGTCAGCTCTTTCAGTGCTGTTTGACAGGCGCTTGGCGCTCCTCCCGAAGGTCCGTCAATTTCTGCAGGGAGTGTCTCGGGTGGTCCCGCCCTACAGGCGACCTCTGGACCCTTGGGATCTTAACATGGTCCTGGCGGCACTGCAGAAACCGCCGTTTGAGCCACTGAGAGACATTTCCCTCTCTCGTTTATCCCAGAAGGTAGTCTTTCTGGTGGCGATTACGTCTCTGAGAAGGGTCTCAGAATTGGCTGCACTTTCGTGCAAGTCTCCTTTTCTGGTGGTTCACCAAGACAAGGTAGTGTTGCGCCCGTGGCCAGAATTCTTGCCAAAGGTGGTTTCCTCTTTCCACCTGAACCAGGAGATTGTTCTCCTTCATTTTGTCCCGCTCCCGTTCATCAGGTTGAGCGCGACCTCCATACTCTGGATCTCGTGAGGGCTGTACGCATTTGTGTCCAGGACTGCCTCCTTCCGGAGTTCGGATTCATTGTTTATCCTTACGGCGGGTCGCTGTAAGGGGTCCGCGGCGTCAAAGTCAACCTTGGCCAGATGGATCAAGGCTCCCATTCAAGAGGCTTACCAGTCTTCTGGTTTGTCTCTCCCGGTGGGATTGAAGGCGCATTCGACCAGAGCTGTCGGTGCCTCCTGGGCTTTGCGACATCGCGCTTCTGCTCTACAGGTGTGTCAGGCGGCCACTTGGTCCAGTCTGCACACTTTCTCTAAGCACTATATGGTGCATGCCCATGCCTCTGCGGATGCAAGTTTGGGCAGGCGGGTCCTTCAGGCGGCGGTTGCCCACCTTTGAGGGGGACCATGTGTTATCCGTCTTTTGAGGAACTATTCCCGCCCTGGGGTATTGCTTAGGACATCCCCATTGTCTGGGTCTCCCATTATGATGATCAGAAAAAAGAGAATTTTGTTTACGTACCGTAAATTCTTTTTTCTTGAATCATCAATGGGAGACCCAGCACCCACCCAGTTGTTCTGTTGCATGTTTTGCATTTGATCTGTTCCCTGTTGGGACAGTTTTTTCCGGGTTGTTGGACCGTCTGTGCACGGTTTCTTTCCCGATGTTTCGGGTGTGGTTTATTTGTCTCCTCGCAGCTTATGGACCAAACTGAGGATGTTCCCTGCGGTGGGGGTTTATAAGCGGAGGGTCGGTGTCTACAAACTTGTAGTACCTAGTGTGGCCTCCGGAGGGCAGAGCCCTAAACCCCATTGTCTGGGTCTCCCATTGATGATTCAAGAAAAAAGAATTTACGGTACGTAAACAAAATTCTCTTTGTTTGGCTATCCTTCACAGATGACAGATGGGTCAAAGATCTCGTGTCTCCTGGCTACTAGAGTTTACGTTCCGCCCCCAAACTGTTTTTTCCCTTTCAACCCCCCAAAGTCAGCAACGGGATTTCATACTTTTTTCCGCACAATTTCCTTGCTCCTACTGGCAGGGTTTGTCGTTCCTGTACCGGACCCAAACATTTCAGAGGGTTTTATTCAAACCTCTTTGTGGTTACCAAAAAGGATGAATCTGTGCGCCCTATCCTGAACCTCAAACATCTGCCGCTTCAAGATGGAGTCCCCACGCTCCAAAATTGCACCTATGGAGGAAGGAGTTTCTTGCCTCCATAGACATAAGGGAAACGTACCTTCATGTGCCTATTGCTCACACACATCAACAATTGCTGCGCTTTGCAATCCATGAGGAGCGCTTCCAATTTGTAGCCTTACCCTTCGGCCTTGCTACGGCGCCGAGGGTATTCTCAAAGGTAATGGCAGCCACAATGACCATCCTTCACTGCTGAGGTGTAGACCACCTAGTCAAAGCCCCCTCCTTCCCAGCCTGCACGGAGAGTGTCCAGATGACCATATTAGAATCTGAGTCCTCAGTGGTTGATACCTTTTTAATGGCTAAGGGTACTTTCACATCAGTGTTTTTTTTAAATCGCGGCAGATGCGGTGAAAAAAACGCATCTGCCGCGATTACTGCATACCGGCTGCACTTGCGGCACAGTTGCAGCAAGCCCCATACAATGTATATGCGGGCTTGCGGCAGGTGCGGCAAGTCCGGTTTTGGCACTTGTGGCAGGTGCGGCCGCGAAAGAAACACGGCTAACCGCGGGTTTTTTCGCGGCCTCAAGTGCCAAAACCACACTTGCCGCACCTGCCGCAAGCCCGCATGTACGTTGTATGGGGTTTGCCGCAACTGTGCCGCAAGTGCAGCCGGTATGCGGTAATCGCGGCAGATGCGTTTTTTTTTTTTCACCGCATCTGCCGCGATTTAAAAAAAAACGCTGATGTGAAAGCAGCCTAACTGAAAAGATAGTCAGTAAAGCAAGCATTCAGGACACTATGACCTCTTTATCAGGCTGATAGTGACACAAATTCTGAAGACACACATATATACATAAGCAGGGTGAGAGAATGCAGTACCATTATCAGCCTGATGAAGGGGCCATAGTGTCCCGAAAGCTCGCTTCACTTACCATCTTTTCAGTTAGCCATTAAAAGGTATCAACCACTGACTACTCTCAGATTCTAATATTTTTCTATCTACTGGTTAACACTGGATCTACATTTTTTTACCTTATCAGATAACCATAGACACTCTTTCACTACTGGGTTGGCTGGTCAACCTGAAAGAAATCCTCTCCGATCCCTGCCCAGCCTATTACCTTCCCGGGCATGGGTTTCCTGCACTCCATCCGTTTTGGGACTAGGGTTCTAGGCAGAATAAGCATAAGCATGAGCATGTGCAGATCAGCAATATGCATGAATAAGAAGGGAATTGGTCAGCACTTTAAAGTGTAGGTGCTCATTTCAGTTAAGATACTGAATCGGGTTTAATCTTGTAATTGTGAAACTTTGTTAATTTTTTCACTTGTTTTTAACTGCATTTCGTACCTTTTTAATAAGTTCTCGCTTTTGTCCTTTCTGCATTTATAACCTCAGACTTGCTATAAGTATTACATGAGCGATGACATCAACCGTGATGCTGATGGAATGGATGAACAATGTCGGTGAGTTGCATTCTCTCTGCCCCATTACCCAGTAAATAAAGGTATTTTATTGTCTGAATACATATTGTATCATCTGCATTTACAAAGGTGAAATGGTCTTTCCTGTGATTATATATCCTATGATGATACTTGTATTGGACGTGTCAGAATTCTGGACTAATTTGCAATTTTTTGCACAGCTATGGCCACCACCTCCACGTATAAATGTGCTGAGAACAATGGCAATTAAGGATCAGTAGGTATAGAGCCATGACCGCTCCTTGCCCTAAGGCCGCTCAGGTGGCTGGAACAGAATAGAACTTCCTCCCTGTCTGTAAACCTTCTGTATAGATCCTCCACTAGGGTACATGTACTGTTTAGTACAAAACCATTTGGACAATGAAACAGTTTTAACCTGTCGCCCCCCTGGTGTCTTCTAAAGTGAAAGCTCCACTAAATGCAGTGTTTATGCTGCATTCAGGGAAGGTGTGTACCATCTCTCCCCGCCTCCTGCCTGTGTGTGTCCGTGTTCCGCCTCCTCTTCTGTGGGTTAGCCCTCCTCTTCGGCTCCACACAGACACACACACAGGCAGGAGGCAGAGAGGACTGTTTTTTTTTGTAAAACCTACACTAATGTAACCCTTGTTCCTCAATGATGGAATAAAATCTGCACTGCTTTTGAAGATTGGTGAGTGCCGCCTGCATCTTTATTCATATGTTAAATAAAAATGATTAAAGGGATCCTGTCACCTCCAAAACGCCTCCTAAGCTATCAAAACATGTCCCTGCACCATCTTATCACTAATCTCACACTTCTTTTGTCTCCTAAAAGCATCCTGTGAAAGTGGAGAAAAACGTTTTAATACTTACTCATTAGTGATTATAATTAGCAGGGGCTATATTCTTTAGTCACCAGGGGGTGTTCTTTTGCAGCTCCAGGATCCAGCCCTCTCTCTGTCTGTGCTTAAGTGAAACTGAAACTGAAGGCAGGACTAATGATTTGCATTCTGTGAGTGATAGAGAGGGGGGAGGGCAATGCCTGCACATCACAGCAGAACACACAGACAGGGTGGATCCAGGAGCTGCACAACAGCCCGCCTTGGTGACTAAAGAATAGTCACTGCTAATTATAATCACTAATGAGTGAGTATTAAAACGTTTTTCTCCACTTTCACAGGATGCTTTTAGGAGACAAAAGGAGTGTGAGATTAGTGAATGGATGCTGCAGGGACATGTTTTGCTAGCTTAGGAGGCGTTTTGGAGGTGACCGGATCCCTTTAACACTTTTTAGATATGATTTTGAGCCAAGTCACCTGTGTCTATTGTTTGAGGGCTGATGTTTTATTTTGAAACTGAAAATTGACTCTTCAAGCCCTTAGTGATGGCTTTCGTTTCTCCCTAAATTGTGCCCATTGTCCATTGATCTCAGGAACCTACTTGTACAGACGTTTACTAGAACTGGTATACAGCTTCTTTATTGCTGATCCATTTTGGCATTGAGACAATGTCACTCTTCTGTAGTGCAGTATTTTCTTTGTACTGAGCACCTAGTAGTACCACAGTAGAATAGTCTGAGGGTCCACCTGTGTTTTTCCATACAAAGCATATGTTGATGCTTTTAATACTGTGTGTAGGAAAGGACTAGGTTAGCCCAGCCTCTGAATCCAGCTACAGCTCTTAATTCTCTGTGAAGGTAAATATGCGTTTAATAAATTCAAGATACATGTTAATATGTTGGTTTAAGTACATTTCTACAGACTTAAAGGTACAGTTATGGTGTACACCGGAGCTGGCCTGTATTAATGTTATCCTAATGAGTTGCTGCTCTGACCTTTGGGGGGTACTGCGTATATCCCCTCTTAGTTTTCAAATACTAGTGATTTAGAAAAGTGGTTAAGGATAGGCGCTAACTCTTAGGTAGGCATATCGACTAAAATAAATTATCAGATTCGTCTGTTCAACCCCTCCTTTGGGATGTTTATCTAAAAAGCAAATACATTTTATCCTATTACATTATTTGATACTAGCTAGTACGTGTACAGTTTCTTGTTTTATTCACTATGCACCAATTCAGGTAGTATAAAACAATCTGTTGTTCTTTAAAATGTGCGTGTAATACACACTATTAAAAATGTTTATTAAAAATGCACTTAAAGTGCCAACCAATAAAAATATATACCTAAGAAGTATATGGTATCTAGTATAATACCCCAATAAATGGTTTTTCAAATTATAATACCATGTGTATATTCAACACAATGGAGCAGTCAGAATATAGATGGAATTCTTTCTGGAGTGATGTTATTCGTACAGATGGTCTCCTGTTTATTTGCTTTTTAAATAAACATCCCAAAGGAAGGATTGAACAGGCCAATCTGGTAATTTATTTTATTCAATATACCTACCTAAGGGCCATGTCACACGCATCAATTTGAAGAACGATATTGCTAGCGATCACATGCATGCGCGATCACTAACAATATCGTTCAGATCGCTGGTGAGCTGTCACACAGGCAGACTCACCAACGATCAATAGACCAGAGACATCGTGGAAACGATTTAAATATCGTTTCCACTATGTCTTGCTCCCGCTGCCAGGCTGTGGTAAGCGGGAGCAGGTTGGTCTCCAAGGTAGACCGCGGGTAACTAGGCAGCGCACGCTGCCTAGATACCCTATGTATACCTTGGTTACCAACCTTCTCCGCTCACCGGCTGGTATCCAAGGAACACAGCGGGTAACTAGGGTCCCTAGTTACCCACTGTGTACCTTGGATACCAGCCGGTGAGCGAAGAAGGTTGGTAACCAAGGTATACATCGGGGATCTATGCAGTGCGCGCTGCCTAGTTACCCGCAGTTTACCTTGGATACCAGCTCCCAGCGCTTGCAGAGAGGCGCTGGGAGCTGGCTTATCGGTCGTCTCCTGGTGTCACATGCAGCGATGCTGCGTGTCCACTGGGATACCAACGATAGATTTGAGGTCCTGTCCTCAAATCAAACGATGAACGATCAGCCGACTGATCGTTCAACGTTTGTAGTGTCACACGCAACGATGTCGTTTCGACATCGTTCAAGCGTCACAGAACACGTGACTTTTGAACGATATTATGTGTGAAGTGGCCTTTAGAGTTAGCACCTATCCTTAATCACATTTCTACAGACTCCCAACTGCACAGTCCTGGGACATGTGACAGTTTACTGTGCTGACACTTTCCTAATATACAAGATAATGTTGCTTTCTGCTCTCAAGCTAAAAAATATCATCTTTCCAGTTGTGCCAGAGAACTAGGAGGTGGCTTTTTATTATAATTTAACAAGTCTGTTGTTTACGATGTTATTACTGCTACATAGCAGACCATAATGTTTTGTGTTTTTCTTTTCCTGTCGTAGTTGGTGTGCTGAGGGAGGAAATCTTATCTGCTGTGATTTTTGCCACAATGCCTTCTGCAAAAAATGCATTCTCCGAAATCTTGGTCGGAAGGAATTGTCTACTATAATGGATGAAGAGAGCAAATGGCATTGCTACATTTGTGAACCAGATCCTCTTTTGGACTCAGTAGCTGCGTGTGACAGCGTTTTTGAAAACTTAGAACAGTTGTTGCAGCAGAATAAAAAAAAAATGAAAGTTGACAATGATAAGAGTAAGCTTTATGACCAAACTCTGAAAAACCTAAGTTGTAATGGACAAGACAAACAAATGGATAATCCACGTTCTTGTGCAATATCCTATTATTTCAAGGCATTAATGGTTCCAAAGGAAATGTTAAAAAAGGCTAAAAGAATAATTGAGACAACAACCAGTTTAAACTCGAGTTTTGTACATTTTCTGAAGCAAGAATCTGAAAATGTGGATGCTAACCGCAGTTCTAGACTTAGACAATTAAAAGCATTTAAGTCTATTTTAGGGGACCTTAAGAAAGCACATCAAGCTTTGGAGGAAAGTTTGATTAAAGAGATGGCTTCTGATTTTGGCAAAGCAAAAAAACCCCGAGATGTTAGCGAGAATAGGCAGCCAAAAGAGAAACAAAGTGATAAAATCAGCGAACCCCGAAAAGAATCAGCCAGCACTTCTGAAAAAGAAAAAGTTAAGCATCTCTGCAATGAAAAACACACAAAGTCTGAAAACAGTGGAGATATGGAGAACGTTAATTCAGATCAGACTCAGAATGGAGAACAATGCGATATTTTAGATTCAAGCGTTGAAGGACAAGGTAATGGTGACCTAGAAGCTTCTTCTTTCCATGAAGGAGAGGTCACAGAAGATGCTGATATGGACACGCAGGATGGTGAAGTTGAAGATAACATGGCAAAGCAGAGTGAGAATCGCACTGATGACTTGACTTTGGAGGTCAGTGAGGATTCCCAAGTTGAAGACGAATCTGATATTGGCGATCAACCTGATAAATCACAAAAAATTAGACACAAGCTGAAAAAGACAAATGAAAAGGCAAGGCGTCACACAAGTGATGGCAAAGTAAACGAAGATAAAAGTAAGAAAGAGCAACAGTCTAGTGCTGACTCTGAAAATGATGGTGAGAAGACCATTTCGGCCAGAACAATGTCGAAATCATCCAAGACTTCTTTGACCCTGAAAAAAGAGAAAAAGGATCAGCAGTCATTTGAGTCTAATACTCCTGAAGCACTTGACATGGACATTGTGTCTGTTCCCTCCTCAGTGCCAGAAGATATTTTTGACAGCTTGGACGCTTCACTGGAGGCTCAAAATGTGCTAAGCGATGCTGGCTTAAAAACACCATGTAAGAAAGATGGAAAGAAAGAACCAAAGTCGCCTGCTAAAAAGGAACTGATTTTGAAATTGACTCCTGTATCTTTTTCTAAGTCCCCTTCTAAGAAAAATCAGTTAAAAGCAGAGGTTTCTGAGCAAGAATCTGATGTTGACAAAACAGTGAGCCCCAGCAATGTTTCTAGTAATGAGCATTCATCGGAAAATGAAGCGACCAAGTTAAGAAAGTCTCCTCGTGTGAAAACCACACCCAAAAGACGCCAGACTGATAAAAAGACCCCTTCAAATACAGAGGAGGAAAGTAATGATACAGATAAGGAGAAAAAGAAAAAGTCCTCTAAAAAGAAAGAGAAAAAGACAAAACACGCTTCAGACTCCGGTAAAAGTTCAAAAAGTAAATCTGAGAGAAGAAAATCTGCCACCAAAACCCATGAAAGTGGGTCTGAGTCTGACGAGATGCCGGAAGTTCTTAAAAAAGCAGCACTCATGAGCAACTCCTCCTCAGAACATGAGAGCTGCAGTGATGCCAAAAAATCTAAAAAAACAGATAAAGAAAGTCTAAAGGTAGATGGAAAACGCAAAAGGAAGAGTTCAAGTTCTGGTACAGAAGTTGCTAAGAAGTTGACAAGAAACTCGACTGCAAAAAAACGAAGAGCAAACCACTCTGATTCATCAAACTATGATTCTGAACTGGAGAAGAAAATGAAAAAAGCAGGAAATATTGAGACCACCAAGAAGGGTAAAAAGAAAACCGTAAAGAGTGAGGAGGAAAGTGGGCCGTCTACAGAGGAAACCGAAAGCAAGAAATCCAGAAAGAGTAAGGCTAAGAGCACATCACTTAAGAAAGCGCCTTCTTCATCATCTGACTTGTCTGAGGACAATCAACATAATACAAGTCACAATTCCGATGAAGGCAGTGAGGATGAGCAAAAGATAAAGCCTATAGTGGAGAATGAAGTCATATCAGCTGTTGGATTCTCGCAGTCCTCCGGTATGCATTTATTCTAATGCTTTTATTACTCTTTCCTTCTTTCTTGAATCACTTTATTCTTTATTGGTTATTCTGTTTAATATGGTCAGGTATTACCTTATTTTGGTTTCTTATTTTCCTGCTTGGATCTGTTATAGGTAGACCTTCATTATTAGAAATTCCTATCCATGTTTTGCTTGTATCCCTTTAACAGTTATAGTTAAGGAGTTCAGGTAATGATGGAGAGGCAGTAAAGTATTTTAATCTTGTGAAAAGTGTGTAGATGACTACACAACATGAGATCCTATCCTTGATTAACAAAGAAGAGTGCCATCAATGTGTATTCTGCAGACTGCAATACGTTTTCTTGCTCCTACTTAGAGTAAGATTCAGGTTCAATTTATGGAATAATTTGTAGCTTCGTAATCAGACAGGTTAAGCAGTGACACAGGTGGACATGTAATTTTAGGTGTAATAAAAATTTCTGAGATGTGTGAATGGCATGTAAAAGTAATCGGTGGACTACCACCACCACATGCTGTCACTACCACAAAGGCTTTTTCCTGTATTGCTTGCTTTAGAACTGGCAAATGAGGACTGATGTAGTAGTTTTCATTATAAAAAAAAAAATAAAATCACCAAAAACAGCAGTAAGCTAAAGTCAGGTAACAAATGTACTATCAGGATGCAGCAGGCCCCACTGATAAAGGTGGGGGCAACACAGGTGCAAAATAGCGCTAAGACAACCACTCTCGGCCTACCATATCATAAAGGGGGTGGTTGCTGGTCTTAAACATGAACACAAATTATATTTACCTAGGGCGCCAGTC
The DNA here is from genome assembly GCA_033576535.1 of Allobates femoralis. Lineage (NCBI taxonomy): Eukaryota > Metazoa > Chordata > Amphibia > Anura > Aromobatidae > Allobates > Allobates femoralis. The sequence continues at coordinate 92,609,469 of JARQOC010000008.1, forward strand.
ACACAGGTATGTGCAGTGCAAAGTGTCTGGCTTACAAACTATTAGTGACACCCATACTATTAGATCAGTGGGCTGCACAGTACTATATAAGTGCACCCCACAGAACAGACACACCAATTCCTTTTAGTCAAGTTAATACTTATGCTTTAAATGTTATGCAAAGCACTCTTATTAACCAGTTGTATGTGATGTGTAAGTTTTAACACATGTAGAACAGGCTTAGCAGTTAAAGGGAGCCTGTTGGGTGAAAAAAAAGGCTATTAACTGAGCGGGGACTGAAGCCGCCCCAGCGCCACCCCTAATACTGAAAGCTGAGTGCTGCTTGAAAAAATAAAGTTCATTCCCTCCTGGCATCGTGTATCTGGGCGCAGACTCCGGACAGGTACAAAATGCTTCTATTCTGCAGATAAACCCCATAGCTACAGATTAAAGGGGACCTGTCAATTCTCTTAAACCCTATAAATTACCAATAAGCATATGTGTGGGGCAAAATTCCCTGCCTAACCATCCCTGTCTAATGCTATTCTCACAATCCAATGTTGGAAAAAAGGATTATTATTGCTTTGTTTTCCTTATTCTAATTAGTGCTTTGACTAGTTGAGGGGCGTTGTTTTCCCCTGACTAGTTGGCCTGATAATATTTCCAGGAGAACATGTCACCATCTGGTCATGGTGAAGTTGTGTATCATTCCCGCGGCATCACTGCGCCTCTGTGTTGGGTGCATTGGTCCTGGCTTCAGAGCTGCATTGCGCATGGTCAGAGGTCTTCTGCAGTGTGCCTCTGAAGCCGTGAACTGTGCACCTGACACAGAGGTGCAGTGACGTTGCGGGAATGAGACACAAGATCTCCGTGAGCTGATGGTGATGTTGGCTCCTGGAAATTATCACATCTTAAGGGGTGTGATAACAAAGAGAGCATACTAGTTGGGGGTAACAATGCCCCTCGATTAGTCAAAGCCCTAATTAGCAGAGGGAAAACGAGCAACAGAAAGTTTTTGCAACATTGGATTATAAAAATAGCGTTGGACAGGGAATTTTGGCCCACACATGCCTGTTCATGGGGAGGGCGGGGCTGATAGGTTCCCTTTTAATAGCAATTTTCTTTGACTGGTCCCTTTTATGGTTAATCTCTTTTTATTAAATATAGAAGAAAAAAACAGAAAAAAAACTAAATATTACAGGTCATACAAATAAGTATAAATCACAGCATCAAATGGGGAATATACAATAGGACCATCAAAACAAAGTGACATTCAGTGTACACTCACTTAGTGATATGCCCTCTTCAGGGATAAAGTGATCTGCTTCCCCATCAGAAACCACTAAAACGAAAGACCCCTTTCTCAATCAAGGAACCTCCGCAATAAAGGGAATTGGTATTCTCTTGTAAGACAAAATAGTATCTAACTCTTTTTATCGAATTGAACAATAGTAAACAAGCAACTATTGGTGTAACACTTAATATTTCCTAACTAATATCAAAGCATGACTGGTCCCTTTTAAAGAAGTTATCTGAGACTTTACATATTTCTCTAGTTTCCTCATTTGGGGACACAAGACCATGGGTATTATGCTGTTTATCCATAGGAGAATGACACTAAGTAAATGTGAAACCGTTAATTCCTCCCCTGCAGTATACACCCCCTGGCTGGGCCAGACCACACCAGTTTTAGCTTAGTGTCTGTAGGAGGCACATCTATTCCTTTTTCCTTCTGGATTTTTTTCTTGAGAAGGGCGACTGCACCCCTTGGGGTCCTTCTTTCCCACAACCTACAACAGGCGGGAACACAAAGTGTCGCCTCCACGTACCCCGTCCTGCGGCGGTGGGTCACTGGGACTATGCTTCCTTCCTCGGATTCCTAGGGCGACGAATCCTTCGGGTTCCAATTTCCCGCAACCATCAACAGACGGGCATGCGGAGTGTCGTCTTCCCGTATCCCTTTCTGCACCAAGCGTAGATCCCTGCAACTGAGCCTGGCTATCCCCAGTCATCCCCCACGGGGACCTGGGTTGAAATACAACAGCCCTTCTGATGTTGCACCTGCCTGCTTCACTGCACTCCCCAGCCTCCCTCCTGGCAGCCTGGGCGGAGGATCTGAGGACCATGTGGCCATCATGCAGGTGAGCCTGTCCATGTCACTGCCCCTTCTGGGGTTTAACCACTGGCTGGTGCAGGCTTCCGGCAGAGGGTCCCCTCCCCCCCCCCCTTTTCTCTCCCTTCCGCTCAGAATGTGCACCCCCCCCCTGTCGCAGCGGCAACCATGGCGGTGACCGCCGCTGCGGCCTGTATTTTCACTACGGAGACCAATTCCACCTTTCTCTGTGCCCGGTGACGCAACAAGAGGGTGGTAGCTCCGCCCCTCGCTGACGTCGTTTGGGCGCGAGTACGGCCCACCGCTGTGGCCATGCCCCCCGAAGCCCGCACACGCTTTTCTCTGCCCTTCCTATTTCTGGCCCCTTTAAACCGGATCTTTCTGCACACGATGGAGCATCTTCTCGTCAGCGTGAGCCTGCACATGGGATACAGAACCATACGCTACATTATACTGGTAAGGCACACATACTTCCTAAGGACTGTACATTTTCAGTCCTGCCTTTAGGTCCTTCCCTTCAGTTTTTTCTCTTTCACCAGCAACTTGGTCTTCCAAGGCACTCAAGATCAAAACCCCACACAGTTTATTATTCCTCCTGTGCCATTTGTCACTCTGAGCTTTCAAGATAACATACTACTCCGTTCTGCCAGGCCTGTACCCCTGCAGAAACCCAGGAGCCCTCCGCCACCGCTGCCAGTGCCCCCGCCGTCAGCATGGAGCCTGGGGCCCCAAGCCCGCCGGAATGGGCACTATTCTTGTCCCAATCCATGGAAATACTGTCCCACAACTTGGTCCAAGCCATACAGTACCGTCCTCCCAGCAACACTGGGTCCCAATACAGGGACAACGCAGATAATCCCTCTCTAGAGAGTCCATCAGATGCTTGCAGAGCGCCTACCACGTGTACAGTTGTGGTCAGACAGATCACTCAGGAACGTGTCCCCTGCCTCTCCTCACAGCTCCCATGGATCCCCCTCTCGGGGTCATGCATCATGCTCTACCTCTTCTGATGATCCAGAAGATGGTGAATCTTGCCTGGACCTGGACGACTCTCTTGATATAGACCCATCTGACGATCATAGCAGCGGTTAACCATACCTTAAATGTGGACACTGTTCCCTCCTCAACTCCAGACCACGCAGTGTCCTTTAAGCGAGCAAAGAGGCCACAACTTTTTTGCTGACCATCCAGTTTCAGGCTATTCTAACTAAACAGAGGGAGAAACTGGACAGGCGCTTTGGTAACCTCAAGACCATCAAAGCCCGATACCCCTTCGCTTTGGCACTTCCCAAAGCCTGGGCGGACTCGCCAACTGTCAATCCACCTGTCTCTCGTCTTGCGGCTAAGACACTACTATACCTACCAGATGGATCCTCCATCAAGGATCTGAAGGACAGGCAGGTTGAGCAGCTTGCACGATCTGCCTTCGAGGCGGCAGGATCTTCCTTTTCACCTTCCTTCGCATCCGTGTGGGTTACCAAGCCAATTATGGTCTGGGCTTATACCCTACATAAATCCTTACAGGAGTATTTTCTCCCTCAACAATTCACCAACATAACTAATGAAATCACCGCTGCAGCGGACTACTTTTGCTGACTCCAATACCATCGCCATCCGCAGGGCCCTTTGGCTCAGGCAGTGGCGGGCTGATTCAGCTTCTAAGAAATCATTTGCTGGTCTCTCATGTCTTCCCGATCGCATATTTGGCGAACGTCTTGACAAACTTATGTTGAATGCCACGGATGAAAAAGGTACCTCTATTCCAAAACATAAGCCAAAGCGCCCCTTTTTTAGACGACCACAGTCTACATTTCGTTCCTTTCGCAACTCTTTAGGCTGGGCGGTCTCCCCGCAGAGACAGACCTGCCCAGTCATCATTCAAAACAAATCCTCCCTGGCAGCCCAGACAGACACAGTCTAAACCTATAGAGTCTCGATCCCATCGGTTCTCCACTTCCTGACTCCCATTTCTCTCCGGAAGACACTCCCATCGTCGTGGCCACTTATGGCTATTCAGTCACGTCTGGCTTTCCGCCACAAGCGACAGATGGGTTCGAGATCTCGTGTCTTCCGAGTACCACATAGTTTGTCTCCAGCCCACCATACCGCTTCTTCCCTTCCATCGCCCTCGAAGCCACCAAAGCACCGTCGTACCTTCTTTTGAGCGATACATTCGCTCCAGTAGGCTGGAGCCATCATTCCTGTACCGGAACCAGAGCACTTAGAGGTTTCTACTCCAACCTCTTCATGGTTCCCAAGAAAGATTAGTCTGCTCGTCCCATTTTAGAGCTCAAGCATCTGAACAAGCATGTTCGCGTGAGGCGATTCAGAATGTCCCTGCGCTCCATTACTGCATCTATGAAGGAAGGGGAATTCCTCGCCTCCATAGACCTAAAAGATGCATATCTTCATGTCCCCATTGCTCAGTCTCACCAACAATTTTTCCGCTTCACGTTACAGGATCTCCATTTCCAATTCGTAGACCTTCCTTTCGGCCTTGCTACTGCCCCAAGGGTCTTCACCAAAGTCATGGTGACTGCCATGAGTGTCCTGCATTCCAGAGGAGTAGTCGTCTTGCCTTACCTAGGCGATCTCCTAATCAAAGCTCCTTCCTTTCAGGATTGCGCAGACAGTGTCCAGATTACCGTGGACAACTTGTCTCGCCTATATTGGCTAGTAAATCTGCCAAAGTAGTCTCCAATCCCAACACAGTCAATCACGTTCCTCGGCATGACCTTGGTCTCGCTACCTAGTGACAAGAGGGCTACCCTACGTCAGGCAGTACACATTCTTCTCCGTCCTTCCTCACATTCCATTCACTTGGGCATGAGGGTCCTAGGAAGGAAGGTTGCAGCAATAGAGCCAGTCCCTTTCGCCCAGTTTCACCTGCGGCCACTACAACTGGCTCTTCTGTCTGCCTGGGACGAGCCACTTTTCACTGGACAAGACATTCCGCCAGACACCCGATGTCAGGCGCGCACTTCATTGGTTGCTTCGCCCATCCTCCCTATCCAAGGGCTGCACCTTTCTTCCGATGGACTGGCTAGTCCTCACCATGGACGCCAGCCTTCGAGGCTAGGAAGCAGTATACCGACACCACACTGCCCACAGCAGAAAGACCACACATGAGTCAGCTTTACCGATAAACCTTCTGGAGATTTGTGCAATCTCCCTTGCCCTCGAAGCTTTTCACCACCTTCTGGCGAGCCGCCATATCTGTGTATAGTCAGATAATGCTACCGCAGTAGCCTACATCAATTGCCAGGGCTGCACTCGCAGCAAAGCGGCATTCCACGAAGTCGAGTGGATTCTCCTTTGGGCAGAGTGGACGAAGTCAACCATCTCGGCTGTACTCATTCCAGGGGTGGAGAATTGGGTAGCGAACTTTCTCAGCCGCCAAGGCGTTGCCGCTGGGGAATGGTCCCTCTATCCGGACGTGTTTCGCCAGATACGTCGCTGCTGGGGGACACCCGACTTTGATCTGATGGTGTCTCGTCTGAACGCCAAGGTGCCTGCATTCATAGCTCGGTCATTCGAACCATTGTCCATCAGTGCAGACGCACTGGTATGCTCCTGGCGTCTTTTCAGACTACCGTATATCTTCCCCCCTCTCCCCTTACTCCCGAGGAAGTCCCTGTAATTCTCATAGCTCCAGACTGGCCCAGGAGCCCCTGGTACGCCGATCTGGTGCAGCTCGTCGCGGACGTCCCTTGGCGCCTCCTGGATCTACCGGGTCTCCTCACTCAGGGTCCCATTTCCCACCAGAGTTCCAGGGCCCTGAATTTGACGGCATGGCTTGTTGAGACCTGGGTCTTGACGCTCGACAGATTCTCCCCTGATGTCATCCATACCATGATCAGAGCTCGGAAACCAGCCTAGCCTTGCATTTACCACTGTACATGGAAGCTTTTTTCTGATCATCATAATGGGAGACCCAGACAATGGGGTTTAGGGCGCTGCCCTCCGGAGGCCACACTAGGTACTACAAGTTTGTAGACACCGCCCCCTCCGCTTATAAACCCCTACCGCAGGGAAAATCCTCAGTTTTAAACTTAGTGTGCTCGGAGGATCACACGCTTTGCTTGCACTTCACAGCATCTCACAGCTTACGTGATGGCGTATGAAGACAAGGTAAAAAGGTCCTGGTCGGGGACCTCCGGCAGTCTCCCTGCTCACCTTTAAGGAACACGCAGGTCGAGGTACCGGAGGGCCTAGAGCCTGGGCACATGGTGTTCTCCCGGTACGCTGCCGCACTCCTTCCCATCCCCCCTGGGGGTTCTGGAAAGTGGGAGACAGGAGCCTCGCACAGCTCCGCTCAGTCCGAGGCCTCCCTAAATGGTGCTCACAGACCGGACTGGAGCCAGCCCAGTCCGAGGCCTCCCTAAATGGTGCTCACAGACCGGACTGGTGCTGAACCCCGTCCGAGGCCTCCCTTAATGGTGCTTACAGACCGGACCGGCACTGAGATACCCTGTGTGTCTCCGGTGTGCCTGGGGGGTAGTGTCTGGACCTGATGTGTCCTGACACTCAGACCGCGCGCAACCCTCGGGTCCGCGGTTCTGGCGGTGTGCCCTGTGCTGGGGTCACCCTGGCTGACCGCCCTGTGGTTTTCATAGGGGCTGCGGCTGTGGGCTTCGGATTTTTGTCTGCAGCCCGGGTATTGTGTTTATACCTCCCGCGCTGCGGGCTCCGGCACCTGCGTTACTGTCATGGCTGCCTGGAGAGATGGAGGGCCCATGTGATGAGGTCATCGATGGGCGTGTGTGTGTGCTTCCCGCGTGTTTTGGCTCCGCCCTCAGCTTGTCCGGCGGCGGCCATCTTTCCCCCTCACTTCCCGGCTGGGATCTGATGATAGTGCACGGCTGCACTCACGGGGAGTCATTACCCTCGCGGAGGCCACACACACAGCGCTCCTTTTCCCAACCGCATTACCGCGGTCGGTAAGCCACCGGTGTACCGGTGTTTTTTCCTGTTTGACTTATTTTCCCCTACTGTGGGTATGTCCTCAGGAAGGAAAAGCGCTGCTAAGGCGGCCAGTACCATCCCTGTCTGTGCTACATGCAACGGGACACTGGTTGAGGGGTCCTGCAATAATTGCGGACGTCCAGAAGCCCGGACTGACACTGCGGAGTCAGCAGCTCCAGTGCTGTACCCTGAGGTTCAGGTGATCCCAGGGCCATGGGAAAAACAGAATAAGATCAATGAATCTATGTTATCCCAATTGTCCTCCATGTCGCAATCCCTGGAGGCACTCACAAGGAGACTGGAAGCTCCAGTCACTCCTTCAAGCTACTCCCGGGTGTCTCAGTCTTCCACTGTGAGACCCCTTAAGCGGGCTCGCCGTGACGATTCACCCGAGCTCCAGACTCTCTCTGAAGAGGAGCGTCACTCTGAAGGTGACGAGGATGATGGGGGTTCAATCCTCGGGTCTGTGTCAGAGCCACCAGAAGGGGTGGAGGATCTGGTGTCCTCCATCAACGAGACTTTACGTCTCGTGGCGCCCCCTGAGGAGGTGGACGTTCACCCGAAGGAGGTCTATCAATGGTTACAACCTGAGGCTAGACCATGTGGCTCTTTTATGGACCACACTAATTTTGGAAGGGTGGTTAGAGCACCCAGGGTTCACCCCGGGCGGCGTTATGTCCGCAAATCTAAGGACACTCGCTCCCCTTTCCACAGGAGGTGCTTCAGGAGTGGTCGCAGTCCCCGAAGGTGGACGCTTCCATGACCAGGATTGCTGCACGCTCCCTTTTCTCTGCCTCCGATAGCTCCTCATTGAAGGACGCAACAGACAGACAGGTCGAACAGCTCGCCAAGTCTTTTTATGAGGCTGTAGGGTCTTCTTTTGCCCCTAATTTTGCTGCGGTCTGGTCCTTGCAGGCGATCACATCCTGCCTGGATGGTATTGCTGACCTGGCAGGGTCCAGTTCAGAGGTTCTGGCACTTACCGACAGGGCAAGAGCCTATGCGGATTATGCCAGGACGGCGTCCTTGGAGACTGCCACCCGCTCTGCTGTGGCCTCGGCCAATGCTATAGCGATCCGCAGGTTGTTGTGGCTGCGTCTATGGGACTCAGATGCCACGTCAAAGAAGATTCTGCAGAATCTTCCATTCTCTGGTGACAGGCTTTTTGGTACCGAGCTGGACAAGCTGATCAAGGATTCTGCGGAGTCCAAGATACCACAGAACAAACCTAAGCCACGGTATACCGTGAAAAGGAACCCTAAACAGTGGTCCTTTCGCTCCAGCTCGCAGCCTTCAGCATCTTCCGCTCGCGCGGACCGTGGGGGCAAGCCTTCTACTCAGTGGCGCCCCAAGGGTTGCCAGAAGAAGCCGGCGGGGGCAACGGCTGCCGCCCCCAAACCCACTTCCGCATGACTCGCTCTCTCTTCCTGCCTCCCCACAGGTGGGGGATCGTCTGTCCCGATTTCAGGACAGATGGCGTCTCCGCATTCAGGATCAGTGGGTCAGAGACGTGGTCTCACGAGGTTACAGGATAGAGCTGTCGTCGCAGCCCGCACACCGATTCCATCGGTCTGTTCCATCTCCAGAAAAGGCTCAGGCTTTTTATCTGGTGTTGGAGGGACTCCGCAGAGACGGGGTAGTGGTCCCAGTGCCCACTGGGGAGAGGTTCAGGGGTTTTTACTCCAACCTCTTTATCGTCCCAAAGAAGGACGGATCCTTCCGCCCGGTTCTGGACCTCAAGTTGTTCAACCGTCACGTGTTGGTTCGGAAGTTCCGCATGGAATCCCTGCGTTCCGTGATCGCGGCTGTGTCGCAGGGAGACTTTCTAGCGTCCGTAGATATCCGAGACGCTTACATGCACGTGCCCATTGCACCGGCTCACCAGCGCTGGTTGAGATTTGCAGTGGGGGAAGAACACTTCCTATTCGTGGCACTACCTTTCGGGTTGGCCTCGGCTCCGCGGGTGTTCACGAAAGTGATGGCCTCGATGATGGCTCTCCTGCATGCACAGGGTCACGCCGTCATACCTTATCTAGACGACCTGCTGGTCAGAGCGCCATCGGAACACCTGTGTCAGCGGAGCCTGGAGGTAACCATGCAGTCTCTGGAATGGTTTGGGTGGCTTCTCAATATCCAGAAATCCACTCTGGTCCCGACCCAGTCACTGACGTATCTGGGCATGGACTTCCACACGGACTCTGCTCTGGTGTCTCTGCAGCGAGCCAAACAGCTGGCCATCCAGTCAGGAGTGCACGATCTCCTCCTGTCACCGCACTCATCCCTGCGGGTCTTGATGAAGCTGGTGGGGCGCATGGTGGCAGCAATAGAGGCGGTGCCTTTTGCACAGTTTCGCCTCCGTCCTCTGCAACTGGAAATTCTCCAAAGGTGGGACAAGAGGACATCCTCTCTGAATCAGCTGGTGGTTCTTTCCCAGACGACCAGGGATTCTCTGCAGTGGTGGCTCCAGCCAAGTCACCTGTCACGGGGCCGATCCTTCCTAAAACCGTCATGGTTAGTGGTGACCACCGACGCCAGTCTAAAGGGCTGGGGGGCGGTGTTCTTACACCACAGGGCTCAAGGTCTCTGGACACGGTCGGAGTCGACGTTGCAGATCAACGTGCTGGAGCTCAGGGCGGTCTATCTAGCACTCCTGGCTTTTGGGTGTTCCTGTCAGGACAGCCCATTCGGGTTCAGTCCGACAATGCGACAGCCGTCGCCTATATAAATCATCAGGGAGGAACCAGGAGTGCACAGGCCCTAGCAGAAGTCCACCGCATTCTATCATGGGTGGAAGACAACAACTGCTTGATTTCCGCAGTTTACATCCCAGGTGTCGAGAATTGGGAGGCCGATTACCTGAGCCGACAGGGGATGGACGCCGGAGAATGGTCTCTTCATCCGGACGTCTTCCGGGACATCTGCAACAGATGGGGCACCCCGGACGTGGATCTGATGGCCTCCCGGCTGAATCATCAGGTGCCACAATACATGGCGAGACGTGGGACCCTCAGTCTCTGGGGGCAGATGCCCTGATCCTGCATTGGTCCAGCTTCCAACTACCATATGTTTTCCCACCTCTGGCACTGATTCCCAAGGTTCTGTGGAAAATCAGGACGGAATGCCGCACAGCCATTCTAGTGGCTCCGGATTGGCCCAGGAGGTCCTGGTATCCGGATCTGTGGCAACTGTCAGGCGGGAACCGGTGGGCTCTTCCAGACCGCGCAGATCTACTCGCGCAAGGCCCCTTCTTCCGCCTCAATTCCAGGGCTCTCAGATTGACTGCATGGCTCTTGAGGCCTGGCTTCTAACATCCAGGGGATTCTCCCCTACGGTGGTTGCCACTATGAATCGAGCTAGACGGCCCGTATCACGGAAGATATACCACAGAACGTGGAAAATCTTTTTCACCTGGTGTGCCTCTGGTGGACGTTCACCTTGGCCATTGTCGATCCCGACTCTGTTGGCTTTTTTGCAGTCGGGCTTGGAGTTGGGCCTATCCCTCAGTTCTCTGAAGGGTCAGGTATCAGCACTGTCTGTACTGTTTGACAGGCGCTTGGCACTCCTTCCAAAGGTGCGTCAATTTCTCCAGGGGGTGTCTCGGGTGGTCCCGCCGTATAGGCGACCGCTGGACCCTTGGGATCTCAACATGGTCCTGGCGGCTCTACAGAAACCGCCTTTTGAGCCACTGAGAGAAGTTTCCCTCTCTTGTCTGTCATAGAAAGTGGTCTTTCTGGTGGCAATTACGTCTCTAAGACGGGTCTCTGAATTGGCTGCACTATCGTGCAAGTCACCCTTTCTGGTGGTTCACCAAGACAAGGTGGTGTTACGCCCGCGGGCAGAATTCTTGCCAAAAGTGGTTTCCACTTTTCACTTGAACCAAGAGATTGTTCTTCCATCATTCTGTCCTGCCCCTGTTCATCAGGTTGAGCGCGACCTCCACACTCTGGACCTCGTGCGGGCTGTACGCATTTATGTGTCCAGGACTGCCTCCTTCTGGAGTTCGGACTCCTTGTTCGTACTGACGGCAGGTCGCTGTAAGGGGTCCGCGGCGTCAAAATCGACCTTGGCCAGATGGATCAAGGCACCCATTCAAGAGGCCTACCGTTCTTCTGGTTTGCCTCTCCCGGTGGGCTTGAAGGCGCACTCGACCAGAGCTGTCGGTGCCTCCTGGGCTTTGCGACATCGCGCTTCTGCGCTACAGGTGTGTCAGGCGGCCACTTGGTCCAGCCTGCACACTTTCTCTAAGCACTATATGGTGCATGCCCATGCCTCTGCGGATGCAAGTTTGAGGGGACCTGTTGTATTTTCCGTCTTTTGAGGAACTCTTCCCGCCCTGGGGTATTGCTTTAGGACATCCCCATTGTCTGGGTCTCCCATTATGATGATCAGAAAAAAGAGAATTTTGTTTACGTACCGTAAATTCTTTTTCTTGAATCATCAATGGGAGACCCAGCACCCACCCAGTTGTTCCGTTGGATGTTTTGCATTTGACCTGTTCCCAGTTGGGACAGTTTATTCCGGGTTGTTGGACCGTCTGTGCACGGTTTTCTTTCCCGATGTTTCGGGTGTGGTTTATGTTGTCTCCTCGCAGCTTATGGACCAAACTGAGGATTTTCCCTGCGGTAGGGGTTTATAAGCGGAGGGGGCGGTGTCTACAAACTTGGCCTAGTGTGGCCTCCGGAGGGCAGTGCCCTAAACCCCATTGTCTGGGTCTCCCATTGATGATTCAAGAAAAAAGAATTTACGGTACGTAAACAAAATTCTCTTTTTTTTTCTCATGGTGCAAGGATCGGGTCTGTTCTCCACTTCCACTGTCTATTCCCGTCATTCTCAGTTTCCTGCAGTCTGGTTTGGAATCTGGTCTGGCTCTCAGCTCTCTAAAAGGGCAGATTTCTGCTCTTTCGGTCTTCTACCAATGCTGCCTTTCCTCAAGACCCCAAGTCAGAACCTTTCTTCAGGGTGTCTCTCACTTGGTTCCCCCCTACCGCAGGCCTCTAGAGACATGGGACCTTAATCTAGTCCTGGATTGGCTTCAGAGGTCCCATTTTGAGCCCTTTCGGGAGGTTTCTCTGCCTCTCTTGTCATGGAAAGTAACCTTCCTGGTGGCTATTACCTCCATCAGGTGGGTGTCCAAGTCGGCGGCTCTGTCCCGCCGTGAGCCCTTTGTCTTTTGGTACTGCGCCCAGTTCCCACCTTCATCCCTAAGGTAACTTCTCCTTTTCACCTTAATGAGGATATCATTCTGCTGTCTTTCTGTCCGACCCGGTGTGGGAAAGGCACTGCATACACTTGACCTTTTTATAAGGGCCCTCAAATACTACATTTCTAGGATGGCTTCCTTCAGAAAGTTCGACAGCCTGTTTGTTCTCCCCCGTAAAGGTCAAGCCGCTTCAAAAGCTACCAAGCCCGCTGCATTTGCTCCACTATCCAGGAAACCTATCATCTAAGAGATGTTCACATTCCTGACCGACTTGAACTTACGCCACTTGTGCGGTTGGTGCATCCTGGGCCATTCGGCACCAGACCTCAGTTGATTAAGTGTACAAGGCCGCTACCTGGTCCTCTCTGCACTCATTTACGAAGCACTACAAAATACATACCCAGGCCTTAGCTAATGCTAGCTTTGGTAGGATGATTCTTCAAGCGGCGGTGGCACACCTGTCTGAGCAGGTGCCTTAAGACATCTGGGACTGTCCTTGCTCCTTGGGTCATGGTTCTTTTTCCCACCATGGTCCTGTGTCCTCCAATGAGGCGCTAGAGGAAAATGGAGTTTTGTGTACTCACCGTAATATTTTTTTCTCTGAGCCATTATTGGAAGACCCAGCACCCTCCCTCTTGGCCAGTTGGCTTTGGTTCTCTCGGACTTTCTTCATTTGCCTTGATTATTGTTCTTTTTCTAGTTTTGTTATTTGCTCCTACTTATTGTGCACTAAAACTGGTGTGGTCTGCCCCAGCCAAGGGGTGTATACTGCAGGGGAGGAGTTAACTGTTTCACATTTACTTAGTGTTGGCCTCCTATGGATAATCAGCATAACACCCATGGCCCTGTGTCCCCAATGATGGCTCAGAGAAAACGATTTTACCGTGAGTACACAAAAATCAGTTTTATTTTTTTGCGATGGGCATAAGAAGTTGGTCAGGGACTTACTTTTCCATCCTGCTCTGTCGATAAAGTCACTGCTGGTATCATTCTTATTCACAGCTAGCTCCCTGCCGCCTAACTGTGGGGAGCCCGTTGTCAGTCAGCTTCACTTTGGCAGTAACTCTCCATCGATAGTGCGGGACAGAAGATGAAAAGTTGCTTTGTTGATATGAGGTGAAATAAAGCTGCAGAATCACCGGCAGGAGCGGCCTATGACTGCTCTGAGTAGACAAGTGAGTGCCAGGCAGAACAGGCAGGTGATGGCAACTCCCTGCTTATAGATTCTTAGCCCTATAGCAAATTATAAGCAAAATCACGGCTTAACCTTTTATGCCCACTCTGTGGGATTTACCAATTATATCTACGTGAAGGATGATTTCAAGTAATTTGGAGTTTAACATTTTACATAATAAAATAAGGGATTGTATAGATTGTTCTAGTGTAGACTGGAGCAGAGTAAAGTACTGGTAGATATTGTCCATCTCAGTAAGACATCTCCACTTTAAAGTGAACCTGTCACCTAGTGACATCACCCCAGGCTATCACTACCTGTCCCTGCACCTTCCTATTACTATGCTAACTATCCCTCTCTTTCCTAAATGGATGATGTGACTGTTTCATAAAACCTTTTTTTTAACTTACTGCTTCATATTATAATGAAGCTGGGGGCTACTGTTACTAGCCCCCTTAGGCATCCTCTTTTGCTCCCTTTTGCCGCCTCCTGCAGTCTTTATCATGCCCCAATGGGCATGATATTGAAATTAAAATGCGTGCCCCCAGCCTGCCTCAGAGCCCTTTGTAGAGGTCCGGGTATAACGCCAAACGCGTCATTTCTGGTACTCCGCAGCCCGACTTCAAGCTGCGCATGCTCTGTGGAGCACATTGCGGCAGCTCGTAACAGATAATATAAGGATTCACATTTATCATTCATAGACCAAATCATACACCAATCTTCCTAAATAAAACAGGGATGAGGAAAAACTCACAATGCTATCGATGTAGGGATTCATTCATCTTTCTGGCACTGCCTAAATTAATGTTTAACTTTAAACACTTAATTCACAAACTTTAAAAGTAGTGACTAAAGTCTTAAGATGAGTTGACAAATGTTTAGCTTTTGAAATAGAAATTAAAAAATGATCCTGAAATCTTACAGTATGAGCTATGGAAGGATTAGGTTTTTATAATTCAAGCCAGATGGTGAAACCTCCTAAAATCAATGGTTGATGGGTTTGTGAATGATTAGGAGAAAAGTGTTTTATGACAAAATCAACTAAAAACCTTTATTTGGGACGTTTTGAAGGCGTATATGGAGATAATGGGGTAACCCTCAGCATAACCAATAGATTAAAAAAATGTGTGTTTTGTGCTTTAATGCTGACAGATTTTTTATTTATTATTTTTGTTTTTTTTGTTTTTTAAGAAAACAAACAAAATTAAAGCAATGTAGAAATTAATCTAATTTCTGTAGCTATAATCTTACTGACTTGAAGAATAAAGTCAACCTGACAATAATACTGCTGTTAACACCATAAAAAGAATGTAGGATTTCTTCTTGGCAGTCCATATAGTTTAGTACATTATATGGTTTACATGGTGTAATTAGAAAATATTGTTTGCAACACAAAGCACTAATACAGCTGTGTTGAAATAAAAATGGTGCTTGAAAGGTTGGAGTGAAAAAAACTATCGAGTGAAATGAAACCTGTCTGGTGCATAGGGGATGAAGTCTGTGCAGACAACCCGGATTTACTGGTACCTATCTGACAGACACCATGAACACTAGTGTGAGCAAAGTCCGAGCTTATTTGTGTTACCTAAATCTGTGTTTTGTCTCAATTTTATATATTCATAAACTTTGCTATTTCAGGTGATGAAGCAGGAACAAAATCTGCTACACGGGATGTGGAGGATGAGGATGAAGATGATGACGATGATCCAGAGAATAGGTATGATTCCAACCATACGGACTTAAAAAAGATTATAACACACCCTAAGCGTGGGTCCAAAGCAAAGCAACGGAAGAGCAAGCAGGTTGTACAAACCCGGACTTCCTGCCTTTTAAAGACTCGATCCAAGGCTAATCTCAAGTTTGACCGAGTGGCCAACAAAGCAAGGCCAAAAACCAGAAAACCAATGAAAAAATAAATCTATAAAGTGTTCACACACCTTGCATAGGGTGTGTTATAAATACACAGTAGTGTACTGTTGTTTGTGTTCATATTTTTCTTTGGGAAACTATTTTTGTTGAAACCAATGACTTGAAGGGTTGACATTGTTTTAGGTCATACTGTTGATAAATATTGTTAATCTGATCTTAAAATGCTGCCTTCTGGGCTGTTAAAACATAGAAGGTTGAGTGGGCAAATTGGTTCTTAAATTTAGTTTTGTCATAGTTTTATTTTCTCTGGAAAAAAAAGACTTTATGGTTTGTCGCACCCAATCCATCCTGCCCTGAAATACGAATGAGTTTAATCAACATGTCCTCTTCCTTTTAGTTTTGTGCCCATGAATTGTACAGATGGCAGTGTGTTATTATGCAAGTTTTTGAAACATCACTTATTTTTTCTTATTCAGAAAGTGAGTCTGTGAGTAAAGCATTTTTAGAAGCCTCTGGTACGCTTTTTTACCATGTCTTTACATGATTTTTATGGGTCTGTCTTACTTAGCGCATTCAGCCTTAAAGGGTATGGCACACATGTGCAGCCTGTGTTCTTGCCCTAATAGTGTAAAATATATGCAAAGTAGACAACTTTGCAAATGGCCTTGATTAAAAATGTCCTGTTTTGTGTCTTTAGCTCTCATGTACAACTGCAACTCCACTGATACTTTCCCTTCTACTTCAACAAAACAGTTGATTTGATCAAATTTAACAAGATATAAAGGAGTCTTCCTATTGTTTTACAATCCATTGGTCTTCTGGGGGCTGCCACTGGTCTGAATTATGAAGTGATACATTGTTTTTTAAACTTCACACTGTCTGTCCAGCCGGCCCAATTCACTAGAGTAGAGCTGCAGCCCCCTACACACTAGTCCCTATAGGGAGTGCTGCTCTGCAATGGTTCTGAAGATTAGAGCCCGCCATTTCTACAGTGATGGCATATCCTACCATTGAAAACTCCTACAATAAATCTACTAATTTTCAGTAACCGTATGATTTGGGTGAGAATGGACGGGTGTTCCATGAAAAACTCATTCCTTAGCCTATTATCCTGAAAGAATAAGGTAAATACACGCCACAGTCCTCAGCAGACAGCTGGAATGGTAATGATGTGCTTCCTAGAGGTTCATGTAACCAGTTTTTTCTCCCCTAAAAATATATACAGAACCTGCATTACCGGTTTTTTTTTTTTGGGGGGGGGGGGGAGAGAATTAGGTCCTACTATTGGCATCTCTCGTATAGATGTAATTCCAATAAATGCAGAAATTCGAGCAAGTCTGGTCCTCCAATGGGGGAGTACAAGTGTCACTGTCCTCGGTATTAGCAGAAGAATGTGCTCTTGATACAAGATGACAAGCAGGATATGTGGCGCTCAATAACTTGTAAAAGTCAAGCTTTACTTTCAACTATGTACAATATCTGAGGGAATAAACAGCTGTTACGCTTATCAAGTGATATGTAAGGGCTGCCATAATGCCAATGGCAAGAGGGGTGGATGGCACCATCTGACATAGCTGGATTGAAATGTGCACACACCCTGCAGAGCGGCCCCTCCGCTGATCAGGACTGCCTCTTACTTTGCATTCAGTCACTGCTATGCTAAAGAGAACTAGCCCACTGTCCTGTATTTATTCACTGTTTCAAGGTTGTTCTGACACCGGCCTCTTATTTCCAGTCATAAGCGGCTATATGATAAATGCGCTTTCCTGTTGCACTTTTGGAAAGCGCTAAACAAGTGTGTCCAGCTGTTTACTGAGCTCCCAAAGAGAGCCATGCATGTGATGGGCAGGGGGCAAGCACCACATCTGTGTCCTGCACCTCTCAGGCACTCAGAGCAAGGCCTTGATTAGAGATCAAATGTGTGCTTCTCCCTTACTGGTTATATTATGCTTCCCAGATACATTACCTTGTTTGTGTGGTTTGGAGCACTACACTGTTTAAGTGAATGAGACTAACACATCATAGGAAGCAGTGGCACCACTTTAGTCCTTAAACGTGTGAAACAATTATACTTTCACACCTCCGTGTACAAATGGGTCACCCTTCATATGTAAAATATCAGCAGTAAGGCTGCTTTCACATCTGTGTTTCTCTGCATTTCCAGCAGATCTGGCACTTTTGCCGCATCTGTCAATGTGGCACTTGCGGCAACGGACAAAAACCGCTGCTAGCAGTGCTTTTCTGAGTCGCCACAAGTGCAAAGCTGCCAAAAATGGCGAGAAACGCATATGTGAAAGCAGCCTAACTTTAACTATTGTCACCAAGTTAACCTTATAAAATAAGTGTCCATCAGATTTTCTGTGCTGGATATAGAGGCTTTGTGCATCCACAGCTTAGTACCTGCTTTTTATAAGTTTAGCCCATGCTTGAATACTCCAACTTAAAGGAGTTGTCCAACTTGAAAATGGGGTTTAAATGTGCAAAAATGAAATGAATACTTAAATTAAAAAGGCTGCCACAGTGCAGGCAAGAGGATATCCAGCTCTATCATTCTTCAGCCTCCATCCACATTTATTTATTAGCCAGGTTGCTGTAGTTTTAATGGTTTATTGAATGTTTACAAGATGAAGTAAAATTAACTGGAAAACACTGAGTCAGGAGCGTTGGGGATAGGGGGTTGTGGGGGGGTGAACATTGGTTTAGAGACAGTGGTTTTATGAAGGCATGGCCCTGATCGTGTCATTTTACCAGAAATGAGTTTTGACTTATTCTTCAATTTTCTCAGACAAACTACCCCTGACAACGTGATTTGTAGATCTTTGAGCCAAAAGTGAATATGATGCAAAAGACTGTGACCTGTATGTTACTTACAATCCATTTGCTGCTTTTCTGTGTTTTTAATACGATTTTATGAATAATATTTATTGTTCAGTTGTTCTGGTTGGTTGATGGCTGACTAGTCTGTAAAATGTAGCCTAAGAATTTACCTATTAATGAGTAATTTTCAGGAGCATGTTGCTTCTGTGACATTACAAGTGTCTGCTGCTAGATTTTAAAAGAAGAAAATTTAAGTATAATGAAATGCAATATAAATAAGTTTCTATAGCTAGACTCTGCCTTTACCACAACGCTCCTTAGCAGCTCCTCTGAAGTGTAATTGATGAATGAGAAAAAGGTTGATTTGTTATTTGTCTTGCACAACTGCTAAAGATGCTGGCTATTTTACTTGTCTCTATAGAGTTGATTTGACATTACGGGAGCATAGCACAGCTAATTCTGACTGAATTATTGCTTCATTTTATGGTTTGTCTTAGGACTTTTACATGGGAACATCATGAATAATTTTTTATAAACAAAGTCATGTATAGTTAGTATGTGGTACATTTTATGTACGTATGTATTTCTTTTACTCCTAACAATGCCCCCAGTCCAAAATCTCAGTTTAGTAACCGGTCAACCATAAAGCTTCACACAAAAAAAAGTCCAGAACCATTTTATTAGTTTGGGGGAACCTAATGTCCAGACAATGTGTAGAGCTTGCATGTATTTAGTTCTGTTATTAATGAACCAGGGATTTTGCTTCTGGACAGTAAGATTTCATAGTGTCCTGATTGAAGGTCATGGTCCGTGATGTACCAACCTGCGGGACAAGACCTGATCGGGATGACGTCCATGAAGAAGAATTCTGATTAGATGCCATTTCACCTTTTTATATCTAAATTACCTTTTATACTTCAGTACTTTTGTAATTTAGTTGATGTTGCAGTGCTATGCTCCCTCATGTGTGCTCTAAACTTTATTTTCTGCTTTTATTTTAATTTTATTTTTTTCCTCTTGGGAAATGTTTTATGCAACCTCATCAATTCTAATGAGGTTAATGGTGTATTAATGCAATTTGCTTTTATGGTTGAAATAAATTTTTTGAAACTTTCTTGTCCATGCATTTACTTTATCATTTTATTATTAGTATTATTATTATTGTTTATTTATTTTATTGGATGTGTGTAGGATTAAGGTAGATTAGATGGAAATTTAAGGCTAACCATAACCCCAATTTATTAGTTTTTTTTTGTCCGTTAATTCTTATGGATATTTTCAGAAACTTGGACCTATTTCACGTTCAAAAATGACTTCAAACTAATCTCCCCATATCTGTTAACTCATGTGCAGGTTATTGTCGCTCGGATATCCAAGGTTACTACGGGTACCGTGACACCTGGTGACATCGCTGGAGATATCCCCGGCGACGCTCGGGGACGATCACGTTTTTGGCGCCCCGCCAGCGTCACCGTCGCGTGTTTACACGCGGCGATACCTCCAGTGACACACCGGCGATGTTACAGGCGACATCGCCACTGGGGTGTCTACAAACCCCAGCGGCGATGCTGTAACATTGGAGCCTATGGCTCCCATCGCCTGTTACATCGCCGATCGGCATGTGCTCGCCTGGTTTCAGAGCACTGCTCTGCTGAGGTGATATTGACCGCCGACATCGCCCCTTTACATTAGGCGACGAGGCGATGTCGCCAGCGATGGGCCACGCTCCTGCATCGCCTATGTAATCGGCGGCGATATGGCCTCGTGTAACGGTACCCTACCACTCATGACAGTTGCTTGGTAGCCATGGATACCTAAACTACTGTACTACCCTGCACATTGAGGTAAGTGACATAGTTAATCAGGAGAACTATACAACATTTCTAATTGCAGGGATTTGCTATTATTAATACTCCTTTTACTCATTGGGATAGGATCTTCAAGATGAGAATACTCCTTCAAATATCCTGTCTGCACATTTTTACATATGGATGTAGTGGCATTCCTGTAAAGGTGCTG
The DNA here is from genome assembly GCA_033576535.1 of Allobates femoralis. Taxonomy (NCBI): domain Eukaryota; kingdom Metazoa; phylum Chordata; class Amphibia; order Anura; family Aromobatidae; genus Allobates; species Allobates femoralis. Next base: position 92,629,605 of record JARQOC010000008.1, read on the forward strand.
CTTGTAAAATAAAAATGCTACCCATTTTGTAGAGATAGGATATGCCAACCATGATCAATATACTGCAAAAACCATATGCCAATGGCTGGAAGTGCACTGGGGAGTGTCACTGCACTGAAATAAGGCAGTCCAAGTGCAATGACACTACCAACCTGAATTTTATTCGACGTCTACACTAGATTTGTCAAGGCTCTCACATTGTATTTCTTCAAAGCGGATCATGGTCTTTTGTTTTTTTTTTAGGGAGAGGAGGGGAATACAAGTGTGTTAAATAGCCTTACGACTCCTCATATTTGAAAACATGCCAACAAGATCCTTTTTGCTATGTAACAGCAGCATGTGGTAGGGGCTAAGACCCTGATTCCAGTTATGACTTGGTTTACTGGGTACAGCAGTTGTGGCAGAATCAAAGATTTTATAGCTGCAGATTTAGAAGAGCTTGTAATGCTGAGCCCTGTATAACCTGCCCACACCACTCTCCATCAGCTTTCTATATGCATGGTATAGTGACCAAGAGCTTCTAGTCAGTGCTGGGGCTTTGGTATGCCAAGAATACACTGGAGAGCTAGTCAGATAGTGATAACCTCCTACTGATTAAACTCTGAATTTATTGAAACAGAAAAATGCAGCCCTGTAATTGACACATCCCTGGAATTGGGCTCTTACGGTACAGTCACACATGGCAACATTGCCGGCAACTCAGCGGAGCATGCACTTTTTTGGCAGTTTTCCATTATTGCTTTGGAGATGTCACATGCAGAGGCATCTCCGGCAACTCAGCTACGATGTTGAAAGCAGCTTTCACAGCGTCCGACACAAATCATTGAAGTGAATAGGGGAAGTTGCTTTCAACATTGTTATTGCGGTGTCACACAGAGCAACGCTAGCAGATTGCTTGAGCAACATTGCCTGGTTTCCCAACATGTTTAGAAACCTGGCAACTTCAATTTAGCAACTTATTGCCGTTGAATTGCCCTGTTACATGTTGCAACTCCCTAGCAATGTTGTTTCAACTTCGCCACGCCTTTGAGTTGCCGGCAATGTTGCCGCGTGTGACGGGACCTTTAGACCCTACATCATCTTGCTCGCAAAACACAGCAAAAACCTGCTGAAAGATTCCCTTTTTGACATTGGCGTGTTGATCCCAATATGTATATAAACACACAAGCCCAGATTATTCAAGGCTTGCGAGGGCAGGACTAAATTAGATTAGTTGTGGCCTCTCCTATACACCAGCACTCACTCTAGCATCTGACTGGAGCAAGATTTCTGGCATAGCGCTCCTGATTCTTGAAGAAGCGTGCACCTCTTTATGAAATTAGTGGCACCAGACCACCCTGCGCAATCCTCAAAACCATCAAAATTGCTTGTCAATTGATAGAGAATTGTTCTCAGCATATGAAAGGATTAGATTTAATTGAAGATCACAAGTTAAGCCCCCGTCACACATAACGAGATCATTAGCAAGATCGTTGTAACATCTCAGGTTTTGTGACGCAACAGCGATCTCGCTAACAATCTCGTTATGTGTGACACTTAGCAGCGATCCAGCCCCTTCTGTGAGATTGCTGATCGTTAGAGTACTCTGGGTCATTTTTTGGTTGTTGCGCTCCTGCTGGGAACGCTGCATCGCTGTGTGTGACAACGAGAGACCAACGATCTCAATACTACGCCCAAGAGTGATAATTCCCAACGACCTATATATCATTCCAGATCGTTGCTGAAGTCGCTGTTGAGATCTGACTGTTTGACATCTCACCAGCGATCCCAAAGTGACGTACCAGTGATCCCTACCAGGTTGTATTGTTGTTGGGATCGCAGGTGTGTCACTACGTGTGACGGGACCTTTAGATGCCGTTATGGAATCCTAGCTTAATCAAATCACAGCTCAGACTAACATGTTTCTAATTTTCTTGACACTCGTGTAGAGTGGGAATTGAAATTGGCTTTGTATTCCTAAATAGCTTGTCTTTTATACTTTTTCTGTTTTACTTTTCCATTGTTCAGCGGAGGTGAACGTTTGATTTACTTGCAGAAGCATGAACAGTCTAAACTGTAATCGATTTCTTCTCAATAATGACTACATCAAGTATATACCGTATTTTTCGAATTATAAGACACACTTTTGTTCCCCCAAATTTTGTGTGAAAGTGTGGGGGGCGTGTCTTATAATCTGAATCTACTAGGGTAGGGGGGCGTCCGGCTCTGGAGCAGTTTCTGAGCACTGGAGGAGGCTGACACAGGCTGCTTTGAGGCAGTGGGAGGTCAAGTGCCCCCTGTCATTAGCCTCATTTAATATGTCCTGCATCCACCTGTTCATCCCCTCAGTGGTGAAGCCACGTTCAGATGTGGGTGGGGAGAGCGGCGTATATTATATGAGCCTGCACTCTCACCTCCATCCTGGATGTCATTACTGTGCGCCCTGGTCACATGATCAGATGAAGGAAGAGACACGGCCGATGTGGAATCACGGAGCAACGGAGGGCGAATTAAAAACGTTTATTATTTTAGTGTGCGTGCCAGCAGGGGGGCATATAGAGTGATGGGGCAGTGCTATGTGCCAGCACATGTGGAGGCTTTGTACCAGGATGGGGGTTATATATATGATTGGCAAGACTTGACACTGACATTATAAGACAGATCCCATTTAACATTAAAAAATTATTTTTTTGCTCCTTTTCTTCAAAAAAAATTTGAGATGCGTTTTATAATCCGGTGTGTCTTATAAAACAAAAAATATGGAAGTAGTAAAGGCTGGCAGCTCAGGAATGATTTCATTACTAGTCATGGAAAGTTATTATATGAAGTAGACCCTCACATGTTCATAGGGCACATACAAAGGATGTTACGGTGTCTGACTCTTATTAAAAAAAAAAAAAAAAAAGGCACAATGAAAAATTATTTTCATCTAGCACATGCAGAATTCTAACTTCAGTTCCTACATTTTCCATTCTCGCATAGCTACATCCAGTCTAGCTTCTTAATACTTTAAGCAGTAAGGCCAATATGAACCATGTGTGATTATTGTATGTTTGAGCATCTTTAGTAACCCCTTTTGTGACATTTGCTGTGGTTATCATTACTGTTCCATAGGCAGTCTCCTGTTTTCACACAATTTTAGCTTTACATTTACTGTGGTGAGCTCAGCCGAGGTCAATAGTCATTGACCTTTCTATACAGCTGGATGTGTGGATAAAGCTGGGTGGTGGTAACACTTTGCAGACACCGCTCTGTATGCATCCCAAAAGGCAGCCCTTTTCTGGGCTCATAGCTTGTTTAAGCATCACAGTAATGCCTGTTCCAGAGTGATCATATATATATATATTTTTTTTTTCTTAAATCACACAAACACAAACTGTGAGCACAAGCAATACATAAAGGCATCCACACACATACTAAAGTCAACAGATCCCACCAACAGTTGTTGTATAGGTGCCTGCCAACTCTGACAAGAGAATGATCCAGCCTGCTCAATATTTCTCCTTCAGTTCTGTGCTCACATGGGAACAGAGTAATGCTTAATCGTGTGCTATCTAATATGAAAAGACTATATTGTATATATTTATATTAAGAACCTCTTCTGGTAATACTTTATTTATTATGGATAAAAAAGTTAAAATGATAACCAGACATTCAGGTAAAATTTAAAGGGATCCTCTCGCCTCCAAAACGCCTCCTAAGCTAGCAAAACATGTCCTTGCAGCATCCTATCACTAATCTCACACTCCTTTTGTCTTCTAAAAGCATCCTGTGAAAGTGGATAAAAACGATTTTATACTCACTCATTAGTGATTATAATTGGTAGGGGCTATATTCTTTAGCCCCCAGGGCATGTTGTTTTGCAGCCTGAAAGATCCACCCTTTCTCTCTCTGTGCTGCTGTGATGTGGAGCTGAAGGCAGGACTAATGATTTGCATTCTGTGAGTGATAGAGAGTGGGGAGGGCAATGCTTGCACAAGCAGAGCAAACACAGAGAGAGGGTGGATCCTGGCGCTGCAAAACAGCCCGCCCTGGTGACTAAAGAATATAGCCCCTGCTAATTATAATCACTAATGAGTAAGTATTAAAACGTTTTTATCCACTTTCACAGGATGCTTTTAGGAGACAAAAGGAGTGTGAGATTAGTGATAATATGCTGCAGGGACATGATTTTGGTAGCTTAGGAGGCGTTTTGGAGGTGACAGGATCCCTTTAAGCTACACACTGAGTTTTTGCTTATATACGCCAAACATTTTGAACTGGTGCCTCATCAAAACAAAAGCTAAGGTAATGTCCAGACCTCACAATCTGGCAGGATGTCCTCTCAAATTTAAAGAGATTTTGTTAGCACAGAATGACTATTTAAACCAAGTATCTGATTATCATGACAGGGCAAACATTTAAGTGCACCTTCCCACCTGGTTGTTTTCCCTCTGTTGCCGCTCTGTGGCTCTATGAAGCCCATGCTGTCAAAGAAGGGGGAAGGTGCACTGAAACGTTTGACCATGTCAAGGGTGCGCAGAGTGATTGTACTTGGTTTGAGAATTCATCATGTACAGAAAAACCTGTGTGTGTGTATGTATGTGTGTATATATATATAATTATATATAAATTTGCATATGCTCAGCTCACCTTTTGATTTGTCTGCTGAGCTGTGTATAGCTTTAAAATGTGTACAGATTGATACAGTTGTATTGCTAAACAATGAATTGCTGCAGCCTGAAATCACTTTTGTTTGGATTGCCTAACAGTTCTACAAGTGGTGTTCACCATGGATAACTGTACAATGAAGCCCTAATTTGCTAAGGCTGTTTTCACATCAGTTTTTGGCATCCTTTTCTGTTTGTTTTCAAAAGGACAGAACAGGATAATTTTTAGCCTTGCATGCATCCCTATGGATTGGTCATAAATGGCCATCCGGTTTTGTGAGCTCAGTCCAGGATTCGTTTCTGTCCTGCTTTTTTCCTGGCCCCAAAATCGGACACTGCACTGTTTTTGGGCTCCAGTGAAAAAAAAAGGACTGAAACCAACCTGGCGCTGTCTGGAGCACTTAACATGGGAGTCTATGACCTGGTTTTAGTGTACTGAGAATGCTCAGAACTCTGCTGCACTGCTCTATTCCTGTGTGTGTATTTTCGCTTAAACAGTTTATCTACATACACTGCTAAAGTGAAATAAAAGATGGTATTAAAAAAAACAACACCTCTCTGCCAACTGTCCCGGGATGTGAGGGTCCTGGTCCAATCGCTGCTGGACCTGAATCAGCTGACTGGCGGCAACCCAATCAGCTGATGTGTCACCTGACAGCATCAGCTGATCAGTTTAAACTGCCCGCCGATCGGTTTTGGCGGGCTATTTAAACCGATTAACTGATGCTGTCAGGTGACACATCAGCTGATCGGGTTGCCGCCGGTCAGCTGATTCAGGTCCTGCAGCAATAGGACGTCTTCCTGGGACACTCTGCAGAGAGATATTTTTTTAATATTTTTAATACTATTGCTTTCTTTATTTCGCTTTCACAGTGTATGTAGATACACTACGAAAGTGAAAGTACAGGCCCAACATGCTTGCCTGTGCTTTGCAGGATCAGCTCCTCCCAGCTCTTACTTTCAGTAAGGATTCCTCAAAATCCCGGATCCGGACACAGCAATGGCATCCAGAGTTGCACATCTGTTGCTGTCTGTGTGGTCCTGCAAAAAACAGGATCCCCAAGGACAGGAACAAACTGTGGTGTGAAGCTGGCCTAAGAGGATAAAAATTCAGAGTGCAGCTTGCAGAAACAGGTGTGTGCTGACAGCTCTCTGTATATCACCATAGATTAATCTTGATTGCGGCCTTTTATTTACCATAAATTTTGCTTTATAAAATGCATCGGATTATGAAATGCACCCCAAATTTGGTCAAGGAAAAGAGAAAACAAATTTTTATGTGCTAAACGGGGTCTGTCTTATGGTAGTGCCCCTCTAACAATCAGCATGTATGTCCCCGCTTCCTGGTAAATATATATCCCTTATCCTGGCATATATGCCCCCCATCCTGGTATGTATGGACCCCCCATACTGGTGTATATATATCCCTCCAGACTCACCATGGCTCACTGGGGATGGGGGGGGGAGGAGGGGTGGAGGCAGATTCAGAGGGTGGGGGCACACTTGCGGGACCGGAGCTTGTTGGGGGAAACAAAAGTGCGTCTTAAAATTCAAAAATATGGTAATTTTGCACATAAGAAACACCACCACAATGACTGAATTCTTGTGTGCAGGCATTCTATGTGTGATATATGACTAAATATACTACGTAGAATAGCAATCCAAAGAAATTCGTTCAGCTCCGTGTCTTCTTAAAAGAATAAATTTTATATTCAAGCGTTTAAAATCACGCACTTAAACTCTTGAAAATAAAATTGATTCTTTTAAGAAGACGTGGAGCTAGACGAATTTCTTTGGGTTACTGTGGTTGCCTTGTGATGTCTGCAAGGAGTCCGTAGTTCTGTCACTGAATACTGCACTCACAGAACCAATTGTTCGGTGAGCTGGAAACTTGCTGGATACGTAGAATAGCAGTATAAATAATTTATAGAATCAGATTGTTTTAGTTCGAAGGGACCTCCAGGGTCATTGTGTCCAAGTCCCTGCTCAATGTGGGGTTCAGTAAATAATCCCATACAGATATCTGTCCAGCCTCTGTTTGAAGACTTGCGTTAAAGGAGAACTCACCTCTCATGGCAGCCTATTCCACTCATTGATCACCTTCAGTGTCAATAAGTTTTAATCTTATCTGTGTCTTCTCTCTTTCAGTGCATTTCATTTCTTTTTGTGTTTCCATGTGCAGATTAGAATATGCATGATCCCTCTACACTGTGACATCCATTGAGATATTTGTTGATGGCTACTAAGTCTCCTCTTGGCCGTCTCTTTTGCAAGTTAAACATTGCCAGATCCTTTAAGAGTTTCTTGCAAGACATAATTTGCAGTCTGCTCACCACCCTGGTCTCTCTTCTCTGAACTTTTGTTTTTCAATGTCTTTTTTTTATTTATTTTTTATTTTTTATTTAAATGTGATGTCCAGAACTGGGCACACTATTAAAGATGAGGTCTGACCAAAGAGGAATGGAGGGAGATAATTACTTCACATGATCTAGACTGTATGCTTAACTTAGGCTGCCTTCACATTTGCGTATGTGTCTGCATGCTGATGGCATGCAGACACATACGCAGTGCAAAGCAGGGTCCAAATGATGTGTCCGCAGCGGAGAATGTCCGCCTTCGGACACATCATTGTGCAGGCTGCCAGCCAATCGGCGTTGTCAGGGGGCGGAGATCAGCGCCGGAGATCTCCGGCCGCCGGTAACCTCCAGGACATGTCGGCGGGGATAACAGCTGATCTCGGTGTCGGCGCGGGAAGATTCAAACAGCTGTCACATCAGCTGTTCTCCCCGCCGACATCGCTAGCACATTACCAGCGGCCGGGAGGCGGAGGACAGCAGAGGCTCCAGCTGATCTCCCGGTGGCCGTCGGTGAGCTCCTGTGACATCACCGCCGGCCACCGGGAGATTTTTCAATGGGTCCGCAGCGTTCTCCTGCGGTGTCATGCAGAGGACACTGCGGACCCATTGAAGCCAATGCATTTTTTGTGCGCTTGGGGACGCTTGCTGATTTTCCAAGGTCCCCAAACGCACAAAAAAAACCAACATGCTGCGTCCCGGGTGCGGATGCTGGACACCGGAAGCAGCAGATATCGTCCGCATCCGCACCCGAACGCAGCAAACGCAGGCACCATGCGTTCCTATGTTAAACATAGGAACGCAGTGCGCATGCGTTTGACTGCGTATGGGAACGCAGCAATACGCTGCCTTCCCATACGCAAATGTGAAGCCAGCCTTACTACATCCCAGAACTGTTTGCACTTTTTGCTGCTGTATCCCACTGTTGACTCATGTGCAGTCCGTATTAGTATGTCCAATTCTTTTTCACACTTGCAGTTCTTAGTCCTATTCCTCCAGTTCGGTATATATTATTTTCGATTTTCTTGCCCAAATGTAGAATGTTGCACTTCTCTCTATTAAATACCATTCTGTTAGTTGTTGCCCACCGTTTCCAGCTTATCTAGAGCCTTCTGAATCCTAAAAGGGATAGTATGAGATACTTAAGCGAATGCTTTGCTGAAGTCGAGATATACTATATCTACCACGTTTCCCTGATCCACTCAGTCAGTGATTCCATCACAGAAGAAAATTGGATAACTCTAGCATCACTTGTTTGCTATAAACCCAGGCTGGCTCAGGATAATTTCTGTAGTCTTATCCAAGTACATGCTGTTTAATAATTTGTTCAGAAATCTTTCATGTGAGACTCACTGGCTTGTAATTTCCTGGCTTCATCTTCTTTCTTTTTTTTTTTTTTTTTTTTTAAAGAAAAGAACAACATTTGTCCTTCTCCAATCTTTGGGACATTTTTCGTTTTCTCCCAGGAAACATCAAAGATTTTGGCTGGTGGTTATGTAATTTTCTCTATCTCTTCCAGTACCCTAGGATGTTAATCATCTGGATCAGGAGATTTAAATTAGCTCCATGCTCTCTCACCATCTCTGTTTATGGATAGTGTGGATTGTTTTATTCCTTTGACAGCAAAGTGAAGATCAGTCACATTACATTTGCTTTCTTAGAGAGCACAGATGAAAAATTATCATTTTATCCTCACTTCATTATTGATTTTAGCTCTTCTAACATTTGGCCAGCGCACAGCATTCGTTAGATATGCCTCCCAATTTCCATTCGATATATATATTTCTATTTTACTTTTTAGCTAGTGTTTAAGTTATCTGTTCATCCATTCTGGTCTCTTTGAAATGCTTCCTTTTTTTAGGGAAAGTTACTGATTGTGCAGTGAGAATTTCATTTTGCAAAATCTCACCATTCTTGGAAGATTGTCCTTTACAACATCCAGCCTTTGGACGTTTCCTATTCTCTTTTTAGGTAATTAAAATCTGCAGTTCAACATTAAAGTCTGAGTCCTTGCCGATTCTCTCCTCTTGTAATCCAAAATTCCAGGATGGTGTGATTGCCGCCTCTTAAATTCCCAGCCGCCTTTACTTCCTCAATTATTTCCTCCCGTTTGGTAAGAATTAGGTCCAAGATGGCAGATCCTCTTGTTGTCTCTATTACTATTTGGAAGATAAAGCGGTCAGTGAGAGAAAATAATCACTTTCTGGACCCAATACTTTTTGACAGATTCCCAGCAAATATCTGGATAGTTAAAATTTCCCATGATCGGTGTTGCAAAGACATCTGATATAAAGAGTTCGTCCCGGTGGCCTACAGCAAATGCCTATAAAAGTGTCCATTCTATTCATCTCTCCTTGTGTTCTTACCCAAACATTATAATTGATTATTGTATTATAAAATAAAAAGTTAACTTTATTTATGAGCACCTAGGATGTGGGTAGATGAAAGCAGGAGATGGATGCATTGTTCCTGAAGTGTCGATGAGCTATGTATTGTATTACCGTTGACATGGCTGTGGGCCTTTATAACAAGGTTTCCGTCATATTATTTTGATTTAGGCTGTAGTACAATTAAAGTTGCACAAAATAAATCTATCAAGTGCTCCTGACCAAGTCTATAAAGTTGTAGTTATATGGCTAGATTCATTTTCCGCATGTTCGCTAGCCAAGCATATGTATGTTGCACAGTAAAAATAAACATTTTCTGGACTTACTGTGTATACTTCGACCTCTCCACTGTCGAATGAATAGGTGCTAATCCACTGCTAGTTGGCAGTACATTGGAAAAAAAGTGAAAAAACAGGGCTGGTACATGCAAGATTATTTAAAAGTGTGGTTTTCTTTATTCATGCATTTGTTTAAAAAGTTATGCGCATGGCTCCATAGTGCACCTCTGATGTGTTTCTGGCGTAACAACTGCCGCCATCAAAGACTTAAGGTTTTTTAAATAGGTTATCACTATGATTAATGGCGGTTATTCCAGAAATATCAGAGGTGCAATATGGACCAAAATGCATGGAATTTTTAAAATAAATGCATGAATTAAGGAAACCAGATTTATGTTTTTGCAAGTGCAAGTTCTTTTTATTTATTTTTTTATTCATTAGTGTATTGGTGTATTACTTCAAATATTCAGACATCCATACACATCAGCCTGATCACGGACCGAAATGCAGTGTCTCTGCCGGTCTCGCAATAAGAGCATGATCGCTTCATATAAATATATAAAGATGTCATGCTTTAGATGGGCGACCTGCAGCCAGACCGCAATAGATCAGACAGATGTGTATGGATGTCTCAATGAGCCATAACACATACATTATATTGATCGGGATTAGACAGTCACTACTGAAATTGAGAATGTGGGGCCTTTTTTATTTTTTTGTTTTTCTGTTTCTTGTTACATGCCTCTATTTGGAGCTAAAAATCGTTTTTGTAATTTTCAGCCTGTAACAGCTTTTCTTCCGGGATTGGGGCAATTAGGTTATATAGTGCCATCCATCTGTCCATTAACCTTGACCAACTTACCTGTCCCTGCTGAAGAAAACCCTCCTCACAGCATGATGCTGCTACCACTGTGTGCGACGGTGGGGATGATGTCTTCATGGTGATATGCAGTGTAGGTTTTCTGCCACAAATAGCATTATGCATTTAGCCCCAAAAGTTCTTCTTTGGCCTCATCTGACCAGAGCACCTTCTTTCACATACTAGCTGTCCTCTTCATGGCTTTTTGCAAACAGGACTTCTTATTTTCTCCCTTGCCACTCTTCCATAAAGGTCAGGTTTGTGGAGTATAGGGCTAATAGTTGAGCTTGTACCAATGTACTTAGACACCTACATGAGCCCCATCTTATTATTTTTTTTATTTTTATTATAGCGCCATTAATTCCATGGCGCTTTACATGTTGAAAGACAAGTACAAGGTACATGGACAACATATGGCACACAGGTACAGAAAAGAGAGGAGCTTATAAGTGATATTGAAGCCAATTAAACAGTCACTATTAGGGTTGAGAGGGGGGTTTGGTACCTATTTTGTTTTTCTTTGTTTTTTTTTCCTTGTTACATGTATTTGAAGTTAAAAATCATTTTTATATAATTTTTTTATTTTTACAAAAGTGTTCCTTTTATGTACCTGCACATTCAACTTTGGTTTTAAATCAGCTGAGACAGATAAGTGTTACAAGCTCTGTCTGACCATCCTTGATGACTGATGGATTCTCAGATAACACATTCCTCAGCTAGCAATAAACAGTGCAACACAGAAGCTATTGAAGGCTATAGGTGCAATGTTTTTTATAATGTAACCTAATTTCCAAAACAATATTTGGGTACAAATACATGTATTTTTAGGTAATTGAGCGTTTGGCCAGTGGAGTATGGATACCATAGGACTACAAAGACTTGTTTTGTGCATTCGGCATCGGAATTACTATATAGGACGGGCCTTCTGTGGAGGATTGAGCATTAGATAACATATGGGAAGCGCTTCAGTTTTACTTAAGATTAATTGTGTAGCTAAATATGTACGGCATCTGCTGGATTCTTGTGCATGTAAATTGGAGTACTGAATGGAAATAAACATGTAGGTTGCTTCTTTCATTGACTTTATATCCCTTTATCTGCATTGTAGCAATCAGTTTCAAACCCATTTGTTATCTTCACAGGATTGCTAAGAAAATGCTTCTAGAACAAATAAAAGCCAATTTGTCATCGGATGATGAAGTATCTTCTGATGAAGAGCCTGATGATGAAAGCAAAAAGAAAAAAGTCAAATCTGAAAAGGCAGATAATGAGGATGGTAATGGTGAGTTTTGGTCTTCTTTTATTTCTTAGAGAACCTGTCGGGTCCCCTGTGCACCCAAAACCACGAGCAGTGTTAGGTGCATATCGGAAATCCCTGCCTGGTAGTCCCAGCATCTAGCAACATACATAAACTGATATTTTAAAAATGTATTTCTAAAGATCGATTAATATCCTAATTAGGACTTTGACTAGTCAAGGGGGCGTTGGTTTCCTCGACTACTCGGGCACGCACAGCATGTTATCACATTATCATGCATATCATCATCATTACATTTGCTATATTAATCTGAGCGTAAACGCGACTGTGTATCCCTTACCACTAAGTGCCTCTCTCTGGCTGTATGCACCCCCTTTGCTTCAGAGAGGCTCACCATGCATGATTGGAAGTCAGACGTACTTCTGGCCTTTACTCTAAGGCCAGGTGTATGTATCCTGGCTTCAGAGAGGCATACTGCTCGTGGCCAGAAACACAGACATCCACTTTTGCGCTGTGAGCCTCTCTGAAGCTGGGGTGCATACACCCATGAGCCAGAGATGCTGAATGGTGATCTATGTACAGCCGCGCACAAGCTAATCTGCCCACATAGCATGTTTTTGTGTCCCTGTGGCGGTTATAACATGCTTTGCAATAGATAGCCTCGTCATTACATTATATTAATATACCCAGCCATAGAGTAGTGCGCAAAACCGGAAGTACATCCAACTTTCTATCATGCATGGTGAGTCTTTGAAGTCGAGGGTGCATACACCCAGTAGAGTCGCTCCCTGGTGAGGGATACACAGCCATGAACAGGCACTGCTTAATGTAGCAACTGTAATGACGATGCTATGCAAAGCATGTTTTTGCATCATTGCCACGGCAGCACCACCTGAGAGAGAGGACCTCCCTTCCAAGTCAGGAAACCTCTGATATAAAAAAGGCGGTACTTTCCCTGCACCTCAGTTTAGGTTTCCTGTCTTGGAGGTAGGAGACCTCTGAAGCTCAAATGGTTCCCTGGCCTGATGTGGTAGCTGGAAGAGGCGGCTTACCTGGCCCATGGCTCCGGACTTGGGTGGCAGAAGCACCTCCACTGGGTATCCCCTTTTGTGGTGGTGGGCGCGGAGTCTGGTAGAGGGCCACATGCGGTTATGCCCTGTCACGCTGAATTTCCCATCACGGGAGCGCTACTTCCAGTTCTGCGGTTAAACTGGAAGTGACGCAGGCGGCGTATGCGCACTGTGATCCGACATGGCGCCGCCCAATGTCCGGATTCTGGATGATGCAGGGCGGCCCCCTGCACGGCCAGAGGCTATTTAGGAAGGAGCGGATCTACAATGAACGCTGTTGTGAGTATGGAGCAGAGCTCTGTCATTGCAGATGGCAGAGCAGGCGTGGAAGCTCACACTTCCAGTGGAAGCCAAAGGTCCTCCCAGAAGGCGGTCAGAATGGATCTTGACTCAAAGCAGCCTCTGAAGCTGGTACATCATCACTCCTAGGTGAGTACCATGGACATGACTGTATGCATTCTTATGCTCTCCTTCTTCTTGCTTTTGTCTCCTAAAAAAGGCAAGAAAAAATTGAGCAAGCAAAAACATAGAGAATGTGCTATTTGCAAGGTTCCCTTTGCAGAGGATTATGTGAAGGATCTCTGTTCCCCCTGTATAAATAAAACCGTGAGTGGGGAAGTTCCCAGCTTGGCCTCAAGTTTCAGGGATTTACTTAGGAGTTCAGATCTTTTCAGAAAATGGAGAAAAATAGGGGACGGAAAAGGAAGTCTTGTAATTCTTCCTCTGATTCAGAACAAGACCCACCTAAAGTCCACAGGAGAGGGCATAGATCTAGCCCGTCCTCATCTTCCTCAGGGTCTTCATCTTCAGATGATAGTGCTGAAGGGGAAGCCCTGTTTTCCAAGAAAGGATACTAACGCAGTCCATTCTACCATGGGATTGGTTGACACACGGCAACCCGCATTGGTAGAAGATTTAATGTTTGGAGGGCTAGCTTACAAAAAGTAGCATACTTTCCCTATAAACCAGAAGGTCCAGAATCTCATCACGGAACATTGGAAAAGACCTGGTAAAAAGGGTTCTCTTCCATCTATGGCGAGAGGAGGAGGTATCCCTTTGAGGAAGAGACTACCACATCTTGGGATAGGACCCCCAAAATTGATGTAGCAGTGCCCGGGCCTCCAAGTATTCTACCCTGCCCTTTGAGGATTTGGGAAATTTAAAAGATAAACTGGACAGGAAGGCGGATAGCTACCTGCAAGTTTTAATGGGAGACCCCAGCTAGTATCTTTAGGCCTTCAATCTCAGGCACGTCTGTCGCACATTCTCTAATGATTTGCCTGCGTCAGTTGGAGTCCCAGGTTAGGAACGACGTCCCGAAGGATGAGGTCTTGTTTTGTCCTTTCCATTGGTTCACTCTTCTGCAGAATTTTTGGCAGATTCTTCCGCTGACTCTCTCAAATTGGCAACGAAGGCTACTTCTTGGCAGCAAGACGGGCCTTGTGGTTGAAGTCATGGCCAGGTGACTTCAGTCAAAGGCTCAGCTGTGTTCTATGCCTTGTACAGGGGATTTCTTGTTTGGTAAACCACTGGAAGAGATCTTAGAGAAGGCGAGTGATAAAAAGAAAAACTTGCTATCGCCATGAGAACACCCACCGAGAGAGGGGATCCGCCCACAGGGACAGGAAACCAACAGCTAAAAAAGGGCGGTCCCCCTCGCCTCTTCAGTTTGTTTTTTGTCCTTGTGAGGGAACCTACAGATGAAGATTCTTTCTGAGGCTTCCATGCGGGTCCGGATGAGGCCGGTGGAATCTGGGTCCTGGTAGTCGCGTCGGGAGAGGCCTGTCTCATCACTCTTCTTCGTCGGCTGGTTCTCGTGGTATGACCCAGAGTCTGGGTGCTGCAGCTCTGGGTCGTGCGGGCGCTGCCTGAGGCTGTCCCTGGTGCTTATCTGGCAATGCAGGGCGGGCTAGACGTGGAGATGAAGCCGCCCTGCGTCGCTTGCCGACCGCCCTCCTCGTTTCTCGGTGTGCATGTGCCGGCCGGCGTATTCACTCTTGCTCACCTTGTCTTCAACTCAAGATGCGGAGGGGCACCAGGAGGGTGTCAGCCAGCAATGCTGCCACAGGAGTAGCAGCCGCAGCAGGCAGGCTTCCAAGGCTAGCCATTCCAGCACAATGCGCTCCAAGGAGGATAAGAAGAAGGGCTCTAAGTCCACTGCTGAACCTCCACCTCCTGAACCGGTACCAGTCTCATGTCAGCATTAGGGTCGAGTTCTATTTTGTATGATTGTCCATTGTGCTGATTCCCCATTCTCCCTCTTCAAGGGGTTCCCTGGCCCTGGGTTCTTCCAATCTGAAGGAGTTGCGGTGGTCAATTATGCTCTCCTCAGATTCCTGCCCTACCTCCGCAACTCCCACGTCAGAATTCAGTCTGACAACACCACAGTAGTAGCATACCTCAATCACCGGGGGGGACCCTGTCACCCTCTCTCCTGTTCACCACGACCGATATCTTTCATCTAGTGGAAATGCGATTTCTCTCCATGGCAGCCCTGCATATCGGAGGCATAGACAACGTCCGAGCCGACTTTCTCAGCCGTCACTCTCTCAGGCAGGGGGAATGGGTTCTGAACAGGGAGGTGTTCAGCAGGATAGTGCATCTATGGGGTGAACTGGAGATAGACCTGTTTGCCACCAGGGTGAACAGGTAGGTTCAGCGCTTTACTTCTCTGCACTCCTCGGACCTTCCGGAGGTGGTGGATGCTCTGCAGGTGCATGGACTGATCACCTGGCTTATGCTTTTCCTCCCTTATGTCTGCTCCCTCTGGTCCTTCGCAAAATCAGGGAGGAGGGGGCGAGAGTCATCCTGATAGCCCTCTTCTGGCCCAGGAGACCCTGGTTTTCCTGGCTGAGAGCCATATCAGTGTCCGACCCTTGGGTTCTCCTGGCGGATCGGAAGCTGCTCTCTCAGGGTCCGTTTTATCACCTCCAGGCGGCCAGTCTGCATCTAACGGCCTGGAATTTGAGGGGCAGCTTCTGAAACGGTGGGGGTTCTCGGACTAATTAATTTCCACCCTCCTCAACATTAGGAAGGAGGTGACCACGAACCTGTATTGCAGGGTATGGCGTAAATTTTTGCAATTTTATTCTGGGGGCCTCACTGACAAGGCCCCGATTCCGGCCATTTTGGAAATATTACACAAGGGTCGTGAGTTAGGTCTGGCTGTCAGTATCCTAAGGGTTCAAGTCTCAGAGCTAGGGGCCCTGTTTTATTGTAATATAGCAGGTGACCTCTGGATCTCCCGGTTTTTCCAAGCTTGTGAACGCAGCGAACAGTTGCACATCCCTAGACTAGCGCACTGGGACTTGAACTTGGTTACACTGACTGGTCCTCTGTTTGAACCCTTGACCACTGCTTCCATTAAACAGTTGACCTTAAAGACTTCCCTCTTGGTAGCTTTGACGTCTGCAAGGCGGGTGGGCGACCTAAAGGCTTTGTCGGTAGATTTCCCCCCCCCCCCCCTTCCTATTGGTGTTCCCTGATAGGTTGATACTTAAGACTGACCCTTCCTATCTCCCTAAAGTCTCCTCTAAGTTTCATAGAAGTCAAGAAATAGTCCTACCTGCCTTCTATGATACTCCAACTACCCCTGAAGAGTTGAAATTTCAGACATTAGATGTCAGGAGGACGATACTTGAGTATATTGATAGAACTCAGCCCTGGAGGAAGAGTAGGGCTTTGTTTGTCTCGTTCCAGGGTCATCAGAAGGGAGCCGGTACCACAAAAAGCACATTTCCAAATAGATTCGGGAGGCTATCTGCTTGGCCTATTCCGCAAAAGGTGAGCAGCCTCCTGATTGCATCAAAGCCCATTCAACACGAGCCATGTCTGCCCCCTGGACAGAACGGGCTTATATTCCTATTGAGGCAATTTGTAAGGCCGCTACCTGGGCATCTCCCTCTACCTTTTTCGCACTATCGCCTTTACTTATCCTCTTCGTCTGACCTAGACTTCGGGAGGGCAGTTCTTGATACTGTGGTCCCTTCCAGGTGATGGTCTATGCAAGTCTCTCGGTGGGTGCTGTCATGGCAATAGGAAAATCTGAGATTACTTACCTGTAATTAGTATTTTACAGAGTCCATGACAGCACCCACTCACTTCCCACCCTTTAGTTTATTTATTGGCATTATTGTCATTCTTATTCTTATTCTTGTAGTTTTTATAGTGTATTATCACTTGTCACGGGTTGACACTTATTACCAGGGGGTTTGTGTGCCTTTTTCACAACTAAGGGTCATTCTATGCCTATTGTTTTGTATCCAATTATTGTACTGTATTTGTTCTCTACTGTGAGTACTTAGTGTATTATATTTTCAGTACTCTAACCACTGTATTGTAAAGCACTGCGGAACATGTTGGCGCTATATAAATAAAGATGTATTATTATTATTAGGGTATTGGTCTTCTGATATCATTAATCATTATGTTTGTGTATTTATATGGTTATGGCGGTTCCTCCAATTTCTCTTTAAGGGGGACCGTCCCTTTTTATCTGTAGGTTTCCTGCCCTTGTGGGCGGATCCCCTCTCTCAGTGGGTGCTGTTATGGATTCCGTAAAATACGATTAGGGGTAAGTAATCTCAGATTTCCAACTTTTCCTGCATCCACCTTCCACAGTCGGTCCTTTTGTAGTCAGAAGTTCTCCAGAAAGAAGTCCCCCTAAGCGATCTAGAGACTCTTGGTATGACAAAGGACAAGAAGTTAGGTTTCTTGTTCAAGGGATCTTCCCTTGACAACAAAAAATCTTCTAAGTGACTGCTCGCGCTGGGTGGGAGGCAGACTCTCCTGTTTTCTCCCAGGCTGGTCCTGGATAGACCCCTGCGTTTGGGCTCAAAATATTGTCAGAGACTGGTTACAGCTGGTATTTGCTTCAGCCCCTATGGGGTCCCTGGTGATAACATCTGTCAGCGATCCAGGAAAGTGCAAAATCCTGATGGACAAGTACTCTCCTTAGAGCGAAAGGCTGTTATAACACCAGTACCACTGAACGAAAGAGGCAGGGTATTTTATTCCACTCTGTTCCTAGTCCCAAAGCCAGATGGCTAGTTCAGGACAATCTCACAAAGGGGGTTCTGTGGGTCATTCTGGTATCCGACATTATTACCATGGATGCAAGTTCCTGGGGATGGGGGGCCAGTCTCCGGGATCTGTCAACACAGGGGGTCTGGGATTCACTTCTCTCTCTGCCCTCAAATATGTGGGAGCTCACAGCAGTGAGGGAAGCAATTTCTGCCCTTCCTGTCTTCGGGGTCAACATCTACGAATTCATTTCGACAACAGTGTCTGTGGCATATTTGAACCATCAGGGAGGCTCGAGGTTTCAGGCTCTGATGCGTATGGGGGAGTGGGCTCTGGATCTAGGGATATTTCCTCAGACTGTGGATAGGTGGGGTCTGCCGGAGATGGATATCTTTGCAACTCGAGCGAACAGGCAGGTGTGGAGGTTCTGTTCTCTGGATCCCAGTGACAGGCCCTTTGTGGTAGACTCTCTGCAGATTCCTTGGTCCTCGGGCCTTCTGATATACCTTTCCCCCCTTAGTTCTGATTGCCACTGTCCTCCGGAAGATCAGGGAAGACGCAACCAGGGTCATCATGATATCCCCCTTCTGGCCCAGGAGGGCCTGGTTCTTTTGGCTGAGTCAGATGTCGCTGACAAATCCCTGGACTCTACCTGTCTCCCAGTCTCTTCTCTCCCAGGGGCCGGTCCATCATCCTCAGATCTCAGTTTGACGGCATGGAACTTGAGCTGTGGCTCCTGAGATGTAAAGGGTTCTCCACGGGCCTGATTCGCACCTTGATGTCCAGTACAAAACCTGTTCCCACTAAGATATATTGTAAAGTGTGGAACAAATTTCTGTCCTCTTCAGGTGAAAGCCCAGAGGGGGAGGCCCGGGTAACATCTATATTAGAGATTCTACAGAGTGGGTGGGAGATACATCCCTTAGTTAACACCCTAAAGGTGCAGGTGTCGGCGCTTTATACAATTGTAACAGCCAGTTTTTCATGGGTGTCACGTTTTATCCAGTCCTGCAAGCGAGCCACTCTGGTTCCCTGTCTGAAAATGTCTCCATAGGATCTCAATTTAGTTTTGAAGGCTTTAACGAAACCTCCTTTAGAACCCCTCTCTAATGCATCACCTAAGGTTTTTACTCTGAAGGTGGTCCTGTTGGTGGCTTTGACCTCAGCCAGATGGCTTAGCGACCTGCAGGCCTTGTCAGTGGTGGGGCCTTACACTCAAATATTGGAAGATATGGTCTTTCTCAGACTGGACCCTTCATATCTCCCAAAGGTGGCTAAACATTTCCACAGGGTTCAGGAGATTGTGCTCCCTTCCTTTTGTGACCATCCGACAAATCAGAAGGAAGAGAGCTTACACACACTAGACGTCAGGAGAGCATTGATCACCTACTTAGATGTATCTAAAGAATGGAGAAATGCTCAGAACCTGTTTGTGGCCTTTCAGGGGGCCTCTAAGGTTGCAGCAGTATCTAAAGGTACCTTAGCTAGATGGCGTCTGGAAGCTATTGCCTTAGCATACTCAGCTATTCAGGTTGCCATTCCTGAAGGGATTACAGCACATTCTATCAGAGCAGTAGCAACATCATGGGCAGAGTTAGGCTGACATTCCCTTAGAATTATTCTGTACGGCAGCTACATGGTCTTCTCCTACCCTTTTCAAGCATTACAGACTTGATCTTTCTTCCACCGAAGAGGTGACCTTTGGTAGATGGGTTCTTAAAGCAGTGGTGCCTCCCTAAGTTTTTTTTTTTTTTTTTTTCTTCTTGTGAAATCTCTCAGGTGGTGCTGTCGTGGCAATGATGGAAAAATCTAAATTACCTACCGGTAATGGGTTTTTCCGGAGCCACGGCAGCACCACTGCATCCCTCCCTTGCTTCCTTTGGTTGAAGTTCACGTTTGGGGTGTTATGGTATGTTGAATTTCTTTGGTGGTGGTTGTGTACTAATATTTTTTGGTACTCCTCTCCGAACTCTAAACCAACTGAGGTGCAGGGGAGATACCACATTTTTTTTATCTGAGGTTTCCTGTCTAGGATGGGCAGTCCTTTCTCTCAGGTGATGCTGTCATGGCACTGGAAAAACCCATTACCGGTAAGTAACTTAGATTATCACACCCACAGGGGCACCAATAACATGCTATGTGGGCCAAGGGAGTGGATAACGTGCTATGTGGGCCGACTAGTCAGGGAACTAACACCCCCTCGACTAGTCAAAGCCCTAATTGGCATATCAAACTAACTTTGGAAATACTTTCCCTAAAGATCGGCGTATGTATGCTGCTACATGTTGGGACTATCAGGCAGGGATTTGAGAGATGCACCAGAACTGCTCGTGGTCCTGGGTGCACAGGGGGAGCTGACGGGTCAATGGGTATGGATATATGAAGCTTAAAGGGAACTTGTAATGTCCTTTTCTGTTTTTAAACCACCCCCAATGTTTTTTTAGATCACATGCATCACTAACCTGTTTTTGTTTGTTTTTAAATCTATATATTTATCATAAAAAAAGCACTTTAGATGCTTAGATGTTTATATAATGTACCTAAACAAACAGCCATCGAGGTGGTGCTTCAGCTGGTATCAGTCGTGTCAATCCTTTTTAGTCATGGTTTTTTTTTTTTTTTTTTATAAAGTAGTCATGCTCCCTGAATTGCCGTGACTGTCTTGATGTCACGGCAATCACCCCTGTAATCCCATTCTTACTCAGTTACTATCCATGGCCAGGGTAAAAGCACTTAATCTGGGTGTATGTCCCAGGATTCATTAGTGATGTGCGCATGCTCTGGGCTTCCTGACATCACGTAGGGTGCGCGCATGGTGCAAAGCCCGTACCTGTTACTGCCACCAATTAACTCATGCCACTCTGCACATCCCTTTTACTGCTTTCAATGTCCTCCTGTCGCTCTGCATGTCCACCTGGCGCGAGTCACATTGTGCGCCGACTAATAATCACAGGGGCACATAGCTAAGCCACGCCCCTGAAACGGAGCAAATTCTTAAAATGCATGCAAAGAACTACATGTGGTCAATGAAGCAACCCCCACAAAAGGTGGGGGGGATAGTCCAAATCTCTTGTTATCTGCTGGCCCTCCGCCCACTTCCCCACCCATGGCGCCTAGCACAGTGGGCTGGCACCATAGAGCCCTTTCTCCATGCTCCTCTGAAGCGAGAGCTCCTCTGCCCAGCACATTCAGAACAAAGGGGACACAGGACCTGGGTAAGCTCCATTAGGAGACCCTTCTCCCTGCAGCATCCCCTTTCCCCCAGGAACAGTTCCTGCCTTTGCCTTTTAAAAGTAATCACTTAATACACTGCAGTACCACATTGCTAGTAATGTGGTACACTATGGCAGATCCCAAACCATCCAAAAGAAAAGGTGTCAACGCATCATGTACCTACTGCCAGACTGCGTTCCTACAGGGACACGATTCGCAACTCTACCTAAATTGCGAAACCCAATGCCCCATGGAGCCTACCACTGACGCAGAACCCAGTACGTCTGACACCCCTGCGTGGGCCCTGACACTGACGCAATCAGTAGACTCATTAGTCAGAATAATAGTAACATAGTGTTTAAGGTTGAAGGAAGACCTTAACCCCTTCCAGACCCTTGGCCCACCCCCTGGGCCATGGAGTGATCAGGCTCCTGCAGGTCGAGTGAGGGTGTCACTGACCTGTCACTCGGCCTGCATGTACATGGGGAGTTGTACAACACCCCAGGGGGGGTCGATTTGCCCCCACCCCACCCCCCCGGCTACAGGCGCGGTGATTGGCACTCAAAAGTGAAAGTGAAAATCACCGCGCCTGTAATGCTTCCCTGCCTGCCGCTGCTATCCCTACCCTCCAATCTTCTCCCCTGTCATCCTCTAACTGCCCCCCTGTTCCCCACCTCTCTTTCCTGCCCCCTCTTCATCTTTCTTACCCCCCCCCCCCGCTTCCTTTTCCTGCCACCTGCTTCCTGTCCCTGCCGCCCGCTTCCTCTTCCTGCTGCCCGCTTCCTCCTGCCTGCCCCCGCTTCCTCCTAAGTGCCCCCCTACTTCTCCTGTCACCCCCCCTCTTCCCCTTTCCTGCCCCCCCGATCACCGAAGCGGCGATCGCCTCTCCCACTCACCCCTCCGGCGGCCGCTCTGTCTCCACTGCGTCCCGCTCCTCCTCCTCCTCTTCACCGCCTCCGGATCTGACAGCTTTGTGCTGGAGCTGCCAGATCACTTTCTACAGTTAGATCCTGAGGATCCAGCTGTAGAAAGTGATCTGACAGCTCCAGCATAGTGATCCACAGTGACCATTATGTGATCACTGTGGATCACTGTGCTGGATCTGTCAGATCACTTTCTACAGCTGGATCCTGAGGATCTAGCTGCAGGAAGTGATCGTGGGACCTTCGTTATTGACTACGTTGGAGCGATCGAGCGTCGTGGGACCTTCGTTGTGGACTACGTCGGATCTTTTCATAATAAAGATGGAGTCCGAATTGTGTCTGTGTTTTTTTTTCAAATAAAAAGATTTTCTCTGTGTGTATTTATTGAATATTTACCGTACTAGAGATTCCTAATGGCGGGTCTAACATTGGCCCTATATTATGAATCTAGGGCTTAGTGCCAGCTGCCAATAAAAAGCTGGCATTAACCCCTTTATTACCCAGTTAGCCACCGGCACCAGGGCAACTGGAAGAGCGTGGGTACAGCGCCAGAAAATGGCACTTCAATGAATGCGCCATTTTCTGGGGCGGCTGCGGGCTGCAATTCGCAGCATGGGGGGCCCAGAACGCTTGGGCCTCTCTATGCTGAGGATTCCAGCCCCCAGCTGCCTAGTTGTACCTGGCTGGACCAAAAATATGGCAGAGCCCCATGTCTTTTTTTTAAATTCTACAAATAAAATGACATGGAGCTTTGCCGTATTTTTGGTTGCCAGCCAGGTACAACTTGGCAGCTAGGGGGCTGGAATCCTCAGCATTGAGAGACCCAAATGTATAGGGTCCCCTATGCTGCGAATTGTAACTACTAGACTAGTATGTTTTTTCACAAAAAGTTTCTTTATTCATTTTTACGTCTCAATTTGTGAAGCACATGGGGGTTCAAAGTGCTCACTGTGCATCTAGATATGTTCCCTGGGGGGTCTAGTTTCCAAAATGGGGTCAATTGTGGGGAGCTGAAATGTTTAGGCACACAGGGGCTCTCCATACGCGACCTGGTGTCCGCTAACAATTCCAATTGTTGGCAAACACCAGGTTATGTATGGAGAGCCCCTGTGTGCTTAAACATTGGAGCTCCCCCACAAGTGACCCCATTTTGGAAACTAGACCCCCCCAAGGAACCTATCTAGATGCATAGTGAGCACTTTGAATCCCCAGGTGCTTCACAAACTGATCCATAATAAGGTAAAAATACTTTTTTTTCACACAAATTTTCTTCTTTAATTTGTACGGATCAATTTGTGAAGCACCTGGGGGTTCAAAGTGCTCACTATGCATCTAGATATGTTCCCTGGGGGGTCTAGTTTCCAAAATGGGGTCACTTGTGGTGGAGCCCCAATGTTTAGGCACACAGGGGCTCTCCAAATGCGATATGGTGTCCGCTAACAATTTGAGGTGATTTTCCATTCAAATTGTTAGCGGACACCATGTCGCGTTTGGAGAGCCCCTGTGTGCCTAAACTTTGGAGCTCCCCCACAAGTGACCCCATTTTGGAAACTAGACCCCCAGGGAACATATCTAGATGGGTGGTGACCATATTGAACCCCCACATGCTTTACAAATTGATCTGTGAATATGGAAAAAGTACTTTTTTTTCACAAAAATGTTCTTTTAGCCTCAATTCTTTCATTTTCACATGGGTAACAGGATAAAATTCATCCTAAAATTTGTTGGGCAATTTCTCCTGAGTACACCGATACCTCATATGTGGTCATAAACCACTGTTTTGACGCGCGGCAGGGCTCAGAAGTGAAGGAGCGCCATATCACTTTTTGAATGGAAAATTAGCTCCAAAAGTCAAATTGCTCTCTTTCCCTTCAGAGCCCTGCCGTGCGCCCAAACCGTGGTTTATGATCACATATGTGGTATCGATATACTCAGGAGAAATTGCCCAACAAATTTTAGGATCCATTTTATCTTTTTGCCCATGTGAAAATGAAAAAATTGAGGATAAAAGAACATTTGTGTTAGAAAAATTAAAATATCCATTTTTTTGTTTCCAATTTGCTTAGTTCCTGTGAAGCACCAGAAGGGTTAATAATCTTCTTGAATGTAGTTTTGAGTAGCTTGAGAGGTGCAGTTTTTGGAATGGTGTCACTTTTGGGTGTTTTCTGTCATGTACACCCCTCAAAGGGACTTCAAATGGGATGTGGTCACTAAAAAAAATGGTTTTGTAAATTTTGGTGGAGAAATGAAAAATTGCTCATGAACTTTGAACCCTTATAACTTCCTAACAAAATTTTTTTTTTTTCCAAAATTGTGCTGATGTAAAGTAGACATGTGGGAAATATTATTTCATAACTATTTTGTGTCACGTAACTCTCTGGTTTACCAGAAGAAAAATTCAAAATTTGAAAATTGCTAAATTTTCTAAATTTTTGCCATATTTTTGATTTTTTCACAAATAAACGCAAAAATTATCGACCTAAATTTAATACTAACATGAAGCCCAATATGTCACGAAAAAAACAATCTCAGAATCGCTAGGATCGGTTGAAGCGTTCCCGAGTTGTAACCTCATAAAGGGACACTGGTCAGAATTGCAAAAAATGGCAAGGTCATGAAGGGGTTAAGTCCATCTAGTTCAACCAATAGTGTAACATAATGCAGTCTTTCCCCGTCTCCCAGATAGCCAGGGCCACCAACCGAGTCCGCTCTTACTCTCCCTCGTCAGGTTCCCCACAAGGAGATCGGCCAACAAACAGGGAATGTCCCCAGTCTAGGGCCCTCCGGGTAACCAGGAGACAGACCCAATTAAACCTGTCCCAGGGACACTCTCCCACCACATCAGCCATAGGTGACACATCTTGCTCTCAGTCACCCGAAGACCAGCCCGAGTTACCCTCGGAGCCAGAATCGTCCCAGACCCTGGAGACAACAGACACCCAGGCAATGGTTGACAGCCTCATTGAGGCCGTTCAAAAAACACTAAAAGGCAATGACGACCCTACCACCTTCCCGGATAACACACTGTCCTTTAAGAAGGCAAAACTCTCCAGTCTAGTCTTCTCAAATCACCCTGAATCTAGGGACATAATCTGACGACAATGGGAGCGCCCAGGCACGCACTTCTTTGCAGGTCACAGACCTATCGGAGTTGAATACCCTTTCGCGTCAGAGCAACTTAAAGAATGGGCTGAATCGCCAGCTGTTGACCCCCCAACACAGCATTGCGGCCAGCTAGCAGAACCCTCCTAACACTCTGACAGCTTATCTATTAAAGACCCCAACGACTGCCAAATAGTATAACGTCCTAGCACAGATACGGTCCCTTGAGCCGACATGCCAACTTGGCGGTGGCGCAAAAGCCACGTATCTCGGAAGATCCTACGGCAATCTACAGACCTCAACCTCCCAAGAGGCAAAAACCGCCTACATGGCCGGCGCATTCTGAGCGTCCTTGCCGCACAGCGGCACGGATTCGAACTCTGCATGGGCAACCATTTGCAGAAGCCTATACGTCCCTCAGGCAGTCTCCATTCAGCGGCACCTTTTGACGCTACAAGCTCCTTGCCACTGAAAGTCATAATATTCCCTAGCAAAAGCTCACAGCCTGCCGTCCAGGCAGCCCAATCATTTCGCACCTCACGGGCCTCAGTGCCCATTACTGCTACAGGCCTGGCGACCTACCCGCAGGGCAGAAGTACCCTCATACTCATTCACGACCAATTCCACCTGGATAAGCCCTAAGGGCACTAGACCTCAAAGATTCAACGCATGACTCCCCATCCCTGCTCGACACAATAGGCAGACGTCTCCATCATTTCCACCACTCATGGCTCATTGTTGTACATGACAGTTGGGTCAGAGAACTAATATCATCAGGTTACAAGGATAGAATTTCATCTCTGGCCCCCAACTCGTTTTTTCCTCTTGCGTCCCCCCAAACCAAACACGCGCCAGTTCTTCAAAGCCATCAATTCACTACTCAAAACCGGTGTCATAGCACCAGTACCAGAGATCGAAAAGTTCAAGGGATACTGTTCAAACCTGTTTGTCGTCCAGAAAAGACGTTACATTACGCCCCATCCTAGACCTCAAGCTCCTCAACAAATTTGTAGAAGTTTGACAATTCAGAATGGAATCCCTACACTCTTTAATCACGTCAATGGTAAAAGGGGAGTTCCTAGCAACCATCGACATTCAAGACGCATATCTCCACATTCCCATTTTTCCCCCCGCATCAAAAGTATCTGCGGTTTGCCGCTCAAAAACGCCACTTCCGATTTGTCACACTGCCCTTCGACCTCGCAACCGCACCCAGAGTCTTCACAAAAGTTATGGCGGCCGTCATGACTGTTCTCCATTCGTGGGCAGTGGTCATCCTCCCTTATCTAGATGACATGCTAATCAAGGGACTATCCTTTAAGGCTTGCCTCGACAGCGTCCGAATAACATCAGACCCGCTCTCACCTAGGTTGGCTGATAAACTTAACATCTTCTGAGGAAAAGAGGATAAGCTCAGTTTTATGCAAATAAAAGGATTTATTTCCCTTTTAAAAAGACACACAGTGAAAAGCAATGCCCAACACAAGGCACAGATGGTCACAATGGGACAGTATTATAGTTACAAAGTAGACAGTTCACATTCCCAGTTATTACAGATCCAGGCTGATTGGTATAACCATACATAAAGTGCATAAGTACAACATGATATAAATCCTTATAAAGTGCTATAGTAAGGTTCAGACAATCAATGCCACATTAGCCTACTGGGAGTAAACACACAGTTGCAGCAGTAACATAGTCAGTACATCAGTGTAAATTGCCCATTGAGACCCAGGTGCACCAAGGGCCGGGCACTTGGAGGAGAGAGAGTCCCCAAGACCACCCCTACGCACGTTTCGTGACCTTGTGTGTCACAGTGGTTACTTCATCAGTGATGCCCTTGGTGCACCTGGGTCTCAATGGGTACTTTACCCTGATGTACTGACTATGTTACTGCTGCAACTGTGTGTTTACTCCCGGTAGGCTAATGTGGCATTGATTGTCTGAACCTTACTATAGCACTTTATAAGGCTTTATATCATGTTGTACTTATGCACTTTATGTATGGTTATACCAATCAGCCTGGGTCTGTAATAACTGGGAATGTGAACAACTGTCTAATTTGTAACTATAATGCTGTCCCATTGTGACCATCTGTGCCTTGTGTTGGGCATTGCTTTTCACTGTGTGCCTTTTTAAAAGGGAAATAAATCCTTTTATTTGTATAAAACTAAGCTTAAAGGGAACCAACCACCTCAGATGACGACTATAAGCAGTTAATACATGTCCCTGCACCCTACCTACACCGTTCCAGCTATGTTTTTGCTAAGAATATTGATAAATGCAAACCGAAATATACACTTTGTAAACTTACATTCCTGCGTACTTGAGGGCGTCTCCCTCGGGCTCTCGTACTAGAGGGCTGTGCTCATCATGCCTGCTCTCCCCCTCCCTTATGCACGCGCCCTCTCAGCCTGCTATAGTGATGTGAGGCTGATTGCGTCATAAAGGGGCGGGGCTACCGGGATGCCGCGATTTAGCCCCTCCCCTTTATGACGCAATCAGCCTCACACAGTATAGCAGGCTGAGAGGGGGCGTGCATAAGGGAGGGGGAGAGCAGGCATGATGAGCACAGCCCTCTAGTACGAGAGCCCGAGGGAGACGCCCTCAAGTACGCAGGAATGTAAGTTTACAAAGTGTATATTTCGGTTTGCATTTATCAATATTCTTAGCAAAAACATAGCTGGAACGATGTAGGTAGGGTGCAGGGACATGTATTAACTGCTTATAGTCGTCATCTGAGGTGGTTGGTTCCCTTTAACCTCTTTTCCTCATATGATGTTAATCTAAACAGAGTTGCTCCCTGAGCTAGGACTACATAGTAGATCCAGTCTCAGTATGTGTGGATATACAATTGTATTAATGGCTTCATGAACTTTGACAAATCATCTCCAACGCCAGTCCAAAGGATAGACTTTCTAGGGATGACCTTCGACACCGCATGACGGCTAGTCATACTCCATCAAGACAAGGCCACGGCAATTTGCAAAGGAGTTAGAACTCTTTGCTGTCGACCACCTCAATCCATCCGCTTCAGCAAGGGGGTCCTAGGAAAAATGGTAGCAGCAATGGAAGCCATTCCCTTCGCTTAGCTACACTTCTGACCCCTTGCAGCTTGCCCTTCTTTTGGCTTGGGACAAAAATCCCTTCAGCCTGGATAGCAAGCATCGCCTATCCCCGCAAGTCAAAAAGACACTCAACTCATCCTTTCTCCCAGTTCAATGGCTAGTTGTCACCACTGACTCCAGTCTACTCTACTTGGGGGCAGTCTATTGCCAACACATGACCCAAAGTCGCTGGACGCCCCAGGACTCACACCTCCCAATCAACATTCTGGATCTACGGGCGATCTACTTAGCGCTCCCAACACTTTCACCACCTTCTAGCTGTTCGCCTCATCTGCATTCAATCAGACAACGCAACAGCACTAGCGTACAGCAATCTCCAGGGTGGCACACGCAGCAAATCTGTAATGTGCGAAGTGAAACATATCTTCTGCTGGACCGAAACAACTCAGTCAGTCCACATCCCGGGAATGTACAACTAGGCGGTAGACTTCCTAAGTAGCCAAAGATTGACCTCAGGAGACTGGTCCCGTCATCCAGACGTTTTTCTACAGATCTGTCGGTTCTGGGGAACCCCCGACATAGACCTAATGGCATCAAGACTGAACGCAAAAGTCCCGACCTTCGTAGCCAGGTCCCGGGACCCTCTAGCACTAGGAGTGGATTCGATGTCCTCCCTTAGCGCCAATTCCAACTCCCATACATCTTTTCCCCACTGCCATTGATCCCGCGAGTAATCAGAAAAATCAAAGCGCAGAGTCCAAGTAATACTCATTGCCCTAGACTGGCCACGACGAGCGTGGTACGCGTAGCTCATACAGCTTCTCGTCGACGTGCCCTGGCTACTCCCAAACTGACCGGACATCCTGACCCAGGGCCCTATTTGCGACCACAGCTCGGGGGCCCTGTTTTTAACGGCGTGGCTGTTGAGTCCTGGGTCCTGACCCAGGCAGGTTTTTCACCATGGTTAATGCCCGCAAACTGACATCCTCGTGCATCTATCGCCGCACCTGGAAGACCATCTTCTGGTGGTGCATTCCAGGAGTTACTTGAAACCAGCCTTAACACGGGCCTGTCACTCAGCTCCATTAAGGGCCAAATCTCCACCTAACCGTATTATTCCAACGCAGGATTGCTACCAAACCACAGGTCAAAACATCCATCCAAGGGGTCTCGCACACGTGGCCCCCTACAAGACACCCGTACCCGTCTGAGGCCTAAGCTTAGTTCTGGGTGCCCTACAAGAGCCCCCGTTCGAACCACTGCAAGAAGTATCCCTATTCCACCTTTCATGGCAAGTCGCCTTCCTAGTCACAATCGCATCAATCAGGCACGAATCACATGTAGCCGCCCTATCCTGTTGTACCCCCTACTTCTATCCTTCCACAAGGATAAGGTAGTTCTCTGTCCCTCACTGTCCTTCTTGCCCAAGGTAGTGTCCCACTTCCACCTCAATGAGGACATCATTCTACCCTCTTTTTTGCCAGCACCAGTACACCGCTTCAAAAAAGAGCTTCATACCTTGGACCTAGTAAGGGCCCACAGATGCTACATCTCCCAAACAGCTACATTCTGTAAGACAGAAATGCTGTTCTTCATCCCCGAAGGACCTAGGAAAGGAAAGCGGCTTCTAAATCCACATTGGGAAGGTGGATCCGCTCAGCAATCCAAGAGTCCTATTGCGTCAAAAACAGGCCAATCACAGCAGGGATCAAGGCTCACTCAACTCGATTAGTGGGCGTCTCATGGATCATTTGACACCAGGCCTTGGCAGCTCAACTTGGCAAAGCTGTAACTTGGTCCAGCCTGCACACCTTCACCACACATTACAACATGCACACCCAGGCCTCTGCAGATGCGAGCCTAGGGAGAAAAATTTTGCAAGCTGCAGTCACACATTTGTAAGCGGCTGGCAGATGATGCTAGATGTCTACTCAGTTCCCACCCAGGGACTACTTTTGGATGTCCCATGGTTTTGTGTCCCCCAATGAAGCGAAGGAGAAACAGGGATTTTTGTGTACTCACCGTAAAATCCTTTTCTCAGAGCTCATCATTGGGGGGGGGGGGGGCACAGCACCCACCCTAACAGACTTCAATGGCCTACACATAACCTTGGCTTACGCCTCTTGAACCTTATTACGTTAATGTGTTCTCCTAATGCTTTGGTACTAACATAAAAAATTCCATCACTCAGCTAGTATAGGTTGACATCCATCATCTCAATGTGGGTAAACATAGCAATCCTCAATCAATATATAAACACTAAAAGGAGAGGATTTTATGTTGCTTTACTTCTTTTATTAATGGACTTGCAAACAGCTGAACACAAGGAAAGTAGACAGTCTATTGCACAGTCCCAAGCCAACAAAGTAATCTACATACATAGATAAAGTCCAGATTACCAACAATTCTTTTGCACTATGCCCATGTGGCCTCTGTTAAAATTGCCTTCCCACTACCCTGGTGTAATACACTATATGGATATGGAAAGGAGCAAATTCAGAGATCCTGATGCCAGTGCTCAGATCAGTATGCAATCATTCAGAGGCTTACCGTATGTGTGTGGCAAGGAGGCCGCTTTGTGGATTGACCCATCAATCCACAAAGCGGCCTCCTTGCCACACACATACAGTAAGCCTCAGAATGAGCCGTGCTGTGTCCTGCCATACTGTATCATGCAATGCCAGGCAGTACCATAATGTGCTGTGTCGTGCTGTACCGTGCTGTGCCGTACCCTGCTGTACCGTGCTGGGACATGCCGCACTGTACAATGCAATACCATGCTGTACCGTACCATATCATTCTATGCTGTAGCGGGCTGGGCCATACAGTGCTGGGCTGGGCCATGCTGTACCATGCTTTGTCATACGGGGTCAGGCCGTGCCATGCTAGGCCATGCTGTACCATGCTATTACATGCTGTCCCATGCTGTGCGTTGCTGTACCATGTTATGCCCTACTGAGCCATGCCATGCTGTGCCATATTGTACCAGCCTGGGACATGCTATGCTTTGCCATGCTGGGATGTGCTAGGCTACCATGCCAAGTTTTTCTGTATCCTGCTGTATTATGCCTTGCTGTACTAGGCTGTGCCGTACTGTACTGTCCACTTCTGTGCCAGGCTGTGATATGCTATACTTTGCTGTGCCGTGCTGTACCTGGCTGTTCTGGGTTATGCGGTGCGATGCTGTACAATGTTATACCTTGCAGTACTAGGCAGTGCTGTGCTGTGATGTGCTGTGCCTTGCTGTACTGGGCCGGGCTGTGCTGTGCCATGCTAGGCCTTTCTGTACTGTGCTATGCCGTGCCTTGCTGTACTAAACTGTACTGGGTCAGGTTGTGCTATACAGGGAGGATTCATCATTATCTGATGCCCCTCCAAAATACCCTAGAGTCATGTACGGATCGGTTTCTAATGGGCCCCATTTTTAGTGGGTCGTCTATAGATGGACCTCAGTCCTTTTTGTATGCTAGCTCTGCAATGGTATTTTAATAAGGGGACAAGGAGAGGAGATTCCGGCCCTGTTCACTCCTATCCTCAAAAACAAGATGGGTCAGAAGGGAGTCCCTAGATTTGGCC
This sequence comes from Allobates femoralis, assembly GCA_033576535.1. Classification (NCBI taxonomy): domain Eukaryota; kingdom Metazoa; phylum Chordata; class Amphibia; order Anura; family Aromobatidae; genus Allobates; species Allobates femoralis. Next base: position 92,661,343 of record JARQOC010000008.1, read on the forward strand.
ACTATTCCTCAGGATTATCGCATGTAGGCCCGGTTCCTGCCTCATAAATTCGGGGGATAAAGGGTCCCCTCATCTCGCACAGTCGGCTTGAAGCAGACGTAGAGAAGCTTTGCCTCAGGTGGTACTTATTCCTGTTGGACTCGTATTTTGATCATTATCAACCCGGGTTTCCATATTGCCCCTGGCCGGGAGGTTTCGTACGATAATGCATTTCTTACCCCTGTCTCGTTGGGTCAGATATGAACAGTTCCGCATGGAATTAAAAATCTGACAGGGCTTGATGTACATGGCAGTTTGCCCTAATCTCGATGGAGGTTGGTTGTCATCTGTCGATTCTTCCTCAGGTCATTGATATAGGAGGTCTACCTTGGGGTCGGGAAGTCTGGTTCTCCACTACAGTTTCCGGTGTCTTCCTTTTCTGCCTCTCACCTGCTCTCAAAATTTAAGTCGCTCAGGGTGCCTTATCTAGGGCGCAGAGGTATAAAAATCATCTGCCTGGACAAATTCTTGATAGTGACAGATTCCCCTCAGTTGATGACTGGGCCTCTGTGATTGCTCTTCTTGATGCTACCCTAGTTGGGCTGGATCCTTTGGGAGTTTGTCTCGACTCTTGTACAGGAACATCCTCTCTCCAGAAGGACAAGCTGATCTCAATCCCTCACAGGCTTTGTTTCTTGGTAGGGAAGAAACTTCCATCAATCCAAGAAGCGATGAGTATTCTGGAACTCTTGACAGATAGTCAAGTCCATTCCGGGGCTCTGCAGTACTCCATCCTGGCAGTGACGGACAAACACCAGATTGGTCTGGACATGGAGATATTCTCTGTCCACGGACGCCCAGAACTCCCTACATTGGTGGATTGACCAGGAAAAACTACAGACTGGAGTGGAATGGACCTCGGAGCCTTGTCTGCTAGTAATCACAGACGCCAGCCACAGCGGAGGGGGAGCTTGAGTGGGGGATCGTTATCTTCAGGGGACTTTGTACACAATGTTCAGACCCGATCGTTGCATTTCTGGGAATTCCAGGCAAGTTGGGAAGCCCTAAGGTGAAGCCGAGCTGTCCTGACAGACAGACAGGTGAAGATCCTCTCAGATAACATCATTGCAGTCTCCTTCCTTAGACATCAGGGCGGCCAAGGCATCCGATGCTCAGGTGTTTGGCCAGTAAGATTTTCCTGGACATGGGTAAGATGGCGAGCTCCATCTCTGCGGTTCATCTTCGGGGATCAGAAATTCGAGAAGCAGACTACCTCAGCAGGCATCGGTTGAAGGATCTGGTATGGGAACTGAACACGGAAGTGTCCCAGCAACTGACTTGCAGATTGCGTCAGCCTCGCCTAGATCTATTGGCATCCAGGACGAATTGTCACGGCAGTCCCGAGACTTTGACTTGCCCAGAGAATTTATTCCTCTCTGTGGGATTTGAATTTTGTCCTGAGAGTCCTTTGCAATCCGTCCTTTGGACCAGTTAGGGAATTGGACATACAGAACTTAACTCTGATGGCAGTCTTCCTGGAGGCTATCACCACGGCTAATCGGTAGGGTGGGATACAGGCTCTCTCTGTGGTCATGCCATATATACAGATACGAGAGGATTGTATCATTCTCATACTGGATCCAAGTTTCTCCCCAACGGTGGTGTCACCACTGACTTTAATCCACACAGTGGTTCTTCTATCATTCTGCGACAACCCTACGGCTCCGGAGGAAGAGGCTGTTCAGTCTCCATGTCCGCAGTGCATTACTGGCCTCAGTGGAAGCCACTCTTTACTGGAGTTTTGATAGACTCTTTTCATGCAGTTTGGGAGTAACCATGGTGGCAGGAAAGCTTCGAAACAATCCTTAGCTAGATGGATCGGGTTCAGGTTTCATTTATCTTTCAGAAGGGTAGTCCCCTGAACTTTTCAATGCACATTCTACCAGAGCAGTTTAGACGTCATGCACTACTGGAGCTGGTGCTACCATTGAACAGATATGTCCTACCGCCTCCTAGTCAGGCCATACTACATTTTGCTGACTCTGCAAATTGGATATTCTCTCACAACAGAGAGCTGTGTTTGGTTGGAAGATGCTTCAGGCAATTGTCCCACCCTAAGCTATGAGTTAGTAGGTATACTCCTGTGGTGCTGTCATGGAGACATACTGGAAAACTGGAGTTAGTCTTACCGGTAACGATGTTTCCAGGAGTCCACATGACAGCACCCTTATTTCCCTCCCTAATGTTCTACTGTATGTTAATTTAACATATGTCTGACTTTACTAGAATAATATGGTGTTGTACCCTGCCAATGTGGTTCTTGGAAAATTACTGAGGAGGTGGGGCTAGGGGAGGGCTTTTAACTTCTGGTGCTTCCTGTTCCTACAGAAGCATATGGGATTACTCCTCCTGTGGTGCTGTCATGTGGACTCCTGGAAACATCGTTACCGGTAAGACTAAGGGTACTTTCACATCAGCGTTGCTTTGAAATCGCGGCAGATGCGGTGAAAAAAAAGCATCTGCCGTGATTACCGCATAACCGCTGCACTTGCGGCACTGTTGCGGCAAGCCCCATACAATGTATATGCGACCGCGAAAAAACCGCGGCTGACCGCGGTTTTTTTCGCTGCCGCAAGTGCCAAAACCGCACTTGCTGCAAGCCCGCATATACATTATTTGGGCTTTCCGCAACTGCAGCGGTAATCGCGGCAGATGCGGTCTTTTCACCGCATCTGCCACGATTTAAAAAAAAAAAAACGCTGATGTGAAAGCAGCCTAACTCCGGTTTTTTTAAGTACCGTATATACTCGTGTATAAGCCGACCCGTGTATAAGCCGACCCCCCTACTTTTGCCCCAAAAATCGGGAAAAACCTATTGACTCGTGTATAAGCCGAGGGTGGATCCCAGCACAGGTATACAGCCCCCAGCAGTGTGGTATACAGGCCTCCCCAGTGGTAGTATACAGCAGCCCCAGTGGCAGTATACAGCAGCCCCAGTGGTAGTATACAGCAGCCCCAGTGGTAGTATACAGCAGCCCCAGTGGTAGTATACAGCAGCCCCAGTGGTAGTATACAGCAGCCCCAGTGGTAGTATACAGCAGCCCATGTATACAGCGCCAGTGTAGTATACAGCAGCCCCAGTGGCAGTATACAGCAGGCCCTCAGGGGTACATATAGCAGCCCCCTGGGGGTACCCAGCAGCCCCCAGGGGCTACCCAGCACCCCCCTGGGGGTCCCAAGCAGCCCTCAAATGCTGGCACTCGCCCCCCCCCTTGCAAGGGCCCCCCCCCCCCGCTTCTCTTACCATCCCAGTCTTCTGATCAGCGCTGCTCCACGGCGCTCCGTCCTCGCTGCTCCCGTCCTGCTACATCCGGGATCCCCGGCTGTCGCGCGATGACGTCATATGCCTGCGACGGCCGGAGATCCCGGATGTAGCAGGACGGACGGACGGAGCACCGAGGAGCGGCGCTGATCAGAAGACCGGGATGGTAATATAACCAGCGGGGGGGGGGGGGGCCCCTTACAAGGGGGTGGTGGTGCCAGCATTTGGGGGCTATATGCACTGCTTCCCCCTGCCGCTGATTAACAGGGGGAAGCAATGCATATTTAATGAGCGGCCCCACGTGACGGGGCCACTCATACAGCAGCTCCCCCCGCCTCCTGCAGCCTCCACAGCCCCGGACAAAGCCCCCACCTCACCATGTACCGTATATGACCCGTGTATAAGCCGAGGGGGAGACTTTTCAGCCCAAATTTTGGGCTGAAAAACTCGGCTTATACACGAGTATATACGGTACTTAAAAGTAGCATGATTGAACTGGATTGACGTGACTGATGCCAGCTGAATAACCACCCCGATGACTGAAATTGAAGGTACACATTGCAAACACTTAAGCATCTAAAGTGCTTTTTATGATAATACATGGATTGTTTTTTTCCCTTTTAATCTAGGTTAGTGATGCACAGTGCATCATGTAAAAAACATCGGTGGTAGTTTAAAAAAAAAAAAAAAAAAAAAGACAAGTTCCCTTTAACTTCTTAATTATTTTTCTTACTAGTTGTGTTTGTAGATGAAAAATGTAAAGCTCTTAGAAATGCTAGAAACATTAGTTCAGTGAGCATCCTAGTGGTGGTCTGCAATCACAATGGTAGTTGGTGATAGGATATTAATATGAAGGCATCATTAAAATTTGCTGTTTTTCAAAATGGTAATATACTAATATAACAGATTTATGTTTTAGATGAGGAAAATGAAGAAAGTTCTGACTCCGACTCCGACTCTGAGTCTAACTCTGATTCTGCCAAAAAGCCCCGCTATAGACATAGACTGCTGCGGCATAAGCTGTCTTTAAGTGAAGCAGAATCTGATGGGGAGAAGACAGGAAAAAGGAGAGAAGAAAGATAAATCCAAGAGTTCAAAGGATGGAAAGCGTCGGAACAGAAGAAAGGGTACTTTAAAATTAGTTTTATGGTCAGAGATTGTTCTAGTTAAGGAGAGATGATTTGTATTTTCACATACTTATTACTATACGGTTATGTTATCATTTCATTGTTTCATGTTTACCTACCTGGGAGCTTTGGCCTTTTTATGCAAACTTCACCAAAATACCCTAGTGGATATGAAGGTATAATAAGAATATGTAGCTAACAAATATTAATTTAAATTTCTATCTATCTGTTTAACTCCTTCACGACCTAGGACGTACATGTACATCCTTTGCCGTGTCCCAGCCCATGATGCAAGCTCACACACTGAGCTTGCATCCTCTGACACATCTCAGCTGATCTCATCAGCTGGGATGAGTAGCTAACCGCACTGATCGGTTGTGTTAACCCTTTGGATTGGCCGATCAGTGACTGAGAGCATGATCCAAAGCCCTGCGGCAGGGTCATGCTGTTGCCCCGCAGTGATCTGAGGTTCCATAAGATCACGGGACCTCTGTCTGTTACCTGGACAGCCCAAGGGCCTCTGATGACCCCAGAAGCTGTCCTGAATCACTTCATGGTGATCTCCCTGTGAGGTGCTAGAGCCCATCCGAACACAGGGGATGCAATCTGACAGTGAAGTGCTGTGACCCCTAGTGGGCCAAGGAAAATAAAGAAACAATAAAATGTTTTTAAAAATATGGAGAAAAAAAACTCTCACAAATTCAAATCACCCTCTCTTGCTTCATTGAAAATAAACTATTAAAAAAATACACACGCGTTTGGTATCGCTGTGTTCAGAAATGCCCGATCTATCAAAATATAAAATCATTTAATCATATTTGTAAACTGCATAAGGGAAAAAAAGTCGAATTGCCAAAACTACAGATTTTTTGGTCGCTGCAACATTGCGATAAAATGCAATAACGGGTGATCAAAACAGCAAATGGCATCATTAGAAAAGCCAGCTCAAGACGCAAAAAATAAGACATCATGCAGACCCAGATTAAAAATTAGGGCACAACAGTTCATGGAAAATGGTACAAAAGTGCAATTCTTTTTCTTTAAAAACTTCAGAATTTAATACTGACCCGAGGCATCATAATGACATGTCAGTTTTACCATAGAGTGAACATGGTGAATAAAAAATAAATAAATAAATGTGTAATAGGCCCCCTTTTTTTTTTTTTTTCCTTTGTGCAATTGCACCCCACTTGGGTTTTTACCCCCATTTTCCTCTACACTGTATGGTAAAATAAATTATGTCATTCAAAAGTACAACTCGTCCTGCAAAAAAACAAGCCCTCATATATCTATATTGATAGAGAAATAAAAAAAAGTTGTGCCTCTTATAACAAGGCGAGGGTAAAACGGAAAATTGCCCGGGGGTGAAGGTGTTAAAGGGAATCTGTCAGCAGGTTTTAGCTACGTATTCTGAAGACAGCATGATGTAAGACTTAACTCAGAGAATGCAGTAATGCCTCTCTTGTCAAGTCTATGGAGTTGTTTTCTTGAATGCTTGTTTTAGAACCAGGACCTTATCATTGCTGAACTACATTGTCTCGTTCTTGGTTGTCCTGTAGGCCCTCCTCCGTGATTTGCAGTTCTCTCTCAATGTACAATGTGTAGAGAGCCTAGTGGGGGGAAGGGGTAGTGGGGCAGCTATCTCAACTCTTCTAAAAACTCTTGATTGTATCAGCACTGCTTTACCCAGTAACCTAAAGGCGACGTCACACGTGTCAATGAAGGCTGCGATGTCGGAAGCGATGCGTGGGTGTGCGCGCGCTTCCGACATCGCAGCCTTGGTGTCACACGGCAACATGTTGCCGGTGATGCTGCATCGATGTGGGCGGAGCCATCGCTCACTGGGCTGGGATCAACCCAGCGAGCGATCCGCAGCAATACTGCGGTATAGGCTGGATCGCCGCCAACATCGCTATTGCGGTGTCAGACAGCGCGATCCAGCCTAATCGCTGATTGCAGATTGATAGGTTTACGTTCATCCTCGTAAACCTGTCAACCTGCGACCAGCGATATATCGCAGTTGCATCGCGCTATCACACAGCACGACGCACCTGCGATATCGCTAGCGACGTCACTTTTCATCGATGTCGCTAGCGATATTGACACATGTGACGCTGCCTTTAGTGTTACATGGTTGAATTCATGGACTTTCCCTACATCATGCTGCTCTCAGATGAGGTAGCAATAACCTGGTGACAGATTCCCGTTAATAGCTACTTCTTCCACCTACTACTGTACTACTGATTATACAGTGCCGGCAAAAATAAATCTTAAGTTTAACGAAACCAAAAATCTTAACATTTCAAGTTTTTTTATTGTGGATATTTGGTTACAATTAGTATTTCATCATATCAACCTTATATTTAATCACCATCTGCAGCCGTTTAGGGCTGGATTCAGCAGGGCTGGGGAAGGATGTGGAGTCAATGATCACCTACAGTGTCTTCTGCGTCTCCTTTAGATTGTTAAAGTTGCCGGATTGTGGCTCTTGAACCTTGCATTTCTGGCATTTTCTATGGGGTTTCCTAGTCACTAAAAAGTTAGTTTTGGTCATTGAGAAACTTTTTCATGGCCTTAGCTTTGTGGGCATGGGCTCCATCATGCATAAAATAATCTTACTGAAGAATAATGCAAAAATTAAGCAAATGTTCTTCCAAAACACAACACTGCTTACTTTCATACTTACATTTTTGGAAACGAGGAACAGACCTGCCCTGCCCCTGCTTCCACGGAATGCCCCTACACAGTCCCACTTGTCAACGGGCTTAACAGTCTTTGCTGTATATTTCAGGTCATACTGTAACACGATTCTTGGATTGGCCTCCCTGACCAACCTAAGAGTGCTCTCATCACTAAACCTCCATTTCTTCCACTTTTCAGATGGCCAATCTTGATATTTCTTACAAGCATTGCTGCTGTGAGTGGGGGGTGGCATGGTAACTTGGTAGACCCAAGTCCTTTTGTAGGTGGTGATGCATTGTCCTAGTTGTGACATTCTTGAGAAGCGTGGGGTGCTTGTGTTTTAATTCATCTGTGGTTATAGAAGCATTTGACATCACTTTACACTTCAAAAGCCCTGAATCTGCAGGACCATCCTTGGAGACAAAGATGTCATCAAACACTTTAGTTAATAACAGATCTCTAGCTACAGCAATCACCGAATCCCTCTTCTCTAGCAGTCAGATCACTGATTTCTCTTCCATTTTAAGCTTCTTCTGACCCATTGTGGGTGATAATTAAAAACTGTCTAATAGCAATGCTGGCTTAGTTTCCTAGAGCAACCAATTAAAGTGCAGCTTTCATTTTACCAGAGCAGTGTGAGAAATGAAAGCTGAGCTGTGATTGGTTTCTATGGGCAACTTAACCAGTTATGCTATTAGACAGTTTTTGATTGTTTGCACTTTAAAGTGTAAATGTCATTTCATTGAAAAAAAGAAAAAAAAATTGCACTGGTTAATTATGGGTCACATAGCAGCTAAAATGCTACGTTTTCTTGCGCCTCATTGGGGGACACAGGACGATGGGTTCTGCTGCTATCCCTAGGAGGCTTGACACTAAGTGAATTCTGAAAGAAATAGAACAGATTGGCTCCTCCTCCACAGCATACACCCCCTGGCTGGACCAGGCCCTGACCAGTTTAAGCTTAGTGTCTGTAGGAGGCAGATGCTGTCTACAGACCCACATCTTTTTTATATTCAATTTTATTATTTATTTGTTTCTAAAGAAGGTTAGATTGGCAACAGCCCCCCTTTAACAGGGCTGCTTTCACAGCTACCAACAGGCGGTACGTGGAGTGTCGCCTCCACAAATTCCCTTCTGCTCCGTTGGATCTCTAAGGGGATACACCATTTTAAAAATGTTTCATGTATATCAAGGGCAATGGTTTCCTTTAAAAAAAAGCTGATTTCCCAGCCATCAACAATAGGGCATGTGGAGTGTCGCCTCCTCGTATCCCCCCTCTGCACCTGGCTTATTCCCATCATCCCAGACCTGTGGGACGCTGTAGACCTCCTCAACCTCCAATAAAAGGGGCCTGAGTCACAGGATTAAAGGAGCAGCCCACAGTTACACTGAGGTCTCGCTCAGCAGCATATTCTCCTGCGTGAGGTAACACTGCTGCACACATGCAACACTGCTGGCAGTCATTTCATCTTGTGAGACGGTGACAGACCTCCAGGGTAAGTCTTGACACCGGTGTCTATACGGCGGAGGGCTCCCTTAACAATCCACCTTACACATTATATCACAAAACATTAGGCTTCCGGACCACCGCTAATCTGCTTCTCCATCTCCGCTTCCCAGCTGCGGCGATAAATTTAAACCTGCCTCCGGCCTAGTTGCGGTTCTAGCTTTTGGCCCGCACCTTTGATGACACGGGGCTCCCGCACATCCTACAGTCTTCCGTTTAGCGGCAAAGACTACATTGTCCTTGCCGGATGGGTCCTCGATTAAAGACCTAACAGACATGCAGGTTAAACTTTTAGCAACAGTCAGCCTTTGAAGCAGCAGGATCGGCTCTATCGCCTTCTTTTGCCTCGGTCTGGGTGGCCAAGGCAATTGTAGTTTGGGTGGAAACGTTACAAAAATCCCTCAAATGTTCAGACCTAGAGCTGGTAGATCGGACATCTAAAATCTTTATGGCCAGAGTTTACTTAATCCATGCATCTCTGGACTCGGATACTCGTGCTGCCCTCTCAGCTTCTAACGTGATCACCATTCACAGAGCCCTTTGGCTCAGGCAATGGCGAGCAGATTCAGCGTCAAAAAATTCCTTAACCAGCCTTCCTTATCAAAGCGGGCGACTTTTCGGCGAACAATTAGATAAACTCATCTTGGACGCGACTGGTGGAAAAAGTACATCTTTTCCCCAGCACAAACCGAAATGCCCTTCTTTTAAAAGACCACAATCACATTTTCAGACCTTTCGTTCCTTTTCGGCTGGACAGCCTCTCAAGCACCTACATCCGCAAGCCGACTCCGCGTATGGAGAAGAGCAACTAGTCATCTTTCAAGTCGAATCAAAATAGGCCAAAGCAATCTAAATCCAAGGGTCTAGATCTAATAATTTCTCCTCGTTGTGACTTGCACTTATTCCCGGAAGACACTTCCACCATCGGCGGTCGTCTGTGATTCTGTCATTGCGTATGGCAATCGTTTACCGACGACAGATGGGTCAAATATCTCGTTTCTTCCGGTTACTACATAGAATCTATAGCCAGCCCTCCATACTGTTTCTTTCCCTCCAATCCACCAAAGTCACCGATATGAGCTCACGCTTTTTTCCACACAATATTCTCGCTTTGGCTCGCCAGGGTAATCGTTCCCGTACCGGACTCCGAACGTTTCAAAGGTTTTTACTCAAACCTTTTTACTGTTCCCAAGAAGGACGGGTCGGTACGTCCCATCCTGGACCTAAAACATTTGAACAGATGTGTCGCTGTCCGTCGTTTGAGGATGGAGTCCCGCGTTCCGTCATCACATCTATAAAAGAAGGCGAGTTTATAATATTTATAAATCGCAAACTTATATTTTTACACTACCTGAGGAAGACTGCCTTGAGCAGTTGAAACATGTTTGGCGCTGTGAGGGGAAAATAAAAGTTTGCGATTTATAAACATTATCATCCTGGTGCCTGAGCATTAGTAGCGCTTCTACAAGACCGCCATTTCATTATCCTGTAAGCATCCATTCCCCTTGAGGGATCAGCGCCTGGAGCAGCACAGCGAGGGCACAGCGGTAAAGGACCTGGCGTTCCCTAGATAACAAGCAGTGACGCACATCCGGGACCGGCGCCACATGACCAGAAAGGTCCTATACGGACAGCTGGGGACCAGCGAGGACGAAGGAGCGGAACGTGTACATTGCCGGGGGTCACCCGTATATCGGAGTCTATTACACCGGGTTGTGCAGGTCATGGTTGGGGCAAAGCCAGGGGGGTGTATGCTGTGGGGGAGGAGCCAATCTGTTCTGTTTCTTTCAGAATTCACTTAGTGTCAAGCCTTCTAGGGATAGCAGCATAACCCATGGTCCTGTGTCACCCAATGATGGCTCAGAGAAAAGGATTTTACGGTGAGTACACAAAAATCACTTTTTTTTGTGCCATAGGACTAATTTTCTCAAATTTTTCTGTGCTCTTTAAAAAAACACATTTTATGGCTATGTGGGTGTGGCCAGCAGCTGATGGAGAGCAGTTAGATGTGCCAGCAGAGAAGGGGTTAACAGATCATGACTGACCTGTGTGGAGCCACATGACAGATCACAAGCTTATGCCAAGGAAAGAGGAGTTTGCAGTGATCCTGACATTGCTTAGCAACTGTGCCCTAATCTGATACATTGTTTCCTCACCAGCTGCAGTCAGAAGGCCACACCCCCTTTCCGCTATATGGTTACATGCCCATATTCAGTGTGAAGATCGATCTGACTGATAATGAACATATGTCTGCTTCACGCACAGGGTACTGGGGACACCTTCTGGAAGGTTTATGAAAAGTTTTCAACCAGATTTCACTTACGAAATATGTTGCTTTAAAGAATTTAAATCATGATGTGGGCTTAATGTGTAAAGAGGTGTTTTTTTTTTGTTGCACACGTGTAAAGACTTTTCCTCATTTGCCTTCTTGGGGGACTCGGGACCATGGGTGTTATGCTGCTATCTCAATGTCCAATGTAATACATTTACTATAGTGGAAAGATATCTTGCAGATTTCATGTCTACTTTTTTTTTGTTTATACCTGTTTGTTTTGTTTTTTTTCTTAGTGAGCAGTGATGAATCTGAATCTGCAAGTGAAGGTACTGGAGTCAGCGAAGAGGTCTCTGACAGTGACTCAGATGATCAGCGTCCCAGAACAAGGTAATTTTTTTGATAATGCACCCATGATAAGTTTGTAGTATAATGAGGCTGTTATCAGTTTCATGTGTGTATATGTATGTATGCATGTATGTATGTACTGTGTGTGTGTGTGTGTGTGTGTGTGTATGTGTATATAGGATGGCTGGAATACTAATTCCTCACTTTCACCCTAATTAGTTTCTTAGCTGCCTGTAGTATACATGTATATCTAACCGTTAAGGCGAGTTTACACATAGCGACACACCAGCGATCCCGACAACGATCCTGCCTGACCGGATCGCTGGTGCGTCGCTACATGGTCGCTGGTAAAATGTCAGACAGGCAGATCTCACCAGCGATCACCCAGCGATGGGCCGACACCCGATGGTCGTTGGGATCGTTCAGAGTCACGGGCGCAGAATGGGGATCGCTGGTAAGTCTGCCTGTCACACACAGTGATGCAGCCTGGCCAGTGGGAGATCTCCGATCAAAAAATGGCCCAGACCATTCAATAAAGATCAGGGATCTCCCAGCGGGGGGCTGATTGCTGCTAAGTGTCTCACGCAGCGAGATCGCCGGGACGTCACAAAATCGGTGACGTAGCAGCGATCTCGTTAGCGATCTCACTACGTGTAAACCACCCTTTAGCTTAATGTGTCTCTGACATAGAGCCTGGATTATGTGCCAGAACAGGACTGAGTTTATCCATTTCCTAGTGAAAAAGACTATTAAACACACTGCACTCTGTTGTTTGTACAAGTGTCTGCATTGTTTGCTTAGATTTTACAAATGTCAGAATTTCAGATCTGACAGTAAGTGGGTGACACCAATTCTGTACATCCAGTAAGGCACCATACTGCTGCTAGGACTCTGTTCAGCAAGGCAATTTGCTCCAGGAAACTGCAATCTGACTAATACATCACCAAAAGATTGATGCAATAGTGTATCCAAATTGATGTCTTAGAGCGTTACGGTTCTATGTATATAACTATTGTCTTTAATGACAAAAATGGAATTTCCCATCTGTCACTTATAATTTTTCAGGTCAGCAAAGAAGGAAGCAGAGGAAACTCAACGAAGTTATAAGCAGAAAAAGAAAAGGAGACGAATTAAAGTCCAGGAGGACTCGAGTGACTCAAAGGTGCCAGACACAGACACTACACAACTGGAGTTTAGGGTGTCTGTATATCTATAACTGGGGTTCACATACAGCATAATTATTGCACATTTTCTGCACCATCATATGTTATAATTCAAGTAGATGAGGCTTTTGCAGTCTATAGAAAGACCCTAGACTGATATGCAGACAAACAGCATATCTTCAGATTAATGTCATTGTGTGAAAGACTTTTTTTTTTTTTCTTTTTCTCACATTAAAGCACCACTTCAGCAGGTTTTTTATTTTATTGTTTTCTGGTCGTCATAATGGGAGACCCAGACAATGGGGTTTAGGGCTCTGCCCTCCGGAGGTCACACTAGGTACTACAAGTTTGTAGACACCGCCTCCTCCGCTTATAAACCCCCACCGTAGGAGACATCCTCAGTTTTAAACTTAGTGTGCTCGGAGATCACGCTTTGCTTGCACTTCACTGCATTCTCACAGCTTACGTGATGGCGTATGAAGACAAGGTAAAATGGTCCCGCTCGGGACCCCGACAGCCTCCCCGCTCACCCTCTGCGGAACACGCTGGTGGAGGTACCGGAGGGCTTTTAGCCTGGACACTTCGGTGTTCTCCCCGGTACGCTGTCGCGCTCCTTTCCTTTCCATCCCTCCATGGAGGCTCTGGTAAGGGGGAGCCTGGAGCCTTGCACAGCTCCGCTCCGTCCGAGGCCTCCCTAAATGGTGCTTACAGACCGGACGGAGCCAGCCCAGTCCGAGGCCTCCCTAAATGGTGCTTACACTCCGGACTGGTGCTGTACCCCCGTCCGAGGCCTCCCTAAAGGTGCTTACAGACCGGACCGGCACTGAGGCACCTGGTGTGTCTCCTGTGTGCCTGGGGGTAGTGTCTGTCACTGTGGTGTCATGACACTCAGACCGCGCGGTTACCCTCGGGTCCGCGGTTCTGGCGGTGACCCTGTGCTGGGGTCTCCCTGGCTGACCGCCCTGTGTTTCACAGGGGCTGAGGCTGTAGACTGCGGGTGTTTTTATGTGTACATGCAGTCTGAGAGTGTGTGTGGTGATATTCACACTCTTTTCCCGCGCTGCGGGCTCCGGCACCTCCATTGCTGAGGCAGTCTGGAGGAGGAGGAGGCAGCCCTGATGGTGACATCACCGCTGGGCGTGTTGTGTGTTCTTCCCGCGTGTTCCTGGCTCCGCCCACATCTTCACTGTCGGCGGCCATCTTCTCCCTCACTTCCCGGCTGGGATCTGGCTGCAGCGCGTGTCTGCACTTGCAAGGGAGACCGGAACTCGCGGAGGTCACACACACACACCGCTTCCTCCTACCGCTTTACTGCGGTCGGTAAGCCACCGGGATTCCCGGTTTGTTTGTGAACTTTGGCTTATATTCCCCTCACTGTGGAGATGTCCTCAGTTGGGAAGCATGCTGCTAAGGCGGCGGTGGTCTCCATTGCCTGTGTTACATGCAACGGGACACTGGTGGAGGGGTCCTGCAATAACTGCGGACGCCCAGAGGCCCGGTCTGCTACTATTGAGTCTGCAAATCCGGGATTATACCCTGAGGTTCAGGTGATCCCAGGGCCATGGGAAACGCAGAATAAGATCAATGAATCTCTGCTGTCCCAGATGTCCTCCATGTCACAAACCCTGGAGGCACTGCATAGGAGACTGGAGAACCCAGCTACTCCTCCTAGTTACCCCCGGGTGTCTCTTACTTCTGCTGTAAGACCCCCTAAGCGAGCCCGTGAGGCTTCTCCTGAGCTCCAGACTCTCTCTGAGGAGGAGCGTTCCTCTGATGGTGAGGAAGATGATGGGGGTTCTACTCTTGGGTCTATGTCTGAACCTCCAGATGGGGTGGAGGATCTGGTGTCCTCCATCAATGAGACATTGCGTCTTGTCACTCCTCCTGAGGAGGTGACTGTACACCCCAAGGAGATATACCAATGGCTGCGGCCAGAGGCTAGACCAAGTGGCTCCTTCATGGACCACACTAATTTCGGAAGGGTGATTAAAGCTCCCAGGTTGCATCCTGGGCGGCGTTATGTCCGTAAAACTAAGGACAATCGCTTTCCCTTTCCCCAGGAGGCGCTCCAGGAATGGTCGCAGTCTCCCAAGGTGGATGCTTCCATGACTAGGATTGCTGCACGCTCCTTGTTTTCTGCCTCTGATAGCTCCTCGTTGAAGGATGCTACTGATAGACAGGTCGAGCAACTCGCCAAGTCTTCCTATGAGGCTGTGGGGTCTTCGTTTGCCCCTAATTTTGCCGCGGTCTGGACCCTACAAGCGATTACTATCTGTTTGGATGGTATCACTGATCTAGCTAGGTCCAGTCCAGAGGTCCTGGCTCTCACTGAGAGAGCAAGGGCCTATGCGGACTATGCCAGGACGGCATCTTTGGAAACTGCCACTCGCTCTGCTGTGGCCTCGGCCAATGCAATTGCGATCCGCAGGCTGTTGTGGCTGCGTCTTTGGGACTCAGATGCCACATCTAAAAAGATTTTACAAAATCTTCCGTTCGCTGGTGACAGGCTGTTTGGCACCGAACTGGACAAATTGATAAAGGATTCTGCTGAGTCTAAGATCCCGCAGAATAAGCCTAAGCCACGGTACACCGTGAAAAGGAACCCTAAGCAGTGGTCCTTTCGCTCCGGTTCACAGTCATCAACGGCGTCCACTCGCTCAGACCGAGGGGGCAAGCCTGCTACTCAGTGGCGTTCCAAGAGTCGTCAGAAGAAGCCGGCGGGGGCAGCGGCTGCCACCCCCAAGCCCGCCTCGACATGACTCGCTCTCTCATCCTGCCTCCCCACAGGTGGGGGGCCGCCTGTCCCGCTTTCAGGACAAGTGGCTTCTTCACATTCAAGATCAGTGGGTTCGAGACGTGGTCTCAAGAGGTTACAGGATAGAGCTGACGTCACAACCAATACCCCGATTCCATCGGTCGGTTCCATCTCCTGAAAAGGCTCAGGCTTTTCACCTGGTGTTGGAGGGACTCCGCAGAGACGGAGTGGTGGTCCCTGTGCCCACGGAAGAGAGGTTCAGGGGTTTTTACTCCAACCTCTTTATTGTCCCAAAGAAGGACGGCTCTTTTCGCCCGGTGTTGGACCTCAAGTTGTTCAACCGTCACGTGTTGGTTCGGAAGTTCCGCATGGAATCCCTGCGCTCAGTGATCGCGGCTGTGTCACAGGGAGACTTCCTAGCGTCCATCGATATCAGGGACGCTTACCTTCACGTCCCCATTGCACCAGCTCATCAGCGCTGGTTGAGATTCGCAGTGGGGGAAGAGCACTTCCAATTTGTGGCACTGCCATTCGGGCTAGCCTCAGCACCACGGGTGTTCACAAAGGTGATGGCCTCCATGATGGCTCTCCTGCATGCGCAGGGTCACGCCGTCATACCCTATTTGGACGACCTGTTGGTCAGGGCGCCATCGGAAGACCTTTGTCGGGTGAGCCTGGAGGTGACCATGAAGTCCCTGGAACAGTTCGGGTGGCTTATCAACATTCAAAAGTCGACCCTGGTTCCGACCCAGTCATTGACATATCTGGGCATGGACTTCCACACGGACTCGGCCCTGGTGTCCCTACCTCAAGCCAAGCAGCTTGCGATCCAATCAGGAGTGCAGAATGTCCTCCTGTCTCCACAGTCATCCCTACGGGTATTGATGAGACTGGTGGGTCGCATGGTAGCGGCGATAGAGGCGGTGCCGTTCGCACAGTTTCGCCTCCGTCCTCTCCAGCTGGAGATTCTTCGCAGATGGGACAAGAGGACGATCTCTCTGAATCGGCTGGTGACACTGTCACAACCAACCAGGGACTCTCTACAGTGGTGGCTCCAGCCACATCACCTGTCACGGGGCCGGTCCTTCCTAAAACCGTCATGGTTAGTGGTGACCACCGACGCCAGTCTGAAGGGCTGGGGGGCGGTGTTCTTGCACCACAGGGCTCAAGGCCTCTGGACTCAGTCGGAGTCGGCGTTGCAGATCAACGTGCTGGAGATCAAGGCGGTCTATCTGGCGCTACTGGCGTTTCAGAAATTCCTGTCAGGACAGCCCATTCGGGTACAGTCCGACAATGCGACGGCCGTCGCCTATATAAATCATCAGGGAGGGACCAGAAGTGCTCAGGCCCTCGCCGAAGTCCACCGCATTCTACTCTGGGTGGAGGAAAACGGCTGCCTGATCTCCGCAGTTCACATCCCAGGGGTCGAGAACTGGGAGGCCGACTATCTGAGCCGACAGGGGATGGACGCCGGAGAGTGGTCCCTACATCCAGACGTCTTCAGGGACATCTGCGGCAGGTGGGGCACTCCGGACGTGGATCTGATGGCCTCACGGCTGAATCATCAGGTGCCCCAATACATGGCGAGATCTTGGGATCCCCAGTCTCTGGGGGCGGACGCCCTGATCCTGAGCTGGTCCAGCTTTCAGCTGCCATATGTGTTTCCGCCTCTGGCTCTGATTCCCAGGGTCCTGTGGAAGATCAGGACAGACTGCAGAGTGGCCATTCTAGTGGCTCCAGATTGGCCCAGGAGGTCTTGGTACCCGGACCTGTGGCAACTGTCAGGCGGACACAGGTGGGCTCTTCCAGAACGCGCAGATCTACTCGCGCAAGGCCCATTCTTCCACCTCAATTCCAGGGCCCTCAGATTGACTGCATGGCTCTTGAGGCCTGGCTGCTGACATCCAGAGGTTTCTCTCCTACAGTGGTTGCCACTATGAATCGGGCAAGGAAACCTGTTTCCAGGAAGATATACCACAGAACGTGGAAAATCTTTTTTACCTGGTGTGCCTCTGGTGGCCGCTCTCCGTGGCCTTTGTCTATCCCGACATTGTTGGCCTTCCTACAGTCGGGGTTGGAGTTGGGATTATCCCTTGGCTCTCTGAAAGGTCAAGTATCAGCACTTTCAGTGTTGTTTGACAGGCGCTTGGCGCTCCTCCCCAAGGTACGTCAATTTCTGCAGGGGGTGTCTCGGGTGGTCCCGCCCTATAGACGACCTCTGGACCCTTGGGACCTAAACATGGTCCTGGCGGCACTGCAGAAACCGCCGTTTGAGCCACTGAGAGACGTCTCTCTCTCTCGTCTGTCCCAGAAGGTGGTCTTTCTGGTGGCGATTACGTCTCTGAGACGGGTCTCAGAATTGGCTGCACTTTCGTGCAAGTCTCCCTTTCTGGTGGTTCACCAAGACAAGGTGGTGTTGCGCCCACGGCCTGAATTTCTGCCGAAGGTGGTTTCAACGTTTCACCTAAACCAGGAGATTGTTCTTCCATCATTTTGCCCCGCTCCCGTTCATCAGGTTGAGCGCGACCTCCATACTCTGGATCTCGTGAGAGCTGTACGCATTTATGTGTCCAGGACCGCCTCCTTTAGGAGTTCGGATTCCTTATTTGTCCTCACAATGGGTCGCTGTAAGGGGGCCGCGGCTTCGAAGTCGACCTTGGCCAGATGGATCAAGGCTCCCATTCAGGAGGCGTACCGGTCTTCTGGTTTGCCTCTCCCGGTGGGTTTGAAGGCACACTCTACGAGAGCTGTAGGTGCCTCCTGGGCCTTGCGACATCGAGCTTCTGCTCTACAGGTGTGTCAGGCGGCCACTTGGTCCAGCCTGCACACTTTCTCTAAGCACTATATGGTGCATGCCCATGCCTCTGCGGATGCGAGTTTGGGCAGGCGGGTTCTCCAGGCGGCGGTTGCCCACCTTTAGAGGGAACCATGTGTTATCCGTCTTGTTGAGGAACTCTTCCCGCCCTGGGGTATTGCTTTAGGACATCCCCATTGTCTGGGTCTCCCATTATGACGACCAGAAAAAAGAGAATTTTGTTTACGTACCGTAAATTCTTTTTTCTTTAGTCATCAATGGGAGACCCAGCACCCACCCAGTTGTTCCGTTGCATATTTTGCACTGGTTCTGTTCTCTGTTGAGACAGTGTTTGCCGGGTTGTTGAACCGTCTGTGCACGGCATTCTTCCCGATGTTTCGGGTGTGGTTTAATTTCTCCTCGCAGCTTATGGACTAAACTGAGGATGTCTCCTACGGTGGGGGTTTATAAGCGGAGGAGGCGGTGTCTACAAACTTGTAGTACCTAGTGTGACCTCCGGAGGGCAGAGCCCTAAACCCCATTGTCTGGGTCTCCCATTGATGACTAAAGAAAAAAGAATTTACGGTACGTAAACAAAATTCTCTTTTTTTCAGTACTGAAGTGGCGCTTTAAATCTAAGCCCACTGTTCTATAATCACCTTTAATCACCCTTCGACAACTTCACCGTTTACTGACGCCGCTCCAATCCCACAGCGCCATCGTATGCCCGTAACTTTTTTGACTGGCCGAAAGTCAGAAGTTACATTGCAAGTGCTCAATGGAAATCTGAGAGCCAGAACGAGGCTCTCAGACTGGTATTGAGTTGTGACCTCTGGCAAGCTCCATTAAATACTGGGGCTGCTGGCAGGACACAAATTGCCAGAGACTAACCAGAGCAATGCTTGAAAAAAGGTTAAGGAAGGTGAGTTTCAGACAGGGTTAGGGAGCTGGATTTAAATCACCACACCAGCGGTGCAATAAAAAAAAAAAAACCACTGGAGTGGTGCTTTAATCACGTGAAGTTTTATCTGTGGGCTTACCACTGATTCTTACAGCTTTGTGTGTGACAACAAAAATATTGAAAAAGCTGCCATGTTGCTTAAAACCGTGCATGTAAAAACACTCCCCTGTAATCAAGTCTGCTATTGCCATTACCGGCCAGCATCATAGACAAAGAGAAAGTCATTGAAGGCACAACCACTGAAAATACTTCTTCTTTGCTGCTGCTTTATTAGAAATCTAGCAAAAGGCCACATTTGCACATTGAGTATTTGGTGAGTGTGTTGGTTTTTTTGTTGTTTTTTTTTAACCTCCGTATCTGTAAGCCAAAACCAGGAGTGGAAAAGTATAATAGAAACACTTCACCACTTCACTTCTGTATTTATCACCTTTTGGCTGAAAAATACTGAAGTAAAAAACTCCTAAAGTACTGAACGTGTGCATGTGGTCAAAGGGTAGCTTAACATATATAAAGCCCTTCTATCTTTATTTAAACTGCAAACTCACTAGAGTCATTAAAAGCTATAGTGCACAGTGAAAGGGGGAAGGGAAGAATTGGGCCCTGTGTAGTGTACTAATCTCCCCCCTCATCCTACGTCACAGCGGGGGTCGGCACCCTGATTTTCTATACGGCGCCCCCACTCCGTAATATAACCTACTGTATTCACCATTAGGAATATTAGTACAGTCCGTAACACATACAGGGACAGACGGGCTAGCCTAGGGTGAGCCACCACGGAGTGGGGGTGCCATATAGAATATCAGGGTGCCAACCCTGCTGTGAAGTAGCGTGAGGGGGGCGATTAGTACACAGGGCGTAATTCTTCCCTTTCCTCTTTCACTGTGCACTATAGCTTTTAATGATTCTAGGGTGTTTGCAGTTTAAATAAAGATAAAAGGGTTTTATATATGTTAAAACTAATTCTGGGTGACCCTTGTGGAATGTTTAGGCATGTGACCAAAGGGTATAAAAAAAAAATGGGATTACCATTGGTTACAGACTTGCGAGTTTCTGGGGCACACAGCACCCCAAGTCATAGTCTTCCACATTGAGTCATATAATCCAGTGATATTAAAACATAGATTAAAGAGGACCTCTAACCCCCATAGTGCTTTCCAAACTGAAGGCACCACTGAATGCAGCATGTCTGCTGCATACAGGGAAGGGTTCCCCCATGTCTCAACCCCCCTCCTCCCCCTGTAAGTTGTACAAAACACTTTAGAAAGTGTACAGATAAGGAGTCCAGAGGGACTTACTCAGTAATGAGTAATCGTTGTTCCCGAGTGTCCTCCCGCCACCTTCCTCTCTGTGCCGCCTTCAGCCCTCTCTGTTCCGTCTCCTGGCTACGGATGTCTCCCTTCCTCGCTCACTTATGCTCCTCTGCGTCTGAAGTCACGCAGGTGCAGAGCGAGCAATGTTCTGGAGTGGGTCCTGGCAGCTGAAACGTCTCCTGCCGGTGATGTCAGCGCCGGAGCCTGTCCTGCTCCACATTATGGTGTATGCATACAGTGGGGCGGGCTCCGTGCCTGACGTCACCGGCAGGAGGCGTTTCAGCTGCCGAGACTTGACACGCCGCATTCAGTGGTGCTTTTAGTTTGGAAAGCACCAGGGGGATGACAGGTCCTCTGTAACCACTAAGCAAAACATGATGTATACATAGTAGAGACACGATTTGTCAGACAAATATGTATACATTTCAAGAAAAGGCTGGATAGACATTTTTCTAGGATGATTTAGTGATGACCCAGGAGGTCCCTTCCAACTCCACCAGTCTATGATTCCATAAAAAGGAGAATTAGAAAAAACTAAACTGTAAACAAATATGAAGCTCATTAAAGTATAGATCATGGTTGTAATTTATGCCACCTTGCAATCTAGAATTTACATGTAAAATCCATGATGCCTCCGTAATTACCAGGTGACTCCGCCAGTCACCCACCTCGCTGTAAGTGCCACTTTCTATAATTCAAAAAAATCATTATTTCTCTCTCGCCTCATGAATAACCAGTATCTCTTTGCAAATGTAAAGTCCACTTCACACACTAGGATCTAGTTAACGATATTGTTGAAACGTCACAGATTTGTGATCGTTCAAACAATATCGTTAATGCGTCGTTGCATGTAAACAAACGATGTAGAAAGGAAAAATCGTTGACACGTTCATCCAAAATTTGAGATCCAGACCTCAAATCTATCACTCGTCGTCCAATTAATGTCCTGGGAAGCAGCAACATGTTCAGTGTGACACCTTTTTGAACGATGTCGTTCATAATTCTCCTATTCCTACCGCTGTTTAACATCGTTCAAACATTCTTCTCAAAATACCTGGTGTTAACGATATCCTTGCGTGTGACAACATACTAACGATGTCGGAATGATCGCGGTCACGTGACATAGCTAACGATCTCGTTCACCTATATCCCTAGCGTGTGAAGCGGCCTTAAGATAAGTGTTCCACAATTGTTTTTTTTTTTAAGCTTTCCTGATACTTCGTCCAACATAATTGACATTCAGAAAAGGCATTTTACACATTAAACTAATTTTGTGTATCACAATTAATAAAGCTGTTTATACCATGAGCCTCACCATAAAGCACTAGCACTTCCAGCATCTTATTCGCAGGTCTGCAGACAGCTACTGCCCCCGCACTTGTAGAAACCATGAAGACTGAGCCATGCTTTAATATTATCAGTGGTTGTTCCTTTTCCTTGTTGTGTGTACTCCTGAGGAATAAGTTCTCTTGTCATGTTCCACAGTATATTAGTTGTAATGCCATATCTCATACTGTTGGGGGCACTCTTGCCTTTTTATTTCCTATATAAATTTCTATGAATACATCAGGGCCTCTGAGGTTTCTATTAGTTTTAGGTTAATGGGCAACGTGGCTATTTGGAAAGTTGGTTTACAAATGACGGCTAATATGTCCTATATTTTACGCTACAATAAAAGTTTGTACTCTTTAACCAGTTTAGTATTTAACTTGAAATAATTTAGGGAAATTCAGAGGATGGCGATGACGATGGCGATGACGATGGCGATGACTCTGACTCCAAATCTCCAGGAAAAGGTCGGAAGAAAATCCGAAAAATCTTAAAGGATGACAAATTAAGAACAGAAACTCAAAATGCTGTTAAAATGGAAGAAGAAAGGAGGAAGAGAATTGCTGAGAGAGAGAGAGAACGGGAAAAACTGAGAGAGGTGAAAATATTTCTATTTGCCACAATTTCCTTATAACGTATGTCCAAATAACATGATTTTGTGTTCTTCACATACCGTAATCGCCATTTAATAACTGTTTTTACTTCAGAATGCTTTCAGATTTACTTTCTAACTAATATTCTTGATTATTAGGTTATTCTTGTAGAAGATGCATCGCCAGTTAAATGTCCTATTACCACAAAACTTGTGTTGGATGAAAATGCAGAAACAAAAGAACCTGTGATTCAGGTCCACAGGAGCCTAGTCACAAAACTTAAACCCCATCTAAGTTGATGGTAAGTTGACATACGTATTGAAATAAATAATTAAAATATCATGTAATTCTACCCCAACTCCCCACAGCAATGTAAAAAATGTAAACCCAAACACAAGCTCATGTGTTAGTTTTTCTTTTCTCCTTCGCCTCATTGGGGGACACAGACCGTGGGTGTTATGCTGCTGTCCACTAGGAGGCGACACTAGGCAGAATCTGAAAAAGATTAACAGTGGCTCCTCCTCTGCAGCATTACACCCCTGGAACAGGAAGTGCTTCTCCAGTTTTTGCTTAGTGTCGATAGGAGGCACACACAAATTTTATTGCTCCTAAAATTTTTCACTTTTTGAATTTTTTACTTCAAGAAGAAGAAAAGTGGGTCTCTAAAGAGACTCCCGGCATGGTCCCTCCTCAGCCACCCACTGTTGGGGCGCCTGGTTGAGGTAGACTTTTTCCCCTAACATGCCGCTCCTTCCTCGGCCCCCCAATGTTGGGGGCGCTGGGCTGAAGTTGAGACAACGGTCTTCCTTCCCCATTTCCCCACTGTTGGGGTCATTGGGTTGAGGTCGAGGTGACGGGCGAGGCCTCTGATGGTGGAGCAGCATCCCTCCCTAAATACCCCTTTTGGGGTTCATTTAGGTTGAGACACCACAGGTAGAGCCAGCAGGTGCAGCACTCGGAGCACCCCAGGAGTCCTCAGCCCTGCTGAGCCACTCCATGGACTTCAGCGGCAGCTTGTTCGCCGCAGTACACCCAGGACTCTCAGCCTCGCTGTGTACTCCTGAGGGTGCCAAGGGACCAGCAGTGGGGCAGCCAGCATCCCTCCCTAATCACCCCTGTGGGACCATTAGGTTGAGACACCACAGATCACAGGCTACAAGTCTGCTGCAGTGTAATCCAGAAGCCTCAGCCACGCTGAGTGCTTCTGATGGGCTGCACATCCCAAGACTGCACATCCCAGGAGCCCCAGCCCTGCTGTGTGCTCCTGGTGGGGGCCGTAGGACTCCATGCCAGTGGTGCAGGCACCTACTACCACGGAGCACAGACTCCCTATGTCCCTGCAGGCCAGCACCATGCCCCTGGAAGCCGGCACCTGCTTATATGGCCAGATCCCAGGAGACCCTGACCTAGGGTCCTCCGGCGGGAGCCGCCACCACAATGGCGCCATAATGGCCGGGGGTCCAGCAGCTGCCTCTGTCTGCCGGCAGCTGTATGTAAGGCCGAGCTCCAGGAGACCCAGTACCTGGGTTCTCCTGTGAGGAACAGCGCCGCACTATAACTGGGGACCGCGGGGATCCGGGTCTGTTCCGGTCCCTCCGCGGGTCTCCGCGCCGGCCGAGCACCATCTGCGGCATGGGTACATTACTAGAGGCCGCGGCTTCGGCCTAGAGCGAAGCCGCCGCCTCTTTCCCCGCCCCCAGCCCGCCCCCGGATGACGCGAACAGCATCATGGAGGGGGCGGAACGGAGCGTGCAGGCCACTGTGGAGCAGAGTTTCATTTCCCTGCACGCTCCGCCCCCCTCCTGGTTTCTCTACAACCCTCTGCTGCGGCCATGATGGGGACATCTGATGCATCATCACAGCCATATAATAAAGCGATGTTAAGGCATCTTCCCCGCATCTAGTATTGAATGCACAGATCCCTGCACTTCAGATACAGGTGCAGGGTACTCTGTACAGCCGCTCATGATGCTCGGAGCCCCACTATACTGGGGCCCGTAAGCACTGGGAGCATCACAGGACTTCTTCCCTGCCGCAGCATGCAGGCACACAGTGGGCTGTACAGTAGCCTGCCCGGGGGGTATCGGTCTGCGGTGTCCGCAGTGCCCTCATCAATGTCATGGGATCTGACATGCTTCATCCCCGACTCCCACTGTGGGGTGGCACGGTTGAGGTCGAGACTCCATGTCATATGCCGCCCCCCTTCACCAGATTTCCCTGGGAATACTGGGTTGAGGAGTCCTCCCCGAATCCTCCAGCCATGTTGTCCAGCAGTACTGGCGGCGCAGGATCTCGCACTGCACACTCTCTGCAACGAAGCCAAGCAGGGCTCCCTCCCTGCTGCGGCTCTGCATGTTTTTTCCCCTGCAGCACAAAGCATTGTAGCCTGGAGGATAGTGATCTGGACCTTGCACCTGCGGGTTGCCAAGTTCAAATCCTCTACACCCCCCTACCTGGACTTAGTCTTCCTTCAACCTTAAAAAACAAAACAAAAAAACTGTTACTATGTTACACCTGTGTGTGTATATATTATATATATAGATACATATATATGTATTTCTGGATGTATGTAAAGTGCTATGGAATTAATAGCGCTATATAAATGGATAAATATTATAATTATTATCAGAGGCTCGGCATACTTCCTCCCGACTGTGGCTCCACACAGGACGTAATGTGGACGATAATGCCACAGTAAAGGCGCTACAGGCAGCAGACCAGTCCTGCCCTCAGAAGGCCAATTTGACCACGACTCAGATCTCAATACGTCCTTAGTCCTAGAGCCGCCAGACTGACGCTCTATTGGAAGATCTAAGATATACTGTAGCCTCAGTCTCTCACAGGCCTCCCATATCCAGGGACGTCTGTCCAGAAGACAACTGGTCACATTGCATTCAGATGCCATGGGAGACCAAAGCATTTCCCTCCCTCAGCGCACAGCCAGGCGGTCCTTCAAGCGCCGTCGGCAAACTGCATTCCAACCGGAATTCATTCGGCTAGTTCACGTCTAGACTGACACAGACAAGATTCGCTTCAGTCGGGGCAGAGATAGCCATCACAGCATTAGCAGGTCAACCAATATTGAATGCCTCGTCCGCCGCCCTACTCTGACGACCCAAACAACTCGAGTCGCCACCTCAGCTGACTACCTAATGCGCGCAGCCCTGCACGTTGCCAATTGCTCAGCAATAGCAGCTCACAATGCCATTCCCTTAGACGTGCCCTCTGGGTACGGGAAGGGAAGAATGGACGTGGTCTCCAAGAAGCCCCTCACAGTTTTTTCCATTCCTCAGAGGACACCTGTTCGAGGGACAGCTGGACAAGTTAACTTCAGATGCTAAGAGAGGCAAGGGCACTCCCTCCCTCAGTGCAAACCTGGACGACCGTTCCTTTCAGTATTTATTAAGGTCGGTCAAGACTTAGACCGACACTGACGAGTACTCGGTCGCCACGCAGGTACCTGTCCCAGGATACCCAGAAGGGTAGCTCATCCTGACAGTCAGTCTCACCAATCCGAGACCAAATCGTCTCCACTGCGTAAAGGCTCAAGTACTTTTCCACCCTGTAAAGCCTCTCCTCATTTCAGGAGTCGCTGTAACTGTATCACGCAAAGAGCGTTTTCCAACCTATCTGTGGTCCAATCAGGAAGGTACATCACGATCCGTACTGGACCAAAAACAACTAAACTAACATGTCCGGATAACATATCCCACATGGTATCGCCACTCTAAGTTGCTTCCAAAGAACGATTAATATTCCTTCCGCCCATAGATATACAGGACGCCTACCCGTATATTCTTATGCAGCTACTGACCGAAAGTTTCATCAGATTTGCATTCAAACAGGAACACTATTAATTAGTGGCTCTCCCGTTTCGATTCAACTACAGCTCCTTCAGTGCTCACAAAGGTCAGGGCAGACGTCATGACTACCCCTCACTCCAGGGGTGTCATCATCCTTCCGTACTTGGACGTTCTGCCTATCCAAAACTCTGATCCTCGTGGACTGCGAACATAGTGTCTCAGCACTGTAGACACTATAACAACCTCCACAATTATACTCCGGTTCCAACAGTTTAATATTTCACAGCCGCATCTCAGACCGCCTTCACACTCTCTATTCTCAATTCAAGGAACAAGTACCTCAATTACTCGACAGGAGTTTTCACCTGTCCTCTGAAAGTAGGCGGTCCTCCCCCCCCCCCCCCCATCCCCCGGTGGCTCTGACCACTCTTTCTATCATGCAGGGAAGGTTTTTCGTTCCACCACGCTGAACAGTTTAACCACTATCACGAGCCTGACGCGATGGGGTGCAGCGTCCCCCATCACAGTACACAAGGCAAATGATCCCGCCCAGAGTCAAAAATGCCCATGAATATACGGAAGATTCCGGAAATAGTCCTAGCACTGAAGTCCTTTAGCCAATGCCACGGTTGTGACATATGTCAGTCACTAGGGCGGAACCCAGAAGTCTCCTGGCAACGGATGAAGTTCATCATGTACTTCACTGGGCGGAATCCACAAACTCAGCACTATAAGCCGGTCACTGCTGGCTGTAGATGACCGGGAAGTGGTTTTCTTCACCCGCAAGGGGACTACCTCAAGGGAGTGTTTCCCACACCCTCACGTTGTCCCATGAATCTACCGGTGCTAGGGAACCCTGGATGAGGAACTCGTGATTCCAGCCTTCATGACCAGGTTTTATGACCCACAGTCATTGGGACCCACACACACACCAGTCCAGGGATGGATCCGTTTCCGTCTCTCACTCATAGCCGTATCATGGCGCTTGCCAGACTGTCCAACCAGACAGTCCAGACTCACTCTCTCAAGACAGGTTATACCGTCAGAATTCCTCAACTCTGTATTGACGGCATGTCTGTTGAGACCTGGGTCTTAACCAAGCTGGGTTTTCTTAGGATATAGTGGCGAACATTATGAGAGCGAGGAAACCAGCCTCCTCAAACATTTACTATCGCACATGAACATTTGTTTTTGGTTGCTTGGTGCACCTCTAGAGGCCATTCACTTTGGCCCTATCCCTACCAAGAATTCTCAGTTTCCTCAATTCGGGCCTAGACTCAGGCCTGTCCTTGGGTTCTCTCAAGGGGCAGTTTTCAGCCCCTTCCACCTTCTTCCACAAACGTTTTGCTCCCAGACCTCAAGGAAATCCTTCCTTCGAGGGGTCTGCCATTTGATTTCCCCATTCAACAGGCCGCTACACCCGTGGGGCCTAAACCTTCTCCTCACGGCTGTACAAGAACCATCCTTTAAGCCTCTATGGGTCACTCCCCTGAGCATTCTCATACTAACAGTGGTGGTTTTTTTGGTGGCAATTACTTTTTCCTGCAGAGTATCGGAACTTACAGCACTCTCAGGTAAATCTCCTTGTCTGGTCTTCCACCAAGACAATGTTGCCCTTCGCCGGTCCCATCCTTTCTTCCACTGGCGGGGTACTTCTTCCGCCTAAATGAAGACCTCTCTCTGCAAGCTCTGTGCCTGGTTCCAGGCCATTGGGTCGTGAAGGCTTTACATATGTAGGACCTCGTCAGGGCCCTGTAAGTCCTCGTCAGGGCCCTACGCATCTATGTATCCAGGACAGCACCTTTTTAGGAAGTTGGATTCTCTCTTCCTTCTTCCAGAGGTCCGATATAAAGACATGTCAGCCTCTAAGGCTACTATAGCTAGATGGATTCCACCAACCATCCAAGACGCTTATACCTTCAGAAAGCCGCCCCTTCCTGCTGGTGTCGGGGCACATTCTACTCGGCCGTCCGGCCCCAGGCGTCAGCACATTGGTGTCATAGGCAACCAGGTGGCTCAGCCTACACACATCTACAAGTCACTGCAGTGCTCACACTCAGGCCTTGGCAGACGCAGGTCTGGGTAGATGTGTCCTCCAGGAGGCAGCAGCCCTCCTGTAGGTACATAGTTTTTCGCTGACCATGTTCAGCATTACTAGTTCCATCGTTTTTCCCACCCAGGGACTGCTTTGGGACGTCCCACGGTCTGTGTCCCCCAATGAGGCGAAGGAGAAAAGGAGATTTTTGTGTACTCACCGTAAAATCCTTTTCTCTTAGCCTCTAATTGGGGGACACAGCACCCACCCTATGCCCTTGTGGGCCTTTTTCTACAGTTCTCACATAGCTTCTCAGCTGTTACATGGTTAACATGTTTACTCATGTTTGCCTATTATCACTCTGTTAACTGTTTGAACTTGTGCCTGTTTAGTTCCAGGCCTTGTAGTTCTGTGAGCCTGTTTAGTTACAGGCCTTGTTATACGATTATTACTTCGTTATCTCTTCACTGTTTTCCACATGCACCTGCTTAGTTACAGGCCTTGTGGTACTAGTGTTACTCTGCTAACCCTTAACTGTTTACACACGTGCCTGTTTGGATTCAGGCCTTGTTACACTGTTATTACCTTGTTAACTATATTTGTTTACACAGGTTGCCTGCGTAGACTTCCTGTGTCACTGTTATTATCTGTTAACTCTCCTACTGCTTTAGCACAAAACTGGAGAAGCACTTCCTGTTCCAGGGGTGTAATGCTGCAGAGGAGGAGCCACTGTTAATCTTTTTCAGATTCTGCCTGGTGTCGCCTCCTAGTGGACAGCAGCATAACACCCACGGTCTGTGTCCCCCAGTTAGAGGCTAAGAGAAAAGGATTTTACGGTGAGTACACAAAAATCTCCTTTTTTTGCTTGTGTGTACAAAGTAACACACAAACACACACACATGGCAATGTATGTAGTGACTGATGCATAAACTCATTGAGCAGAGACTGAGAACTAAATATGATGGATCAGATGGTGGTATTCATGACTGAGAAAATTATGATTGTTTCCTCTTACTGTAAACTTAAATGTGTCTATACATACTGTGTATATGTACAGTATGTACGGAAAGCATTCAGACCCCTTCCATTGCAGCCATTTGGTAAATTCAAAAAAGTTTTTTTTCTCATTAATATACACTCTGCACCCCATCTTGACTGAAAAAAACAAATGTAGAAATTTTTACAAATGTATTAAAAAAGAAAACTGAAATATCACATGGTCATAAGTATTTAAATCCTTTGCTCAGTATTGAGTAGAAGCACCCTTTTGAGCTAGTACAGACATGAGGCTTCTTGGGAATGATGCAACAAGTTTCTTAATCGCTTCATCGGGGATACAGGAAAACCCTGGGTGTATGCTTGCTGCCATCAGGAGGCTGATACTATGCAAAAAAAAATAACACAAAGGCAACTCCTCCCCAGCCAGTATACACCCACCTACTGGCACAAATTGAAGTCGGTTTTAGCTTAGTGTCATAGGAGGCAGACACGGTCTCTCTGAGCCCGTATCTACCAGAATTTTTTTCATTAGTTAGTTAGATTTTTTTAATTTTTCTATGAACATTCATCAGGGAATATGGAGCAGCTTAGCCAATTCGTCACCCCAAACAAGATTGAGATACCAGTGTACGCTGGTTGCACTGTTAACTCTCCCTCTCTGGGCCAGGGTCCCCCATCCCCTATTACACTGATGCGTATCCTGGGGAACCCCGAGGCTGCACGCTGGTGCCTGCCCTGGCCCATTTGCTCTCCTACCCGCTCGCCCGGATCCCTGAGGATAGGTTTCTGTGTCTGGAGCTCTGCACCTCACAGGACGAGGTTGGGATCTGCATCCTGGTAACAGCAAGCAGAAATTCCCTCGGCCCTTAGTCCCGTGACCCTGTTATCCCCCTTCCCCATCCCAGATCAATTCTTGGTAGCACCTCAGTTTCCTCCTCTGGTCCTCCATTGGAGGCCACACTGACGCCTCAGCCAGGCACTTATGCTGTATGCAGGTTAATTGCACGCAGCTTAGTTCTGCTATGGGCACACATCCTACAGCTGCAGCAGGGGTTGCCTGCTTCTGATCAGGCACAAGGAGGTTGGGGCCGTGGAGGGCCCTTTATTCAAAGCTTAAGGGGATCCTGGTCTTTTTTTCAGGGCTTGTATGCCCCTTTCAACCACTTCACAAGTCGGCACAGCACATTACAGGCCGGCACAGCTCCAGATCCGAGGCTCCACACCGTGAGCCTCCCGATCCGGGCTGCCGCCAAAAATCTAGCCCCAGGCTCCACTGCAGCCTCGGGGCTTCTTCCGCCCGCCCCCCGGACCAATCACCGACATCCGCGGGCGGGCTTGTCTTAATGGACCCTGCTCAAAGCTCCACCTACACTCCACCCCCAGGCCAATGGTAACAGAAAGGGGCCGGTTTCTGCCCTTGATGGCCATGCCCCCCAGCAACTTAGGGCGGCATTTCACTGCAGGCTAAGTCCCACGCTTCTCCCCTAGACCAATGGGAGTCGAGCGCGAGCTGCAATCGCACAGATTTCGGACCTGCCTACCATCTTCCTGTATGAGCCCGCGCTTTCAGGCCACAAGTATCATCCACAGATCTCAGGCATCGGCACATAGGGCGCAGAGGCTGCCTATGTGCCCTCGCACTGCACCCTGCACGGATCTATCACGGGGGACAAAGGAAGCCTGGACCTTGGTAAGCTTCAACTCCACACAGTCCCCACACTCCTGACACTCTCACTACTAGCCCTTGTAGATGCCTATTACAAGGAGCTCCCGTCCAGCCACCACTGCCACACCGGGATATTACCCCTGCTCAGAGTGTATTAAGAAGCTTCCATCAGCTAAGAACTCTCCACTGTGCCTTGCTTGTAGTCCACAGACCATGAAGGCAGCTCAGGAGCCTCCCACTGACCCCACAGTGGTCTCTGCTACACCTGAGGTCCTCACTTCCTTATCCCAGTCCGTCTTGGACCTGGCTAAGGTTTCTCAGACTCTGATGATGGCCCTTGTGCACTTGCCTATGCAGTTTGCCCCCGAATCTCAGCCCTCCCCAGGTAATCCGGCTTACAGCCTGCCCTCAGATTCCGAGGGAATAGACCACTCGCAGAGGAAGCTAGTTCGCCTATCCTCCTCGTCCCGGTCCCCCTCCCCCAGAGATTTCCACTCGAGGTCTGCTTCCCCCATAGGTTCTGCACCAGCTGATTCAGAGTCCTCTTCTGATTCAGAGCTGGACTTAGATTCGGATCAAATCTCTAGAATCAGGGACACTTTTGACAGTCGGATCCTTGCAGTAAACGAAACCCTTAAGGTCGACTCTGATGTCAAACCGCCTACTCGTAAGGTGTCCATCAAGCGCTCTAAACCAGCACCCAGAGTCTTCTCTTGTCTTGAAGACTTTGACGACATCTTTGCCAAGGAATGGCAGCACCCAGAGAAGTGCTTTCAATCCAGAAAGCGCCTAGAGGCCGTTTTGTCCTTTTTCTCAAGAGGTTCGCCAAAAATGGACCACCTCACCAGCAGTAGATCCCCCAGTTTCGTGACACTCTACCAACACCATCCTACCCCTAGCGGATGGCACCTCCCTTAAAGGTCCAGACAGACACATAGAGGTCATAGCTAAATCCGCCTTTGAAGCCTCTGGCGCATCCCTCTGCCCTTCTTTCGCAGCCACCTGGGTGTCCCTATCCGTATCTTCGTGGGCTAAAAACTTCTGAAGAGGCATCCTGGCCCAAGCACCTCCTACAGAACTGGCGGGCCTGGCAGACCAGATCGCCCAAGCAGGTAAACACATTGGCACCGCTTGCCTTGACTCCACCTCCTACGTAGCACAGGCTTCAGGCAACATGATCTCCATTCGTAGGGCCCTATGGTTGAAAAACTGGAATGTGGTCGCAGACTCAAAGAAAAAAATCACTCGCCAATCTTTCATTCCCGGGATCACAAGCAAGGCATAAATGGTCAGCTCCTAAGAAGCGCAATTTTCAATTTCGCTCCTTTCGGTCAACAGCTTCCAGACTCCTCACCCCCCCCCCCCCCCCCCCCCCATAGCCCCCCTAATCGGCGAGACCACTCCCTCACTCGTCAGTATAGGAAGAGGCCTTCCTACAAACCTGCCCCCTCCTAGCGCCCTCGCCCACCAGCGGCCCTCTGGTTCCTGTTCAAACCACTCATGACGCCACCACCAGCCTCGGGGGTCGCCTTCTGTCCTTCCAATCAGCTTGGCTTTCTGTAATTGACGATGCTTGGGTCTGAGACGTAGTCTTGGTAGGGGGTACAAGATCAAATTCGCTTCCTTTCCCTAGGACCGTTTTTTCCTGTCCCAGCCACTGAAACACCCGGATCTCATTCCCGCCTTCCACCAAGCCATCTCTTCCCTCATGGGGGCAGGCTTAATCATTCCCGTCCCAAAACACCAACACTTTTCAGGGTTCTACTCCAATCTCTCTTGTGGTCCCAAAAAAGGGAGGCTCCGTTCGCCCCATTTTGGATATGAAACTTCTCAACACCAAACTCCAGTTCAGACACTTGTGAATGGAGACCCTTCGGGCAGTAATCGCGTCTATGGAGCCAGGAGAATTCCTAGCTTCCATAGACATCCAGGACGCCTACCTCCTTGTCCCAATCATCGCCTCTCACCAACGCTTCCTACGCTTTGCTGTAGGGTCCCAACATTATCACATCACCGCCCTTCCAATTGGCCTAGCCACGGCCCCCCGGGTCTTTAAGAAAATCAGTAGTAGCCATTCATCGGTCCAGCGGAATTTTAGCAATACCCTACTTGGACGACATCCTGATAAAGGCCCCCCTCACATACGGAGAGCATCAGCAGTCTGCAGGTCTCTCTGGACTCCCTTCATTGCCTAGGTTGGATCATCAATGCCAAGATGTTTTGTCTTCTCCCGACCCAGCGGATCACCTTTCCGGGCATGATATTCGACACAGTCCAGTCCCGCATCTTTCTCTCCTTAGACAAACGTGCCACCTTGCTGTCCGGGATTCACTGTCTTAGACATCCCTCATTCTGCCTATCCATGAGGGTGCTGGGCAGGATGGTGGTCTCAATCGAGGCCATTCATTTTGCTCAGTTCCACACCCAACACTTCCTTCTAGCGACATGGGATTGCTCTCTCAGCAGTCTTGACCGCCCAGTCCACCTCTCCAGGTCAGCGAGACAGTTGCTCCTCTGGTGGATCGAATCCCTCCTCTCTCAAAGCAGATCGTTCCTCCCAGTTAAGTGGATGATAATCTCCACCAACGCCAGCCTCTCGGGCTGGGGCACAACCTCCCACGGCCGCATAGCCCAGGGCAGATGGAACCCTCATGAAACCTCGCTGCCCATAAACATTCTAGAACTCAGGGCGATTCTCTGAGCCCTTCTTTACTGGCAGGATATCCTAGCGGGCCACCATGTCTGAAATCAGACGGACAACGCGATGGCGGTGGTGTACATAAATAGCCCGGGGATGGGGGACTTAAGTCGCTCAGACATGTCGGAAGTGGCCCAATGGGTGGAGCTAAACCTTCTGGCAATATCAGCAATCCACATTCCCGGAGTAGACAACTGGGCAGCCGACTATTTCAGTCGAGGGGGTATTAGATTAGGGAGAGTGGTCACTGAATCCGGCGGTATTCCATCAGATTTGCCTCAGATGGGGATTTCCAGATGTAGACCTGATAGTCTCCAGAGACAATTACAAGCTCTGTTCCTTCGTGGCCAGGTCCAGAGACCCCCTGGCCCTCGACGTGGAAGTTTTTGCGATTCCATGGACCCAGTTCTCCCTTCCTTATCTCTTTCCCTCCATCCCTCTCATTCCCAGGATTCTCAAGAAAATCAGAGCGAAAAGTGTAACCGTAAATCTCGTAGCTCCGGATTGGCCCAGACGCTTCTGGTACACAGAGGTTGTCAACCTTCTAGCAGACTCTCCATGGCCGCTCCCCAATCTCCCAGATCTCTTCATTCAGGGCTCTTTTCGGCACCTGAATTCTCAGTCGCTCAATTTAACGGCATGGCTGTTGAAGCTGTGGTACTGAGATCGTCAGGTTTCTCGGAACAGGTTATCCAAACAATGCTAGAAACCATCCTCATCACGAGCATATCACCGCACATGGAAGGCTTTCTTCCGCTAGTCCAAAGAGCGCAATCATTCCCCAATGTTTTTTTCTCTCCTTTCTCTCATGGCTTTTCTCCAGTCTGACCTAGATGCAGAACTATCCCTCAGCTTCCTGAAGAGCCAGGTATCTGCCCCTTTGGTGCTTTTCCAGAGGCAGCTGGCCTCGTGCCCACAGGTCAAGACATTCCTCCAGGGGGTTGCTCACGTCACTCTGCTGTTTCACTCCCCCCCACACTCGATCCCTGGGATCTGAATTTGGTTCTAGATGTGCTCCAGGGCCCACCCCTCGAGCCCTTACAAGAGGTCAGTTTCCCTCTCTTAGCCTGGAAGATCGCCTTCCTTGTGACGATCACCTCCATTAAGGTACTGTCACACGCGGCAATATTGCTTGCAATTTCACAGGCAACTTGCTGGTTGCAGTGATATCATGGACACATTGTTACATTTGTACACAGCCACAAAATAGAACAATGTGTCCATGATTTCACTGCAACCAGCAAATTGCCTGTGAAATTGCAAGAAAAATTGCTGCTTTTGACGGCACCTTTAGGAGGGTTTCTGAACTCACGGCTCTTTCATGCCATTCTCCCTATTTAACCTTCCATCAAGACAAGGTAGTCCTTCGTATCATGGAAAGGTTCCTGCCAAAGGTAGTCTCGTCTTTCCACATCAACGAGGAGATTGTACTACCCTCTCTTTGCCCAGCTCCTTCTTATTCTCATGAAATCTGAACCTAGTAAGGTCTCTTTGTATCTACCTATCGCGAACAGCTTCCTTTCTGCGAACGGACTCTTTGTAGTCCCACACGGCCCTCGCAAGGGCTTGGCAGCCCGAGAAGGCTACTGGCTACTGTTACCCAGTGGATTCGCTCCGCTATCTCGGAGGCATACCACATTAGGCAGGTTCCCTGTCCGTCCAGAATAAAAGCTCACTCCACTAGAGCAGGGAGCCTTCTGGGCCGTTAAACATCAGGCTTCGGCCGCCCAACTTTGCAAAGCAGTCACCTGGTCATCTGTTCACACGTTTGTTAAATTTTACAATGTTCATACTCACGCCTCTGCCGTTGCTGCTCTGGGGCGCAAGATTCTCCAGGCTGCAGTGGTCTGAGTTCGCCCGATCACTTCTTCTGTTACTATACCCACCAGGATTGCTATCGTACGTCCCAAGGTCTTCATGTGTCCCCCAATGAAGCGATTATGAAAAGGGGATTTTTGGTACTCACCGTAAAATCCTTTTCTTGGAGCTTCAATTGGGGTCACAGCTCCCTCCCTCTGTATATAGTTGAGCAGGTTGGGGTGCTTATGGTTGCTCCTATTGCTATTCTCATTAACTGAGCTGCATTTGTGCCAGTAGTTGGGTGTATACTGCTGGGGAGGAGTTGCCTTTTTGTTTTTTTTTGCATAGTGTCGGCCTCCCCCACAGCATATAACCCCTGGCTGGGCCAAGCCCCGACCAGTTTTAGTTTAGTGTCTGTAGGAGGCAGATGCAGTCTACAGACCCACATCTTTTTTATTATTTATTATCTTTTTCTACAGAATAAGTTTTTAGACGGGCAACAGCCCCTTTTAAGAGCCATCAAGAGGCGGTACCGTGGAGTGTCGCCTCCATGAATTCCCTTCTGCTCCATTGGATCTCTAAGGGATACGCCATTATTTTTTTCATGGATATCAAGGGCAACTGTTTCCTTTAAAGGAGCGTATTTCCCAGTCATCAACAGAAGGGCATGCGGAGTGTTGCCACGTCCGTATCCTCTGCATCATCATCCCAGTCCTGTGGGATGCTGTAGACTTCCTCAGCCTCCTATAAAAGTGGCCTGAGTCACAGGATTAAAAGCACAGCCTACATTCACACTGAGGTCTCGCTCAGCAGCATATTCTCCTGCGTGAGGTAATACTGCTGCACACAAACAGTGCTGCTGGCAATCATTTCCTCTTGTGAGACTATGACAGACCTCCAGGGTAAGTCGACACCCGGTGCTGGTGTAGCTCCCGACACCGGTGTCTATACAGCGGAGGGCTCCCTAACAATTCACCTTTTACATTAGGCTTCCGGACCACCGCCGATCCGCTTCTTCACCTCACCTTCCAGGCCGCGGCGATATATCTAGGCCCCGGCTTTGGCCTAGTTGTGGTTCTCTCTTTTGGCCCGCCCCTTTGATGAAGGGAGGGTTCCCGCACACGCCCCCGATGTGACGTCACATTGGGTGTGAATCCGACCCTCAGCTCCTCGCCCCGCCTACCGTGTATTCAGTCTCCTGCGTGAGGTAACACTGCTCCTGTGCTCTTTTCTGTGTATACAGCGCAGCAGAGGGACATTTCTTCTCCCCTGGGGTTCTGGAAGGTGTTTTTCGGGTCGGTACCAGTCTTTGGGGCACAGGGCCATCGGGCTGCTAAAGGGGTGATCTCCTCTTTTCTGGTAAGAGTGGACCCCTAGGCTGCAGGGCTCTAGAGCCATCCAAATCTCTTAGGGATAGCAGAAAATGCCCTCTCCCGCAGCAGGTCTGCTAAAGCACTTCAATACAAACCTGTTTAAGTTGATCCTAGCAGGAGTTGCCACTATCTTTTAGCATGCAAACCTCTAAATTATGTGTCACCTGTCACCTGGACCTTCTGAGTGGTCACGCCACACCACACTGCCAGACCTGCGTCCCCGTAGAAGCCCAGGTGCCCTCTGGCAATGCCGAAGCAACTAGTCCTCCGAGCCCGCCAGACTGGGCACAATTCCCCACCAAATCTTTGGAAAAGCTGTCAAACTCTCTGGTCCAGGCTATGCAGCACCGTTCCCCGGCCACGTCTTCCCAAGATAATGCACAGGCACAGAACCCTATTTGGGAGCCCACAACTGTCGAGGACAGGTGACGTCCAGCTACGACAGAGGCAACTAAGAAAAGGTCTCCCAGAAACGTCTCGCGTTTCTTCCCATGGCTGTCCCGCCTCTCCCTCATGGGATTAGAGACCGGGCTCCAGTACTACGGCCGAACCTCATATTGTAGACTCAGAATCTGACATAGACATCCTTTTTGATCTAGAATCCCCTTAGACTCAGGCCATGGTCGATGGCCTGGTGTCAGCAGTTAACCAAACGCTTAAGATAGATGACCCTATAACCACAACTACAGACCATACTGTCTCGTTTAAGAGAGCGAAACATAAGCAAACATTTTTTGCTGACCATCCCGAGTTCCAGGATATTCTGTCCAAACAACGGGAAAGACCAGATAAAAAGTTTGGGAGTCGCAATCCCATTGAGCCTAGTTAACCCTTTCCCCCCGCCCTCCCTAAAGATTGGGCAGATTTGCTTCCGGTCGGACATCCCCATAAACCCCTCCCCCCAGTCTCCCGTCTAGCGGCAAAGACTATATTGTCCTTGCCGGATGGGTCCTCTGTTAAAGACCTAACAGACAGGCAGGTTGAGGATTTATCACGGTCAGCCTTTGAAGCAGCAGGATCGGCTCTATCGCCTTCGTTCGCCTTGGTCTGGGTGGCAAAGGCAATTGTAGTTTGGGGCGGAAACTTTACAAAAATACCTCAAATGTTCAGACCCAGAGCTGGTGGATCTGACATCTCAAATCATTATGGCCGGAGATTACTTAATCCATGCTTCTCTGGACTCGGCCACTTGTGTTGCCCTCACAGCTTCTAACGCGATCGCCATTCGCAGAGCCCTTTGGCTCAGGCAATGGCAAGCGGATTCAGCATTAAAAATATCCTTAACCAGCTTTCCTTATCATAGCGGGCGACTCATCTCGTACGCGACTGGTGGAAAAAGTTCATTTTCTCCCCAGCACAAACCAAAACGCCCTTCTTTTAAAAGACCACAACCACGTTTTTGGCCTTTTCGTTCCTCATTCAGCTGGACATCCTCTCGAGCGCCTACATCCGCAAGCCGTTCTCCTGGTATGAAGAGGAGCAACCACTCATCTTACAAGTCGAATCAAAACTGGCAAAATAGGCCAAAGCAATCTAAATCCAATCGCTTCTCCTCGTCGTGACTCACACTTATTCCCGGAAGACACTCCCACTGTCGGCGGTCGTCTACACTTACTTCATCGCGTATGGCAATCCGTCACCGACGTCAGATGGGTCAAACATCTCGTGTCTTCCAGTTACTACATAGAATTTATAGCCAGCCCTCCAATCCACCAAAGTCACTGATACAAGCTGGCGATTTTTTTCCCACGCAATATCCACGCTTCGGCTCGTTTGGGTAATCGTTCCCAAGCCGGACTCTGAATGTTTCAAAGGCTTTTTATTCAAACCTTTTTGTTGTTCCAAAGGACGGGTTGGTACGTCCCATCCTGGACCTAAAACATTTAAACAGATATCGCTGTTAGTTGTTGCAGCATGGAGTCCCAGCGTTAAGTCATTGCATATATGGAAGGAGAGTTTCTCACCTCTATTGTCATAAGGGATATGTACCTTAACATCCTGATAACTCAGGCGCATCAACGTTTTCTTCGATGTCCACGAGGTGCACTTCCAATTCGTTGCTTTACCCTTCGGTCTCGCCATGGCACCAAGAGTATTCACAAAGGTCATGGCTGCTGCCATGATCATCCTTCATTCCAGAGGAATTGTCGTCCTGCCCTATCTGGACGACCTCCTCATCAAAGGCCACTCCTTCACAGTCTGCGAGGAGGATGTCCAAATAACCATGGACATTCTTTCGCGACTGGGTTTGGTAAGTCAGTCTTGAAAAATCCTCTAATTCCTGCCCAGTCGATCACCTTCCTGGACATGGTCTTCAACACGTCTCGGGGGTTAGTCACCCTTCCTCGAGACAAAGAGCAAGCCCTACGTCGGGGAATACGTACCCTGCTCCAATTTTCCCCGCACTCCATCCTTTCTGGAATGAGGGTTCCTAGCAAAATGGTGGCTGCAATAGAAACAGTCCCATTCGCTCAAGTTCACCTTTGACCGCTACAGATGGCCCTGCTGACGACCTGGGACAGGAGTCCCTACTCACTGGACAGGGTATTCTCCCTGACCCCTTCGGTTCAGAGGTCACTACGATGGTGGATGTGCACGATGGCTCTATCCAAGGGCTGGTCCTTCCTTCCGGTCGATTGGTATCGGTGGTGTGGATTTCCCAGTCTCCTGGGTTGGGGGACGGTTTATCGTCGTCATACTGCCCAGGGTCGCTGGTCCGAACAGGATTTGACGCTTCCAGTCAACTTGCTGGAGATAGGGCCATAGCCCTAACTCTGCGTTGTTTTCAGAGTCTCCTGGCGGGTCGTCACATCAGTGTCCAATCAGACAACGCGACGCTCGAACAATGACGTAATTTCCTGAGCGCCGGAGAAGGAACAGGAAGCATGAAGACCCGGAGCATCGCGGTGACCGAGAAGTGGAGCGGCGGCAGCGATAAGTATACTGATATCTTCCTTTACAGGTGCAGCAAGGGGGGCCCTGGATACCACGGGGGGGCTGTATATACGGGGGGGGGGGCGCTGTAAAGCTGTAAAGCTATTACCGTATATACCCGTGTATAAGCCGAGGGGGGACTTTTCAGCACATTTTATGTGCTGAAAAACTCGGCTTATACACGAGTATATACGGTATATATATTGCACTGTTTATTACTGTAAATGCATCGTCATATTCTTTGCCTTAAAGTGCTGGTCAGTCGGGCAAAGCCATGATCCATTGTTCTACTCAGTTTGTGACAATTGTATAAATAAGAAGTCTATACATTAAAACAATTTTTCTGATCATCATAATGGGAGACCCAGACAATGGGGTTTAGGGCGCTGCCCTCCGGAGGTCACACTAGGTACTACAAATTTGTAGCACCGCCTCCTCCGCTTATAAACCCCCACCGTAGGAGACTTCCTCAGTTTTAAACTTAGTGTGCTCGGAGGATCACGCTTTGCTTGCACTTCACTGCATTCTCACAGCTTACGTGATGGCGTATGAAGACGAGGTAAAATGGTCCCATTCGGGATCCTCGACAGCCTCCCCGCTCACCCTTGTGGAACACGCTGGTGGAGGTACCGGAGGGCTTCTAGCCTAGACACTTTAGTGTTCTCCCGGTACGCTGTCGCGCTCCTTTCCTTTCCATCCCTCCATGGAGGCTCTGGATAGGGGGAGCCTGGAGCCTTGCACAGCTCCGCTCCGTCCGAGGCCTCCCTAAATGGTGCTTACAGACCGGACGGAGCCAGCCCAGTCCGAGGCCTCCCTAAATGGTGCTTACACTCCGGACTGGTGCTGTACCCCCGTCCGAGGCCTCCCTAAAGGTGCTTACAGACCGGACCGGCACTGAGGCACCTGGTGTGTCTCCTGTGTGCCTGGGGGTAGTGTCTGTCACTGTGGTGTCATGACACTCAGACCGCGCGGTTACCCTCGGGTCCGCGGTTCTGGCGGTGACCCT
Source organism: Allobates femoralis (assembly GCA_033576535.1). Classification (NCBI taxonomy): domain Eukaryota; kingdom Metazoa; phylum Chordata; class Amphibia; order Anura; family Aromobatidae; genus Allobates; species Allobates femoralis. The sequence goes on from JARQOC010000008.1 coordinate 92,701,799, forward strand.
GTGCTGGGGTCACCCTGGCTGACCGCCCTGTGTTTCACAGGGGCTGAGGCTGTAGACTGCGGGTGTTTTTATGTGTACAAGCAGTCTGAGAGTGTGTGTGGTGATATTCACTCTCGTTTCCCGCGCTGCGGGCTCCGGCACCTCCATTGCTGAGGCAGTCTGGAGGAGGAGGAGGCAGCCCTTATGGTGACATCACCGCTGGGCGTGTTGTGTGTTCTTCCCGCGTGTTCCTGGCTCCGCCCACATCTTCACTGTCGGCGGCCATCTTCTCCCTCACTTCCCGGCTGGGATCTGAACGGCAGCGCGTGGCTGCACTTGCAAGGGAGACCGGAACTCGCGGAGGTCACACACACACACCGCTTCCTCCTACCGCTTTACTGCGGTCGGTAAGCCACCGGGATTCCCGGTTTGTTTGTGAACTTGGCTTATATTCCCCTCACTGTGGAGATGTCCTCAGCTGGGAAGCATGCTGCTAAGGCGGCTGTGGCCACCATTGTCTGTACTACATGCAACGGGACACTGGTGGAGGGGTCCTGCAATAACTGCGGACGCCCAGAGGCCCGATCTGCTACTATTGAGTCTGCAAATCCGGGATTATACCCTGAGGTTCAGGTGATCCCAGGGCCATGGGAAACGCAGAATAAGATCAATGAATCTCTGCTGTCCCAGATGTCCTCCATGTCGCAAACCCTGGAGGCACTGCATAGGAGACTGGAGAACCCAGCTACTCCTCCTAGTTACCCCCGGGTGTCTCTTACTTCTGCTGTAAGACCCCCTAAGCGAGCCCGTGAGGCTTCTCCTGAGCTCCAGACTCTCTCTGAGGAGGAGCGTTCCTCTGATGGTGAGGAAGATGATGGGGGTTCTACTCTTGGGTCTATGTCTGAACCTCCAGATGGGGTGGAGGATCTGGTGTCCTCCATCAATGAGACATTGCGTCTTGTCACTCCTCCTGAGGAGGTGACTGTACACCCCAAGGAGATCTATCAATGGCTGCGGCCAGAGGCTAGACCAAGTGGATCCTTCATGGACCACACTAATTTCGGAAGGGTGATTAAAGCTCCCAGGTTGCATCCTGGGCGGCGTTATGTCCGTAAGACTAAGGACAATCGCTTTCCCTTTCCCCAGGAGGCGCTCCAGGAATGGTCGCAGTCTCCCAAGGTGGATGCTTCCATGACTAGGATTGCTGCGCGCTCCTTGTTTTCTGCCTCTGATAGCTCCTCGTTGAAGGATGCTACTGATAGACAGGTCGAGCAACTCGCCAAGTCTTCCTATGAGGCTGTGGGGTCTTCATTTGCCCCTAATTTTGCCGCAGTCTGGACCCTCCAAGCGATCACTATCTGTTTGGATGGTATCACTGATCTAGCTAGGTCCAGCCCAGAGGTCCTGGCTCTCACTGAGAGAGCAAGGGCCTATGCGGACTATGCCAGGACGGCATCTTTGGAAACTGCCACTCGCTCTGCTGTGGCCTCGGCCAATGCAATTGCGATCCGCAGGCTATTGTGGCTGCGTCTCTGGGACTCAGATGCCACATCTAAGAAGATTTTGCAAAATCTTCCGTTCGCTGGTGACAGGCTTTTTGGCACCGAACTGGATAAATTGATAAAGGATTCTGCTGAGTCTAAGATACCGCAGAATAAGCCTAAGCCACGGTACACCGTGAAAAGGAACCCTAAGCAGTGGTCCTTTCGCTCCGGTTCACAGTCATCAACGGCGTCCACTCGCTCAGACCGAGGGGGCAAGCCTGCTACTCAGTGGCGTTCCAAGAGTCGTCAGAAGAAGCCGGCGGGGGCAGCGGCTGCCACCCCCAAGCCCGCTTCGACATGACTCGCTATCTCATCCTGCCTCCCCACGGGTGGGGGGCCGCCTGTCCCGCTTTCAGGACACGTGGCTTCTTCACATTCAAGATCAGTGGGTTCGAGACGTAGTCTCAAGAGGTTACAGGATAGAGCTGACGTCACAACCAATACACCGATTCCATCGGTCGGTTCCATCTCCAGAAAAGGCTCAGGCTTTTTACCTGGTGTTGGAGGGACTCCGCAAAGACGGAGTGGTGGTCCCTGTGCCCACGGAAGAGAGGTTCAGGGGTTTTTACTCCAACCTCTTTATTGTCCCAAAAAAGGACGGCTCTTTTCGCCCGGTTTTGGACCTCAAGTTGTTCAACCGTCACGTGTTGGTTCGGAAGTTCCGCATGGAATCCCTGCGCTCAGTGATCGCGGCTGTGTCACAGGGAGACTTCCTAGCGTCCATCGATATCAGGGACGCTTACCTTCACGTCCCCATTGCACCAGCTCATCAGCGCTGGTTGAGATTCGCAGTGGGGGAAGAGCACTTCCAATTTGTGGCACTGCCATTCGGGCTAGCCTCAGCACCACGGGTGTTCACAAAGGTGATGGCCTCCATGATGGCTCTCCTGCATGCGCAGGGACACGCCGTCATACCCTATTTGGACGACCTGTTGGTCAGGGCGCCATCGGAAGACCTTTGTCGGGTAAGCCTGGAGGTGACCATGAAGTCCCTGGAACGGTTCGGGTGGCTTATCAACATTCAGAAGTCGACCCTGGTTCCGACCCAGTCATTGACATATCTGGGCATGGACTTCCACACGGACTCGGCCCTGGTGTCCCTACCTCAAGCCAAGCAGCTTGCGATCCAATCAGGAGTGCAGAATGTCCTCCTGTCTCCACAGTCATCCCTACGGGTATTGATGAGACTGGTGGGTCGCATGGTAGCGGCGATAGAGGCGGTGCCGTTCGCACAGTTTCGCCTCCGTCCTCTCCAGCTGGAGATTCTTCGCAGATGGGACAAGAGGACGATCTCTCTGAATCGGCTGGTGACACTGTCACAACCAACCAGGGACTCTCTACAGTGGTGGCTCCTGCCACTTCACCTGTCACGGGGCCGGTCCTTCCTAAAACCGTCATGGTTAGTGGTGACCACCGACGCCAGTCTGAAGGGCTGGGGGGCGGTGTTCTTGCACCACAGGGCTCAAGGCCTCTGGACTCGGTCGGAGTCGGCGTTGCAGATCAACGTGCTGGAGATCAAGGCGGTCTATCTGGCGCTACTGGCGTTTCAGAAATTCCTGTCAGGACAGCCCATTCGGGTACAGTCCGACAATGCGACGGCCGTCGCCTACATAAATCATCAGGGAGGGACCAGAAGTGCTCAGGCCCTCGCCGAAGTCCACCGCATTCTACTCTGGGTGGAGGAAAACGGCTGCCTGATCTCCGCAGTTCACATCCCAGGGGTCGAGAACTGGGAGGCCGACTATCTGAGCCGACAGGGGATGGACGCCGGAGAGTGGTCTCTACATCCAGACGTCTTCCGGGACATCTGCGGCAGGTGGGGCACTCCGGACGTGGATCTGATGGCCTCACGGCTGAATCATCAGGTGCCCCAATACATGGCAAGGTCTTGGGATCCCCAGTCTCTGGGGGCGGACGCCCTGATTCTGGGCTGGTCCAGATTCCAGCTGCCATATGTGTTTCCGCCTCTGGCTCTGATTCCCAGGGTCCTGTGGAAGATCAGGACGGAATGCAGAGTGGCCATTCTAGTGGCTCCAGATTGGCCCAGGAGGTCTTGGTACCCGGACCTGTGGCAACTGTCAGGCGGACACGGGTGGGCCCTTCCAGAACGCGCAGATCTACTCGCGCAAGGGCCATTCTTCCACCTCAATTCCAGGGCTCTCAGATTGACTGCATGGCTCTTGAGGCCTGGCTGCTGACATCCAGAGGTTTCTCTCCTACAGTGGTTGCCACTATGAATCGGGCAAGGAAACCTGTTTCCAGGAAGATATACCACAGAACGTGGAAAATCTTTTTTACCTGGTGTGCCTCTGGTGGCCGCTCACCGTGGCCTTTGTCTATCCCGACATTGCTGGCCTTCCTACAGTCGGGGTTGGAGTTGGGATTATCCCTTGGCTCTCTGAAAGGTCAAGTATCAGCGCTTTCAGTGTTGTTTGACAGGCGCTTGGCGCTCCTCCCGAAGGTACGTCAATTTCTGCAGGGGGTGTCGCGGGTGGTCCCGCCCTATAGGCGACCTCTGGACCCTTGGGACCTAAACATGGTCCTGACGACACTGCAGAAACCGCCGTTTGAGCCACTGAGAGACATCTCTCTCTCTCGTCTGTCCCAGAAGGTGGTCTTTCTGGTGGCGATTACGTCTCTGAGAAGGGTCTCAGAATTGGCTGCACTCTCGTGCAAGTCACCCTTTCTGGTGGTTCACCAGGACAAGGTGGTGTTGCGCCCACGGCCTGAATTTTTGCCGAAGGTGGTTTCAACATTCCACTTGAACCAGGAGATTGTTCTCCCATCATTTTGCCCCGCTCCCGTTCATCAGGTTGAGCGCGACCTCCATACTCTGGACCTCGTGAGAGCTGTACGCATTTATGTGTCCAGGACCGCCTCCTTTAGGAGTT
>JARQOC010000008.1:92706312-92754324 GCA_033576535.1 Allobates femoralis
ATTGGCTCCCAAAGAAGAGCATGCAAAGATAAGTTGGACGGAGTAATTATCAGCACTACTTGCAAAATTCCGTCAAACTTTGAAGAATGTGTAATCTGTGTGCTCTTGGTATACCTTCTTGTTTTTAATAATCAGTGAATCTATTCTTCAGGATTACAAGATCTGGTTTTTATATCTAGACTAGGAATTACTGTCTGTATCCCTCATTGGACCTTGTCCTTGGAATCATCAGGGTGAGCTTCCGTGGAGCAGGGACCCAGCACAAATTAGGGAGAAGCAAAGCTCCACTGTTAGACAGGGCTAGTGGAGTTTAGCACACCAGATTTAGACAGGAGTAATCTTGATTAATGCATCAAATCTGATTTTTTTTTTATCCTGTGTTGTTGGTATATGTTTTAGGGTTTATATTTACTGGTTTGGTGATGTTAGTTTGTTTTCTGTCTAAATAAAGGCATGTGGGATTTATTTTTTGGATATTAAGAATAAAGCTGAATTCTCTACAGTGTGACAGCCACTGAGATATTTGTAGACCTCTATTAAGTCTCCCCTGTCTTCCTTTTTGCGAGCTAAACATTCCCAAACCCTGTTACCCTTCCTCACAAGACGTAATTTGCAGACTGGTCACCATTCTGGTCGCTCTTCTCTGAACTTGCTCCAGTTTTTTTTTTTTTTTATGTTTTTGTTTTTTTAATGTGTGCTGAGAACTGGGCAAAGTATTTCAGATGAGGGCTGACCCAAGAGGATTAGAGGGGGATAATGACTTCACGTGATCTAGACTGTACGCTTCTGTTACTACATCCCAGAATTGTTTGCCTTTTTTGATGCTGCATCACACTGTTGACTCATGTTCAGTCAGTGATCTATAACCATAGTATACCCAAGTCTTTTTCACACGTGCTGTTGCTTAGCCCTATTCCTCCCATTCTGTATATGCTTTTTCATTTTTCTTGCCCAGATGTAGGACTTGGCATTTCTCCCTTATGAGTCATTCCATGTCAAGTGAACCAATGATTTTTACCTCTATATTTTTATGTCTTTTCAGATTTTGTTATTTGGTAATAGCATGTATGACCATGCAAAATGTGAAGATAAAAAATTCTAAATTTTTATTTTTAATTGATTTTCAAAGTTTGGAAAAAGTGTGAATTTTGGTGTTGCCTGGCTTTACATTTCTCCTCATAACTCGGGCTAGAAATAAGATGGAGAAATAAAATAAACACCATTCTACTCAGAACTGTACAGGATTTCACCAGATATGTCACAAGAGTATCTTTATTAATATTTTACCCATGTGAACGCAAACACAAAATTTTAAAACACATTTCTGAAAAAAAGTATTATTTAAAAGTTCCCAAAAACTGCCCATGTGTCCGCTATGCTCTTAGCCACATCTGTACCAAAATTCAAGTTGGGATCGCAATGGGATCATATTTTAAAATATTTAACTATTATAGCGTCCATGGATCATTCCATATCAAGTGATCAAAATATGATTTTTTTTTTTTTACCTGACATCTTTAGATTTTTGTTTTGATTTTTTTTTTTTCTCTATATGAAGTACAACTTTAGTTAATTACAAATTAAAAATTTAGAATTTTTTTCTTCATCAGTTAATTTTTTACAGATTTTTAAAGTTTTGAAAAAGCGTGAATTTTGGCCTGGTATGACTTTACATTTTTTATCATATCTCAGGCTAGAATTACAATGAGGTTGGAGAGGCATCATTTTTCTCAGAACGGTACGGACTTTCCTTTGATATGTCACAAGACTGTTTCTTAATATTTTGTTAATTTTGTTAATCTGCATATTCATAAAAGCTCATCCACATAATGAGCTGGTCTATGACTCCCTGAATATCTATCACTTACACAATCTGACCAAATAATAGGAATCTATAGAACCGTTACTAATGCTCCACAGCTCAGACCACTTTGTGCTGCAAAGTACAGTATACATATTAACAAAATATTAAGAAACAGTCTTGTGACATATCAAATGAAAGCCTGTACTGTTCTGAGAAAAATGATGCCTCTCCCACCTCATTATCTTAATTATCTTCGATGTTAGAAAGTGATTTATTCAAATACTCTATTGTTAAATCAGGATTTATAAAATCCTCTCTGTTGGAAGTTGCAGGTTCTTCTAAGGGTACCATCACACCTGGTGACGTCGATGGAGATGTCAGCGGCGACGCACGGGAGCGCGCGTGTTTTTGGCGCCCCGCCAGTGTCGTCGCATGTTTACATGCTGCGACACCTCTGGCGACGCATCGGCGCCATAGGCTCCCATCGCCTGTGAGAGTGCTATCCCCTGTTTACATGGGGTGATGTGTACACATCGCCCCAGAGTGGTCGCCTCGTCTCAGAGCGCTGCTGAGAAACCAGGCGACCACTCGCATGCGTCGCCCTCGTCTATTTACTTTAGGTGATGCATTGGCGATAGGCCACGCCCCAGCGTCACCTATAAAATCGCAGCCGAAATCGCCAGGTGTGACGGTACCCTTATGTTTTGCCTGCAGAGTATTTTTCTCTTTTGCAAGTTGCTTTCCACAACTGTCACAAATGTTCATGCTGCATTGAATGAAGCATTTATATCACACATCCAATCTTGGACTGGCGTAAGATTTTTTTCTTGTTGTGTCCAGTTTTTTTTAAACTATATAAAATATAAGGGGAGACAAACAGAGGCGCAATAGTGCCCTATCACTCAGTATAGAATAGGGACTTATAGATGCATTCAGGTTTGCACTAACCTGGTCCAGTTGTGCCTCCCACAACTGGAATAGAAGCGTTGGTTTTAATGTTGCAGGCTGCTGCTGGACTTCCACCTCCACAGGGTCGTGGGTGCTTCAAGATTTCTGGGATCAAAGGTGTGTTACAGTCCGCGCTGCCCGATCATCCAAGGGATCACAAGGGAAACAGTGTTCCAAGAAAAGTTTTCTTTATTCTTACAAACCGACGCGTTTCGGCGCCCAATCCTGGCACCGTCCTCAGTTTTTTTTAAAGGGATTGCAACAGTATATATTATAAAATATTGTTTCTTGAGAAGTAGCAGCCATTGCTGTGTGAGAAAAATACAGTTAATATTAAGTAAGGAAGATGGGTAATAAAAATAAAGATTTACTCACTATACCAAAGATGAGAGATGCCCTTATCTTCGCCCTGCGTAGGAAACCGATTACAGAGGAGCCTTTCAATACCTGGTCTCTGCTACAGGATCTCTCCCCTGGCACCCTCGCTAGAAGGAGAGACTTCGCTTCGTATTGTGCTGTACTGAGACAAAAGAACATTCTCTACGCCTGGGGGTCCCCAGTTAATGTCTCCTTTCGGTACAAGGGCACACGCCACTGCTTTACTTCGGCGTCTAAGATGCGAGGCGCATTGGTGGACTGGGGCCTGATGGATAAACGGGGATCCCCGCCTAAGGGCTCCTCTTCTCCGGTGTACCGAAATTCGAAGGTGAACTCTAACCGCTGATCCCGTGACACCTGCAGTGGCACTAATGGGGCCCTCATCTTGTGGAAGATCTCCCTTTTGGGATATTGGAACTGCCCATATACCTTGGGTGACTCCCTTGGTGTGTGGGATAGTTTAGACGTACACCTCCTGACCTGCCCCATCCCCTGTTTCCAGCTGGGGGGACAAGGGGGCTGGGTCTTTTTTTGTGTACAGTCCCCAGCTCACCAGTTGTGAGCGCTCAGAAGTTTACATTTCTGTTGGCTGTTTTTTTATACCTCTGTTTCCCCTTCCCGGTTAACCCCCCCCCTCCCCCTCCCCCCTCTTACTTGCGCTCTCTTTTCCCTCTTAGTGGGGTCTCTTCTACCTGCCCTACTCCTCTCTCTCTTGCTATTACTATTTTCATCTCTTCCTCTGTTTCTTGCTTTGCTTTGTTCTTTTCACTTACTCATCTCTTTACCAGTCGTTCCTTGCCTGCATACCGTCAGACCAGACTGGGGCTTGTACGTGGTGTGTGGGAGGTGATGTGAGCTTTAAAATTGTGTCGTTAAATGCCAGGGGCCTCAATTCACCGGCCAAAAGATCCTTCCTGTGGAGGGAGGCTGCTCGTTCCAGGGCTGATATTTTGTGCGTGCAGGAAACACACCTCCTGCAAGGAGATAATAGACGGCTGTCACACCCCAAATATCCTAATATCTACTTTTTCAACAATGAGGCGAAGAAAGCGGGGGTGTGTCTAATGGTTAGCTCCACTCTGCAATTTGAATTTAAAAGGTGATAGTGGATCCAGCTGGGCGATATCTCATCCTGGTTTGTGTTATATCTGGGGTCCCGTTCACACTTGCGACGGCCTACGCCCCCAATTTGGCCCAGATGAAGTTTTTGAGGTCACTCTTTTCCAGGTTGCGGGAAGAGGCGGGAGGCCATATGATACTCTGTGGTGATTTTAACACGGTGATGGAAGCTCGCCTCGATTCTTCTGCCCCACTAGCCCGCCCGAGGGGGGACCTCCTCCCTCTTTCCCGGGAGTTCCGCCTCCATGACATCTGGCGCTACCTCCATGCGGGGGAGCGAGATTACACCTTCCATTCTGGCCCTCATGGATCCTACTCCAGGATTGATTTTTTTCCTGGTTGGGGATGGGTCCTTGGAAGTGTGCCGGAAGGCGGAGGTAGGTGTGATCACGTGGTCTGACCACGCCCTGGTGTCATTGGAGGTGGCTCTGGGGGGTGCGGGTGGAGAGGCCGAGGATGTGGCGCCTGGGCCCGGACCTCCTTCTGGATCAGGATGTGGTGGAGACAACTGCAGGAAACATTGAGTCCTTCGTCGTCGTTAATGACAATGGTGAGGTCTCGGACGAGACCCTCTGGGCCTCCCATAAGGCAGTCCTGAGGGGGCAATTACTCCAGATGGCGGCGCGACGCAAGAGAACCAGGGATGCACAGAGACGGGAGTGGGTGGACCAAATCCAAGCCTTTGAAACGACAAATAAAACATCCCCATCCGCATCCCTATTAACACAGATCACTTCCCTTCGGACTCAATTAAGATCCCTTATGTTAAGACAATATGAGGTGGGTCTCCGTAAAATGAGGACTTCCTATTACGCCATGGGGGATAGGGCAGGTAAATTACTTGCTAGACGACTAAAAAAACGTGAACTCAGATCGACTATAACAGCAATGCTAGACTCTGAGGGTCGGCGGGTCAGAGACCCGAGGTCTATAGTGGAGGTTTTTGCCTCTTATTACTCGTCCTTGTACAATTTGGGATCGGACCCCGATACTCCTCAACCGACGGGGGCATTGATAGATGATTTCTTGAGTGAAATACAGTTCCCAGAGTCCCCCCTGATGTCCTTGAGTCTCTCAATCGCCCATTCTCCCAGCCAGAAATACTAAAAGTCATATCGACATTGAAGTCAGGTAAGGCCCCAGGGCCTGACGGCTTTATTAATAACTATTAGAAATGCTTTGCCAAGTCCCTCTCCCCATTCTTGCTGAGATTATTTAATGAATGGAAAGCCAGGGGATCTATTCCGACGTCGGCTCTTGAGGCGACAGTAGTAACGATATTGAAGCCTGGTAAAGACCCGGAGAAACCTGAGATTTATCGCCCGATCTCACTGCTTAATACTGACGTAAAGATCTATTCTACACTGTTGGCTCTACGAATGGCAGAGGTGGTACCTCTGCTGGTCAGGGCGGACCAGGTGGGGTTTGTGGCTCGCCGACAGGCAAGAGATGGCACGAGGCGAATGCTGGATTTGATTGTATTGGCGGAGAGGAGGGGCCTCCCCAGTGCATTCCTGTCCTTAGACGCCGAAAAAAGCGTTTGACAGGGTGCACTGGGGGGATACCTGGAAAGAGTTCTGCGAGGATTCGGGCTGGAGGGCCCGATCCTGACGGCAGTCCTGAGCTTATACTCTAATCCCTCTGCTAAGGTGTTCTCCTCAGGCTATCTCTCAGGTCTGTTTAAGATCACAAATGGGACCAGACAGGGGTGTCCCCTGTCCCCCTTGATCTATGCCCTGGCGGTCGAGCCGCTGGCCGTTTCCCTCCGCTCCGACCGGATCCTAGAAGGGATACAGGTGGGGGAGGGGAGTCATGTTGTGGGATTATATGCCGATGACCATTATCATCTCCTGCTCCAAGCCGGAAGTATCCCTGCCGAGGGCTTTGTCTTAGCTTTCTTCATTTGCTCAGGTGTCATACTATAAGCTCAATGCGGCTAAATCCCTGGTTTTCCCGGTCAATATCCCCCAGATCAGGCTGCGACTCTCTCGGGCTCTCTTCCATTTAGATGGTCTCCTAAGGGCATCCCGTATTTGGGAATAACGTTGTGTCCCTCAGCTGAGCTTGTGAAGCGTAACGTGGACCCTCTTCTGGAAGCACTGGAGAGAGCAGCGGATCCTAAGGGGCTTCAGCCCCTTTCCTGGATTGCCCGAATCCAGGCATTTAGAATGTCGTGGCTGCCTAAACTTCTTTATCTATTTAGATGCATTCCTCTGATCTTCCCTGCAAAATTGCTAGCCCGATTACAGAGGGGGGTGAATCGATACATCTGGGCCTCGGGTCATCCCAGAGTCCAGAGACGTGTCATGTACCGAAAGATGAACAGGGGAGGTATGGGCGTGCCGGACGTAGCCTCGTACTATAGAGCTTCTCTTTTGGACATCGCTGGGCTGTGGTGGGCGGAGGGGAGACTCTTGGGCTGGGCAAGAATAGAGGCCTCCGTGGTGAGAGGTGGGTCCCTGAAAGATTTGCTGGTGGCGGAGGCATTGGGCCCGGTGGACTCAAAGGGCCTTCTGGGTACGATGGAGGCGGTGGTGAGGGCTTGGAGACGTGCTCCGGAGAGATGGACCAAAGTGCAGGTGGCGGAGATCTCGCTGGGATCTCTCGGTCTGCATATTCCCTCATTGAGAGTGTTGAATTGGATAGCTCAGGGACTGCGAACCCTGGCTGACCTGGTTGGCCCTTCTGGCGCGAAAGCTGGAGAGGACCTTGGGGCTCGATCTCAGTCTCTCCGGCGCACCTACTTCCAGCTATACCAAGTTTCCCATTTTATGGCGGCCAGGCGTGACAGTGTGTGGTGGACGGCGCCAGTGCCTTCCCCGCTTCGGTCCCTCCTGACAGCGGGCCATAATGCTTCCGGGGGCCTCGCCAAGTTGTACGCGGGCCTCCTGGATGAGGGGACACCCATGGCTCCGTCATACAGGAAGAGGTGGGAAGAGGAATTGGGGTTTACGGCAGATGAGGAGGATAGGGACAATGCTGTGCAGGTTCTGTCCAGGGCGACTAAATGTATAAACCATCTCGAACAACTCAAGAAGTTACACTTACGATGGTACCTTCCCCCGGTGAGAGTCGCGGCTTTTGGCGCCGTATCGTCCCCTCTGTGCTGGAGGCTGTGTGGTCAGAGGGGAACACTGGCTCATATATGGTGGAACTGCCCATGGGTGACACAATTTTTGGCCCTAGTGGAGGGGCTGTTGAGGTCCCTAATGGAGGTGTTTGTTCCCCTCACGCCACAAATGGCTCTCTTGCATATAGGTCTGATGGGTCTTCCACCGGTACCCCCCCTGGTGGCCTCCTTCGTTCTGATTGCAGCAAGGTTTTGCGTTGCGTCTAACTGGCGCTCTGCTTCACCTCCGGGGATGGCTGATCTTACTGCCAGACTAAATCTCATGTTCACCCATGAATACTTCCTGGCTATGGAATCCGGACATAGGAGATATGTCCGGGAAGCATGGGAGTGTTGGGCTTCCCACCCCTTGGCGATTCCTGTCCCTGTAGACACGGGGACTGGACTGAGATGAGATTTATCCTAAACCCTTTTCTTCCTCTTCCTTTTTTTTTTTTAATCTTTTTTTTTTTTAATCACTTTCTTACTTATCTTTATCTCTTCTATTCCCTTACCTCTATGCCTCCCTCCCCCTTCCCCTCCCTCCCCCTTCCAGATACTTATGCCTATATGTTTGTAAGTTTAATTGTTAATGCTTCCCGGTGTGGGTACTGGTGGTCGCTGGTGCGGAAAACTGAGGGATGTATTTGTTATTTTCTCTTTTATTTGTTTATTTGTGTATGTGAGAAACATAAAACTTTTCTTTTCTCAATAAAAACAATTATGACAAAAAAATAAAGATTTACAGTACACTTGAGATAGAATGTGTTACTATAAAGTAAGTATTAGGGCTAGAGCAAACACAACCTTTTCTGTCTGTGGATAAACGCTGCTGTTTTGGCAGCTTTTACCTACTGAGTTTTCACTATATCTGCATTAGATTTTTAATCTCTAGTGAAAACAAAGGCAGTTTTTTTTTTTTTTTTTTTGTATATATAGTGATAAATGCGTTTATTGCAGCTCAAAAGGTATTGCAAGCAGTGATTTACTCACTCTCTAAGGCTGCCATCACATTTGCGGACCCCTCTGCAGCATTCTGCGGAGGGGATCCGCAATGTGACCACAGCACCGCAAGATCCCATGTTTATAATGGGAGCGCACGGTGCTGCGCTTGACTGCGCAGGACCGTGCACACCCATTCACTGCCATGTGTGATCTGTGCGCAGGCGAATGCCTGCGCACAAATCACACACTCTCGTCCGCACCAGGGACGCAACATGTCGCGTCCTTGGTGCGGACAAGACTGTGTGATTTGTACGCTGGCATCCGCCTGCGCACAGATCACACATGGCCGTGAATGGGTGCGCACAGTCATGCGCATACCTGCGCATGACCGTGCGTTCCCATTATAAAGATAGGGTCTGGCGGCGGCTGCGGACAGCTTGCGCATTCCCTCCACAGGACGCTGCGGAGGGTCCGCAAATGTGAAGGCAGCCTAAGGCTGGCTTCACACTTGCGAACCCCTCCGAAGCGTCCTGCAGAGGGGATCCGCAAGCTGACTGCAGCCCCTATGTTTATAATGGGAACGCACGGTGCTGCGCAGGTCTGCGCATGACCGTGCGCTCCCATTCACTGCAATATGTGATTTGTACGCAGGCGGATACCCGCACACAAATCACACTCATGTCTGCACCAGGAACGCGACCATGTAAAATATAAGTTTTTTTCGGAAATGCGGTTTAAAATTTTGCATTTGCGTTCACATGGGTAAAATATTAACAAAGATCCTCTTGTGACATATCTGGTGAAAGCATGTACAGTTTGGAGTAGAATGGTGTTTATTTTGTTTCCCTATCTTTCTTCTAGCCTGAGATATGATAGAAAATGTTAAGCAATACCAAGCCAGAATTCGCACTTTTTTTTAAAAAATCTGTAAAAAATTAACTGAAGAAAAAAATTAAGAACTTATTTGTAATTAACTAAAGTTGTACTTCATATAGAAAAAAAAAATTAAAAAGACATCAGGGGAAAAAAATATTCATATTTGGATCACTTGATATGGAATAACCCTTATATACCGTATATACTCGTGTATAAGCCGACCCGTGTATAAGCCGACCCCCTACTTTTGCCCCAAAACCTGGGAAAATCTATTGACTCGTGTATAAGCCGAGGGTGGACCCTAGCACAAGTATACAGCCCCCAGCAGTGTGGTATACAGCAGTCCCAGAGGTAGATACAGCAGCCCCAGTGGTAGTATACACGCAGCCCCAGTAGTATATACAGCCCCAGTGGTATATACAGTCCCAGTGGTAGTATACAGCAGCCCCAGTGGTAGTATACACGCAGCCCCAGTAGTATATACAGCCCCAGTGGTATATACAGCCCCAGTGGTAGTATATATAGCCCCAGTGGTAGTATACAGGGCCCCAGCAATATATACAGCCCCAGTGGTATATACAGCCCCAGTGGTAGTATATACAGCCCCAGTGGTAGTAGATTGCAGCCCCAGCGGTAGTATACAGGGCCCCAGCAGTATATACAGCCCAGTGGTATATACAGCCCCAGTGGTAGTATATACAGCCCCAGTGGTAGTATATACAGCCCCAGTGGTAGTAGATTGCAGCCCCAGCGGTAGTATACAGGGCCCCAGCAGTATATACAGCCCCAGTGGTATATACACCCCCAGTGGTAGTATATACAGCCCCAGTGGTAGTATATACAGCCCCAGTGGTAGTAGATTGCAGCCCCAGCGGTAGTATACAGGGCCCCAGCAGTATATACAGCCCCAGTGGTATATACAGCCCCAATGGTAGTATATACAGCCCCAGTGGTAATAGATTGCAGCCCCAGCGGTAGTATACAGGGCCCCAGCAGTATATAGCAGCCCCAGCGGTAGTATACAGGGCCCCAGTAATCCTGGGCCCCCCAGCGTCTCTCCGGTCACCTGAAAAGCAAACTATACTTATCAGTGTCCGCGCCCGCTCGCCTCTGCCGTCTGCGATCCTCCATCTTCATGCGGCGTCTTCCGGGTTCCTGTGCTCGTCGCAGGGAATGACGTCATTCCATGCGACGAGCACAGGAAACCGGAAGACGCCGCATGAAGATGGAGTATCGCAGACGGCAGAGGCGAGCGGGCGCGGACAGCGGACACTGATAAGTATAGTTTGCTTTTCACGTGACCGGAGAGACGCTGGGGGGGCCCTGGATTACTGGGGATGCGGGGGCTGCTGTATACCGATGTATACATCGGTATGTACCGATGTATACATCGGTATACAGCACTGACTCGCGTATAAGCCGAGGGGGGTACTTTTCAGCCCAATTTGTGGGCTGAAAAACTCGGCTTATACGCGAGTATATACGGTAAATTATTCTGTTAGCAATGCACCAGTGATCCGACCTGGTATGGATTACTGGTGCGTCGCTGTCAGGATCGCTGGTGAGATGTCAAACAGTCAGATCTCACCAGCGATGCAGCAACAATCCGGAATGATACGTGTTTCTCAGACCTGTGTATTGAGGTCGTTGTCCCTGTCAAACACACCGATGCATGCTGCCCAGCGGGACCCCAACGATCAAAAAATGGTCCAGGCAACTCTGACACGACCAGCGATCTCACAGCAGGGGCCTGGTCGCTGCTAAGTGTCTTAAACATAGCGAGATCGCTGGCGAGGTCGCTGTTGCAAATGTGTGACTTAACAGTGATTTCGCTAGTGATCTCGCATATACATTGTATGGGGCTTGCCGCAAGTGTCGCGGTTATGCGGTAATCGCGGCAGATGCATTTTTTTTTCACCGCATCTGCCGCGATTTAAAAAAAAACGCTGATGTGAAAGCAGCCTAACATTTGCCTTGTCCATTCTATACTTGGTCATTTTTTTTCTATAAAGATTTGAGATACGATCGAGGGCCGATTCTTAATTGCATTTGGCCAGGATTGTGTATCCTCTTTAATATGCAAACATATTTGTGTTTATGGTGGTTATATAATGGATATTTTTAATTGCACAGGTTTAGTTTACAATGTGTAATGACCAGAGGTCCGTACTAGATCCAGTGAGTCACAGAAACAGAGACGGAGGCAGAAGCAACACAAAATACTTCCTTTTACTTGGGGAAACAGATGGAAAGTTTAGAGCAAGATGCACGGATATGTTATTTCCCCAGAAATAGATAAATTATTTACATACACCCAGCATCAAGCTAGGGGTCGGTGTGTTACCTTAATGTTCCTCCTCAGTGTGAGGAGACAATGCCAAAAATAAATTTACCTAAAATCTATACAGAAAAATAAGCGATAATTAATTACACACAGCAGCAGAACAGGTGTAAATCAGATGGATGCAGTTTAGTGAGGATCACTGAAATAACACACCGATTTACAATCTTATCAACTCTATACATACAATACATATAAACCCAGTGTACATATATGTACATATATATTTATATATCTGATCTGTTGGATACCCGGGTACCTTATCTAATAGTAAAGTTTAGTCCAATTACAGTCTGTACAGGCCTGGGGAAGTACTGTTAACGCAGTCACTTCCAATGGTCTTCAGCGCCAAAAATGAAAAATAAATAAAACACAACTGTAGTAAATAATGATATTGTGTTCTCTTGTCTGAAGGGGGGGTCTTATTCTCTGTAGCTTTTTGGGAGGCCAAGTGTGTTCACCTGGAGACACCACACCAAAGCCTGCAGTCTAACAGCAGAGATCCAGTCTTTTCCTCTCACAGTATGGCCGACCCGTCTCCTCTAAAGCACTCCTCTCCTGGCAGTAGTATACTCGCTTCTTAGCGGGGAATAAGGCTGCGTTCACACATTGCGTATTTTGCCGCGTTTCTTTACGCGCGCTTTTCAAAATACGCAATGTGCCTTTTGTCTGCCTGCAAAGGGAATGGGAAATTCACTTTGCAGTGCAGACATTGCGTAAAAATACGCAGTGCGTTTTCCGGGAGAAAACGCATCTCCGTAAACAATTGATATGTCAATTGTTTACGCAGCTACTACTGCGTATTCTCCCAGAGGGGAGGAAGAATCCAGCTTCCTCCTCCCCTCTGTGACAGCTGTGGCCGCCCATTAGACTTCACAGTGTTAATACACACTGTGAAGTCTAAATTAAACAAAAGCAAGTGTGTGAAAAATAAAAAAGAATGAATACATCACCTTCCGACGCCTTCTCCCGGTGTCTGGTGCCTTCTGCCGCTCTCCGGTGTCCGATTCTAAGTCAGATCTCTTCTGACAAGACCTGTGGTGACGTCAGAGGGGGGGCGTTCCCGGGCACTCGCGGTCATGTGATACCACATGACCGCGAGCAGCCAATCAGCGATGGGACCGCCCCGGGAACGCCCCCTCTGACATCACCACAGGTCCTGTGAGAACAGACATCTCACTTAGAATCGGACACCGGAGAGCGGCAGAAGGCACCAGACACCGGGAGAAGGCGTCTGAGAGGTGAAGTATTGATTCTTTTTTTATTTTTCACACACTTGCTTTTGTTTAATTTAGATTTCACAGTGTGTATTAACACTGTGAAGTCTAATGGGGCGGTCACACATGTCACAGAGGGGAGGAGGAAGCTGGATTCTTCCTCCCCTCTGTGACATCACTGCGCTTTCTGGGGGAAAGAAAGCGCAGTGTGTGAAAGCCCCTGCGTATTTTGCTGCGCTTTTTTGCGCGCGGCCGAAAAACGCGGCAAAAAGCGCATCAAAATACGCAAATGTGTGAACGTAGCCTAAGTCTTTGGTCCCCTCCAAGGGCTCTGCTGTCCAGTGGATCAGTGTCCAATCTCAGCTTTATCTGGCTCAGACTTCTCCACAGCCGCTCTCCTCACAGCGCCTCTGGAGACTTGTTTACCTCAGCCCAAACTGTCATAAAAAAAACTCCCTGTCTCCGTGACAACCCCTCAGCTGACAGCCTCCACCTTTTTATTCAGGAAGTAAATTTTTACACACTCTTAGGGCCCTTTCACATCAGCGTTTTTTTTCAAATCGCGGCAGATGCGGTGAAAAAACCGCATCTGCCGCGATTACCGCATACTGGCTGCACTTGCGGCGTGGTTGCGGTTTTTGCCATGAAAAGTGTAGGCGGACTTGCGGCAAGTGCGGTTTTGCACTTGCGGCAGGTGCGGCCGCGAAAAAAAACGCGGTCAGCCGCGGTTTTTTTTTGCGGCCGCACCTGCCGCAAGTGCAAAACCGCACTTGCCGCACCTGCCGCAAGTCCGCCTATACTTTGCATGGCAAAAACCGCAACCGCGCCGCAAGTGCAGCCAGTATGCGGTAATCGCGGCAGATGCGGTTTTTTCACCGCATCTGCCGCGATTTGAAAAAAACGCTGATGTGAAAGGGCCCTTACAAATGTATTTATTTGTTGGATTGAGTATGTCTTTAAAATGACTTACTACTAGCTTGTTCCAGTTTGCTGGAACCTCTGCCTTCTATTGAGGGAATGTGGTTTCACTTATCCTACAGTATACACCTACTTTTGGTTACCGTATATACTCGTGTATAAGCCGACCCCCTACTTTTGCCCCCAAAACCTGGGAAAACCTATTGACTCGTGTATAAGCCGAGGGTGGACCCCAGCACAGGTATACAGCCCCCAGCAGTGTGGTATACAGGCCTCCCCAGTGGTATATACAGGCCCCAGCAGTGTTACAGCAGCAGCCCCAGTAGTATATACAGCAGCAGCCCCAATGGTATATATAGCAGCAGCCCCAGAGGTATATATAGCAGCAGCCCCAGAGGTATACAGGCCGCCCCCCACCATCAGTATACAGGCGCCCCCCCATCAGTATCCAGGGCCCCCCCTTGCAGCCCAAACCTGTAAAGTAAGATCATTATACTTACACCTGTGGCCGTCCCCGCTGCCGACATCGCGCTCCTGCGGCTTCATCCGACCTCTTCCGGCTTCCTCCTCTGGCGCAGACAATGACGTCATTGCCTGCGCCCATCGGAGGAAGCCGGAAGAAGCCGGATGAAGCCGGAGGAGCGCGATGTCGGCAGCGAGGGCGGCCACAGGTGTAAGTATAATGATCTTACTTTACAGGTTTGGGCTGCAAGGGGTGGCCCTGGATACTGATGGGGGGGGCACCTGTATACTGATGGTGGCGGGCGGGCGGCCTGTGTACTCGCGTATAAGCCGAGGTGGTACTTTTCAGCCCAATTTTTGGGCTGAAAAACTCGGCTTATATGCGAGTATATACGGTATTTATGGGAATTTTAGTTTATTTTTTGGACCACAAAGTAGCCAGTGGTTAAAGGGAATGTGACATCAGAATTTCTCATATTAAAGGGAACCTGTCACCTAGTATAGCCTTCCTAACCTATAACTATCTATCCCTGCAGCTTCCTACTACATTACTAACCATCCCTTTCTAACCTAATAGGGAATTATAAAAGTGGAATAAAGTGATGCATAAACTTACATGTCCACCGTCGGGTGGGCATTCCACGATGGCTGTCTGTCATGTGGGCAGTCTCTCCGGGTCCACTCTGCCCCGCCTCGCTTCTGCGAACATGCCTCGGTGGGCGTGAGCATTCACTTAGGAGGGCGCTACTGATTTAAAATTCTCGCCTCCTCCTTCCAGAAATGATGCTTTCCGGCCACGGTGCGTCATTTCCGATCCTGTGTGTGGAGGGTGTACAGGCCAGCTTTGGAATGCACACTGCGAATGCTGCAGAGCCAGCTTGTACGCCAATACGCCCCCCACACTGCGCAGGACCGGAATTGATGCTCGGCCAGTAGCATGTCCTCTCCGGAATAAGGAGGTGGGAATTTTAAATGAGAAGCTCCTGAGTCATCATATCCACCAACACAAGGCGGGGGAATAGCGGACTCGGAGAGACTGCCCACTCGATGGCCAGCCATCTAAGAACGCCCATCCAACGGTGGACATGTAAGTTTGTAAATCGCTTTTTCCACTTCTATAATTCCCTAATTAGGTCAGTGAGGGATGGTTCATAATGTAGTAGGAAGCTGCAGGGTCAGGTACTGATAGGTTATGGGGGATAAGCTAAGTGACAGGTTCCCTTTAAGCTGCCTCCAGGGTTCTATTGTCTATGTAATGTCCATAATAAAGATAGAGAAAATTATCGCCTCATTGGGGAACACAGGACCATGGGTGTTATGTTGCTTATCCTTAGGAGGCTGACAATAAGCAAATGTGAAAATAGTTAGCTCCTCCTCTGCAGTATACACCCCCTTTTTGGGCCAGGCCACACCAGTTTTAGCTTACGTCCTTAGGAGGCACATCTCTACTTTTTTCCGGAATTCCTTTTTTGTCTTCTACATAGGGTGCCGTCGCCCTTCTGATATGTCTAACACTCACAGTGTTCCCAAAACCATCAACAGGCGGGAACGTGGAATGTCACCTCCACGTACCCCCTCATGCAACTTTGGATCCATCTGGGCTGTGCCTTCCCTTTTTTCTTGAAACTTTGAGCGACTGTTTTGCCTAAGGGCACAGATTTCCCACAACCAACAATGGATGGGCACTCGGAGTGTCGCCTCCCCGTATCCCCTTCACAACCGACGCAGACCCCAGCTCCTCCAGTGGCATCCACTGATGACTGGCCCTCGCCAGCCTCCATCACAGCCTGGGTTGATACATACAAGCGTTCACCAGCCTACTCCAGCCTGGGTCCATGCAGCAGCTCACAGCCGCCACAGAATCAGCCACACTGGACTCCCCAGCCTCCCACAGGGAAGCCTGGGTTGAGATACATAATCAGCCACACTGGACTCCCAAGCCTCCCATAGGGCAGCCTGGGTTGAGATACCTTATTTGGGACACAACAAATCTCTAGGTGAGAGCCATCCATCACTGGCTCCCCACGCTGATGTGCATACTAACTCCTGCTGAGGAGAACTACTGCATCTGCAGCCGTGCACCCTGTACCTGGCATACAGGTATACAAGACGCTCCTACACATACTGGAGCCCACATGCACCATAATTCCGGGACACAGGACCATCAGCCTGCATCCTCCCCGGTAAGGCAGATATTCAGTACCTGACACAGGGCTGCACACACACACTCGTGTTAGTACTGACTGCACTTGCACCTGCTCCTCTGCTGTATCACTGATCTCCTTACAATCTTCCTTCCCACTTGCAACATGCAATTCTCTAAGGTCTCAAAAAACAAAACCCATACAGTTTATTACTCTTCCTGTGTCATCTGCTACTCCGAGCTCCCGCGCAGCCATACCAACCCCCTTCTGTCAGACCTGTACCCCTGTAGATGCCCAGGAGCGCTGCGCCAGCGCAACACCTGCTACCCCGAGTCCACCGGACTGGGCATTATTTCTGTCGCAATCTATGAAAAAGCTGTCCCAGAACCTGGTCCAAACCATGCAGTACCGCCCCCTGAGCAGCACGGACTGCCAGGGCAGAGTACATCCAGATGATCCCTCCTTGGAGGACCCAACACTCCACAGTAGCGTATGCACCACGTCTGCGGTGGAGGTCAGAAAAAGGCCTCACAGAAACGTATCATCCGTGATCCAGAACCTTTGTCTACTCCATCTGAGGAGCCTCAAGACAGTGACTCCAAACACGAACTGGACGACACTCTCATAGATCCCTCTGACCAAGCCTCAATTGACTCCCTGATAGCCGCCGTCAACCACACACTAAATGTCGACGACTTACCACCCGTGACACCGGATCATGCAGTGTCCTTTAAACATGCCAAAAGACCGTAAAAAGTCTTTGCGGGCCACCCAGAATTTCAGGCAATTTTATCTAAACAGAGGGAAAACCTGACACACTTCACCGGCCGCCAGCCCATCGAAACTCGTTATCCCTTCGCCTTGGCACTTCCCAAGGACTGGGCGGACTCTCCCCAATTTGATCCACCAGTGTCTCGCCTCGCTGGAAAGACTTTATTATCCCTGCCAGACGGTTCCACTATCAAGGACCCCACTAATAAACAGGTAGAGAAACTTGCACGCTCAGCCTTCGAAGCATCGGGCACCTCCCTCTCGCCCTCCTTCACATCCATGTGGGTGGCCAAGCCAATTGTGGTCTGGTCCAAAACTCTACAAAAATCCTTACAGAAGTCTCGGCTTCCTCAACAATTCACAGATCTGACCACTCAGATGATCGCAGCTGCTGAATACTTAATTCAGGCCTCCCTAGATTCTGCCACCTGTGCGGCATTCGCTGCCTCTAACGCTATCGCCATACGCAAAGCCCTTTGACGTGCTGATTCGGCCTCAAAGAAGTCGCTCACTGGACTCCCTTACCTTACCGGTCACCTATTCGGCGAATGTGTTGACAAACTAATTTTGGACGCCACGGGGGGAAAAGAGTACCTCGATTCCCCAACACAAATCAAGGCGTCCATTTGTCAGACAACAACAACAAACTGCTTTTCGTTCCTTTCATAACTCTTTCAGCTGGACGGCCTCTCAAACACCCCATCCACTAGACGACCTCCCTGAAGAAGACAGGTCCACACAACCTTTGTTCAAAACAAATTCCTCCTGGCAGTCTAGACCCAAGGAGTCCTGATCCCATTGGTTCTCCTCTTCCTGACTCTCCTTTATCCCGGAAGACACCCCCCATCATGGGCGGCAGTCTACAACTTATCAGTCACGTCTGGCTATCTGCCACAGACAACAGATAGACAACAGATAGATACAAGATGTGTCTTCTGATTATTGTATAAAATTTACTTTCCACCAAATCGATTTTTTTTTTTTCCAACCCCTCAAAATCAAATCACCCAGGCAAAGTCGAGCCTTTTTCCAGGCAATACATTCGCTTCATCAAGCAGCAGTTATCCTTCCCGTAACGGACTCCGAGCGTTTCAGAGGCTTCTACTCCAATCTTTTCGTAGTTCCCAAAAAAGACGGGTCACTACGTCCATCCTGGATTTGTGGCTTTGCCCTTCGGTCTCCTACCGCCCCAAGGGTCTTTACAAAGGTCTTGTAGGCGGCCATGAGTATCCTCTCCAGAGGAGTAGTCATCCTACCTTGTCTAGACGATCTCCTAATCAAAGCCCCCTCCTTTCCGGCTTACGCAGAAAGCATCCAGATAACTGTGGACACCTTGTCTCGTCTAGGCTGGCTAGTGAATCTGGCAATGTCGACACCAACTCCTGCCCAGTCGATCACCTTCCTGGGCATGACCTTCAACACGCGCCAAGGTTTGATCTTTCTCCCTCGGGACAAAGCAGTAGCACTGCGAAAGGGTGTGCGTTCCCTTTTCCGTCCTTGCCCACATTCCATACGCTTCGGAATGAGAGTTCTAGGGAAAATGGTGGCAGCAATGGAAGCTGTCCCATTTTCCCAATTTCATGTTCGACCACTACAACTGGCCCTCCTAACGGCCTGGGACAATTGCACCCTTTCTCTGGACAAGTCTTTCTACCTGACGCCTCTGTCAGGCGAGCTCTGACCAGTTCCCTATCCAAGGGCAGGTCCTTTCTCCCAGTAGATTGGTTGGTCTTCACAACCGATGCCAGCCTACTGGGCTGGGGTGCAGTTTAAAAACATCATACTGCCCACGGCTGCTGGCTCAAACGAGAGTTGACCTTGCCGATCTACCTGCTGGACATCTACGCAGTCAAGTTGGCAATCAGGTTGTTTCACGGCATTCTAACAGGCCACTACATCCGCGTCCAGTCAGACAATGTCGCAGCGGTGGCTTACATCAATCGCCAGGACGGTACTCACAGCAAAGAGGCACTTTGAGCGCCTTCTCCACTGGGCCTAATCAACAAACTCTTATCTCAGCAGTTCATATTCCAGGGGTGGAGAATTGGAGGGCAGACTTTGTAAGTCGCCAAGGTCTCACTGTAGTGGAATGGGTCCCTTCATCCAGAAGTGTTCCACCAGATCTGCCGTTGCTGGGGAACTCTGGACATGGATCTCATGGCATCTTGAATGAATGCTAATGTTCCGGCTTTTATGGCCCGATCGCACGACCCAATGGCCATCGGAGCGGACGCGCTATTCTGCCCTTGGTGCCAGTTCAGTCTTCCTTACGTTTTTCCTCCTCTCCCCTTACTTCCGAGAGTAGTCCAGAAACTCAAGTCCGAAAGATCTGTCATACTCCTAGCCCCAGACAGGCCCAGGCGTGCTTGGTACATCGACTTGGTACAACTTATCGCAGACGTCCCCTGGCGTCTCCCAGATCAGCCAGACCTACTGATGCAGGGTCCCATCTGCCACCAGAATTCCAGAGCCCTCAATTTGACGGCTTGGCTGTTGAAACCTGGGTTCGAACGTACGCAGGTTTCTCCTGGACGTTATCAGTACCATTATCAGAGCCCATAAACCAGCCTCGTCCTGCATCTACCACTGTATGTGGAAACACTTTTTTTCATGGTGCAAAGACCGGCAGTGTTCTCCTCTTCCCTTGTCTATTCCCGTGGTTCTCAGTTTTCTTCAGCCTGGCTAGGCCCGGAGCTCATTGAAAGGGCAGATCTCTGCTCTTTGTTTTTTACCAATGCCCCCTCGCGTCGAAGCCTCGGGTTAGAACCTTCTTACAGGGAGTATCCCGCTTAGTCCCTCCTTACAGGAGGCCTTTGGATTCATGGGACCTCAATGTGATCTTAGACGTGGTTCAAAAATCAAATTTCTGGAGGCGTGGCTAGCAGCCCTATGGAGTAGACGTGTCCTCCTGGAGCTCTGGTGCCCAGCAAAAAGCGACGGGATTATTGGTCTGTTCCAAGATAGAGTCTCCCACCAAGCTACACCGACTGATCCAATATGCCCCAGGGGTCACCTGGACCGAATTGAGTAAAGATCTGGCACAGGACTGTGAAGCAAGACCAAGTTAAGTACAGGTCCGGTATCCAGCAGACACAGAGTGCCATCTTCCCTTTGGGAGCTGACCCCCGGGATCTCCCCTTCTCCACCACCTTTTGGCCCACGGAATGCTCACAGAGGTCCTGACTGGCCGAAGGACAGAAAGGTAAACTCCAGAAAATCCGCACTGTCACAGGCGAGGCAGGGAGCTGGAGGAGCTCAGCCATTACTGTGGTGCCTGCACCCCTTACCCAATATCTGGTACCCGACTGAGGAGAAGACCCTGCCAACACCCAACAAGGCTTCCAACCTGAACGAGCTGCTGGAGGAACCGAGGAACGGAGGGCAGACCACGGGACTCTTTGTTTGGAAGCCTGCAAGACCTCGTGGAGAGAGGAAAAGGCTGCAGATGGATATCATAGTCTCCTATTGTACTCACTGATAAACAGCGCAACAGCACCACCTAGTGTCTGGTGCTCGCCCTGACTTAACTCAGAGTAAAGAGTGAAGCAGCACAGAAAAGTGAAAGGAGACAGCTCTGGAGCCTGGATCCCGAAGGCAAGAAAAGAAGACAGCCCTGCAGACAGAGGAGT
Organism: Allobates femoralis; assembly: GCA_033576535.1. Classification (NCBI taxonomy): domain Eukaryota; kingdom Metazoa; phylum Chordata; class Amphibia; order Anura; family Aromobatidae; genus Allobates; species Allobates femoralis. The sequence goes on from JARQOC010000008.1 coordinate 92,726,974, forward strand.
GTTCAACCGGATCATCACTGCGACCATACACCTCAGAATCTCCTGTTACCATTTTACTGGACACCTAAGAATCTCCTCCTCATCAATCCCAGAGGTAATCATTATAGGGGGCATTGCTGATCTCTCACCCCCCTCCAACCCCATACAGCTTCTAAACTTTTTTTTTTTTTTTACATATAGCTACTCTGGGTGAGTGAAGGAGGCAGTTGGCTTACGCTGCCACCAGCCCTATGAACCTTCTTAGTTTCAACCACAGTTATTGTGACTTTTCACTGCATTGAACATAACAGAACTTATTATGGTGATTCTACTTGGATAGATAACCATTAACTACTCAATCAGATATATTGGGCTATTATTTACATAGCAGCCTATAGCTTTCTGTACATTTCAGCACCAATTCACCACTGTGGGACGGCGACTGTGATAGAGTCTCCATTTATTGATAAATAGGAACGTGTGAAATGTTTTCTCTTACTTCCTGATTGCTTTTCACCTCCTTTTGTGGTCCTGAATCTAGCTGGTTTTACACCTTTGGACAAGGCAGAGGAAAGCTATATCTATTGTCTAACTAACAGTAACGTATAAATCCTCTGTAATTGCATGTATAACAACATACTGTACTAGACTACTGTGTATAACTACCCTGTTAACCTTTACTAGGGAATACTACAAGCCTGTACACTGACCTGAATTTACTTACATACATTCATTGACCTTTACTCAACTGACTTGGCCATCCAACCTTAGAGGCACTACAAGTATTCTCCCAGACGCTCCCCTTGACTGGTTATAGCCTATATTTCCGCTTCTAAGTGGAAAACAAGCTAGTACCTACTCCCCTGAGACTTCCCTTAAACCACCTACTCAAACAGAACTATGTCTAGCAAGAACAGACTAAACTCCTCCCCAAGAGGGATTGAACTTGCAGGGGACCTACAGAAATCTCCACATAAAAGTAACATTCCCATACCATCCCAAACCACTCGCACAAATAAAAAAGACAAAGGGAGAGATTCCAGAGAAATCAACAAAGTCACCGATGAATTGAACAGGTTACGGTACCACAAAACGGAAAGAGATGGGCACACCCTCAAAAGCAGACTCCCTGGCCTCTCATACACTTAACCAGCACTCAGGCCATGAGTCCAGTAGCAATAACCCGGTTAGACAAAAACTAAAACCTAATCCCATGGCACCTGAACAATTCGTTAACATTACCCAAGAACAACCCTTGAACAGAGACTTTATGGTTAACCTCTTCACGGACTTTCAAGCTAAGATGGAAGAAAACATGAACACGCATCTAGAAGACATGAAAACTACGATCGCCACGATAGTTGCAAGAGTAGATGAACAAGACCAAATCATCTCTGACCTAAGAAATGACTTAAGACTAGTTAAGAACGATTGCGCCAAAATGAGAGAAGAATCAAAATTTCTAAAAGAAAAACTGGCTGATAGAGAGGACAGAGACCGTAGAGTGAATTTGAAATTCAGGGGTGTACCAGAAACAGTTAAACATCATGATCTAGATACATTTGTCAAAAACTTAACCAAAATGATCATACCGGGAAAACAGGACATTGAATATTCGATAGAAAGAGCTCACAGGTTACCCAAATCACCTAGTCTACCAGACAATACTCCGAGAGATGTCATTGCCAAATTTTCCTTCTATCCCACCAAAAACCAAATTAATGAATACCTGAAAAGAAACAAAACACTCCCTTCACCCTACCAGGACATTAAAGTCTTTCAGGACATCTCAAAGGAGACCCTTATGAAACGGAAGCCCTTAAACCATTCACGGACGCCCTTCGAACCAACCAATTAATGTATAGGTGGAGTCATCCATCATCGAACGTGATAGTCACACTCAAGGAAAAGACCTACATCATTGAAGAATCTGGGGAAGGACTCAAGATTCTAAAGGACCTCAACATAAGAGTACCAGGCTGACCTGATTCTTTAACTTAATGGAGCCTTACTTACTCACAGTCGAAAAACCATGCACCAGTGGCCAAACCATTAGCCAAAAGGAAGATTTCCATCGGTCTATTGACCCTTCCTCAAAACTTATTTCCTGATTTGTTATTGATAAAGTACTTAAAGTGTTCTAGTAACAAAACATTGTCCAGTTGATAAGGCCCGATTTCACCTTCCTAGATCCCCCTCTCCCACCTATTTTTTCCTCCCCTCTAGAGTCATCCTACCCAACTGAATCACTTTCTCCCCGACATAAATATGTCTCTGAAATTCTTATCACTAAACACCAATGGTCTTAACTCGCCCCAGAAGCGCTTTCATGTATGGAGGGATCTGAGAAAACTGACCATAGATGTCGCGGGACTCCAGGAGACACGGTTTAGTAAGGACCACCCAGTGAAATTTTCGAACGCACATTATCCACACATCTTTCTTTCCTCAAACAATAAGAAGAAGGCAGGAGTAGCTATACTCATCAAGGAATCGGTCAAGTTTGAACTGAAAGAAGTCACAAACGACACAGAAGGGAGATACATAATCCTTAAATGTCAGCTGAATGATGTAACCCACACTCTAGTCAACGTCTATGCCCCACATTCCGGTCAAATTTCTTTCTTAAAAAAACTTACCCGCTTAATCAGAGAAAAACAAGAAGGCACTCTGTACATATTTGGAGACTTTAATTCCGTGCCAAATAGCAACTTGGACTCGTCCAATAAAAGTCAAAACCAAAACACCCGATTGGATCCATTACTAAAAAAAGAGGAGTTATATGATGCCTTCAGATGCCTCAGCACGTCGTCAGTAGAGTTCACTCACTTTTCCAACGTCCACAAATCCCTAGCCCGTATTGATTTAGTCCTTACAGATATTTCCTCCCTTAGATGCATAAAATCAGTTGAAATTCTCCCTAAAACTTGGTCAGACCACTCCCCAGTCCTTTTTGTTGCCATACAGGGATCCACTTCAAACCGTAGGAGTAATTGGAAGGCTAACTCTTTTCTATTCAACCATCCGCACTTCAAAAAAGAAATTGAACAAACCCTAAAACACTATTTTAATGAAAATGACATCAACGACACACCAATAACAACCATATGGTCTGCCCACAAAGCCGTAATAAGAGGATTTCTAATACAAATTAACTCGAGACACAAAAAATCCCTGACTTTAGCGACAGAAACCCTGACCCAACAAATAAGAACCCTTGAACTATCAATAGCAAGCCACCCTAATGAAACGACCCTAAAAGAACTTCTTAAACTGAGAATTGAGCTCAAAGCATTATTGGTCTCCGATTATGATAAAATGGTTCGCCTAAGCAAGTCAAATTTTTATCACTGTTCGAATAAACCCTCCAAACTTTTTGCCTCACTTATAAAACACCAGAGAATTAAAACTAATATCTCCCAAGTAAAGAACAAACATGGTGTGCCACAAAAACTCCCACGACAGATTTCAGAAACTTTCGCGGAATTCTATGTCGCTTTATAACTTGAATCATACTAGCTCAGATCCACCAACCTCTCATTCCAAAATATTAACTTTTCTTGACTCAATTGACCTCCCCACGCTCTCAAAAGAGGATCTAGACTTCCTGAATTCCCCTTTCACAGAGAGAGAGATCATGGATACTATTAAATCCCTCAAAAAGCTGAAATCCCCAGGGCCAGATGGCCTCCAAAATGAATACTATTCTACTTACCAAGACATACTAGTCCCCTATCTAACCAGACTCTTAAACTCTTTCACAGACCCTAAAGTTCTCCCCTCTAAAGAAATCCTTCAAGCCATAATTACTATGATACTCAAGAATAAGGGGGATCCGGAGGATGTCTCAAATTATAGACCCATTTCCCTTTTAAATTCAGATCTAAAAATAATCTCTAAGACTCTAAACTCTAGAATTCAAACAATCACACCAAAATTGATACATGGTGATCAAGTGGGATTCATCAAAAACAGGGGCTCAACAGATGCAACCAGAAGAATTATTAACCTATTATCACAAGTCGAAAACCGTAAAACTCCTGCAATTTTTGTATCCGTTGATGCCGAAAAGGCGTTCGACAGGGTACATTGGGGATTCCTCTTTGAATCCCTCAAAAAATTCGGATTTAGGGACAACATTCTCCACATGATCCAAGCTCTTTATTCACACCCAACAGCTAGCATACTGACTAACAATACCCTATCAGACACTTTCCCCCTGACAAACGGAACTAGACAGGGCTGTCCCCTATCACCCTCACTGTTCGACCTTTTCATTGAACCGCTGGCAGAGAAGATTAGAATGAACTACCTCATAAAAGGCGTCCACACCGTAACAAAAGAGTACAAGATTAGTCTGTTTGCAGACGACATCATCCTCACACTATCGGACCCCATTAATTCATTGAGGAATCTACTCTTGACTATCGAAGAATTTGCTGAAGTATCTTCCTGCAAGATTAACCTCACCAAAACTCAAGTCTTGCATTTTAATCTTGATCCTGAAACTCTCTCCTCTATCAAAGCTGAGCATGAGCTTGTGTGGGACAAGAAGGAACTAAATTATTTAGGGGTTATAATCACAGACCACACCTCTAATCTTATAGACAAAAACATGACGACTCTCCTTAACACTATCCAATTGGATCTTGCCCACGCGTCAAAAGTACAACTATCCTGGATTGGAAGGATCGAATCCTATAGAATGTTCACGCTCCCGAAGATTCTGTACATTTTTCGCTCCCTTGCAATACCCATAAAACTAAGTTGGATTAGGTAACTCCAGTCCCAATTATCCTCTTTTATTTGGGGGCAGAACAAACCTAGGGTTGCAAGAAGTACATTGGAGAAGAGCAGAGCTAACTGAGGCCTGGCAGTCCCCAACCTCATGGCATATTATACAGCTACGTTAATCACCCTAAGCAGGACCTGGTGGAGCGAGATGGCAAGACCCAGTTGGCTCACTCTAGAGGAATCCAAGCACCCTAAAAACAAACTTTCTTTTGCTCCTATCTCACCTATGCAAAGCTTCCAAGAGACTTCCTCAGGACTTAACCATCAAAGCGACTATTCAGGCTTGGAAACTCTTCACATCAAAAGCAAAAGAAACCTCAACAGTACTATCCCACGACTGGATACCAATCGACATCTTAAAATCTATGATTCCGAACATCAACTTAGACACATGGAAAAGCTCTGGGATAAATTACATTTCTGATATTATCGACAGAAACAACAGGCTGTTTCCACTAGATCGGCTACAAGCAACTTTTTGTTTACAAGAATCTGAACTCCCCACTTGGGAAAAGATATTCAGATACATAAACAAAAAAACACCAAATTTTCTTCTCCCTCAACCTGTTGCCCAATTATACAAGCACAACCTATCCCTAGTTTTTTGGTCCACCAAAAGCATTTATAAAATTGTGAATTCTGATAGTGCTCTTACAAAAACACACAACTTAACCGCCTGGGAAAGGGAATTGGGAACCACAAGTCACCCCGAGCTTCTTAGCAACTCACTTGCGAAACTCCAAAAGACGATTCCGAATGCATCACTCATAGAAACCCATTACAAAACTCTCACCCGATAGTACTTCACCCCGCAAAGACTACACTCGATCAAAGAGGAGAACTCCCCACTTTGCTGGCGCTGTCTCATGGAGATTGGAGACATCTCTCACATCTTTTGGCATTGTAGAGCATTGGAGTCTTTCTGGAGCGAAACCCAAATGCTGCTCACGGACTTAACAGACGACGGATGTATTCTTTCATTGGAACTTGTCATCCTCCTTCTTGATACTGAACACATCCCCCCTCACTATAGACCTCTGACTGTTCACATTATCTTCACAGCAAAGACACTTGTCGCATCATTGTGGAGAGACACCAAAGCACCCTCATTCTCTATTCTTCTAGAGAAGGTCTGTACACACAATGCTTATGAGCTATCCTACGCACTTAGGCACAAATCAATTAATAAATACAACAAAAAATGGGGACCTTGGAACAAGCTATTTCCCTCTAGTCACTTCCCCAACTCGCAAGTCTAAACACACATGAACTGTGTAGACGAAGTCATTCACAAACACACTTCCAAACTCTTGAACAGGGATGACTTTTCTCCTACCCCTTACCCTCCCCCCTCCCTCTCGACCCTTCTATTCCCCCCCTCCCCCTTTTAACCAAACTGCAGAACTTTGTTTATTGAATTATATCATTCAATTAGTTATAAAAGCTTATAAATTACGAGATGTGTTGTTAACCTTAACTATGCTGATTTATTGCAGACTAGTCCTATGCTCGTTGGCAAGGACATTACCTTACCTGTTTTGTTTGTACTAACTGAAATTGCCGCAGACCCAGTTATATCATATGTATGTTTAATCATTTACCTTGTATTATAAAACTCAATAAAAACATTTGAACAATAAAAATCAAATTTCTAACCCTTAAGAGAGGTTTCTCTTTCTCTTATCCTGGAAGGTTGTTTTTCTGGAGGCAATTACAACCATCAGACGCATCTCTGAATTAGCGTCACTCTCCTGTCGAGAACCTTTTCTTTCTTTCCACCAAGACAAGGTGGTACTGCGTCCAGTCCCCACCTTTTATTCCTAAGGTGGCCTCTTCTTTTTACCTCAACGAGGACATCATCATGCCATCCTTCTGTCCGGCCCCGATACACCAGGTGGAAAAAGCACTGCGCATACCCTTTACCTCGTCATGGCCCTGAGGTATTACATTTCCAGAACAGCTCCCTTCAGGAAGACAGACACTGTTTGTCCTCCTGGAGGGTCCTCAGAAAGGACAGGCAGCCTCAAAGGCTACCCTGGCTCGCTGGATACACTCCACCATCCAGGAAGCCTACTGCCTAAGGACTGTTCCCATTCCTAGCGGACTCCGGGCTCACTCTACTCGAGCGGTTGGGGCATCCTGGGCAATTCGACACCAGGCCTCAGCGGAACAGGTGTGCAAGGCCGCTATCTAGTCTAGTCTTCACACCTTTGCAAAGCACTACAGGGTTCATACCCAAGCCTCAGCTGATGCCAGCTTAGGTAGACAAATCCTTCAGGCGATGGTTGCGCACCTACCTACTTAGGTGGCCCAGGAAGACTGGGACTACTCCCTTGCTATTTGGGTTGTGGTCCTTTCTTCCCACCCAGGGACTGCTTTAAGACGTCCCATGGTCCTGTGTCCCCCAATGAGACGATAGAGAAAAACGGTTGTTTTGTGTACTCACCGTAGAATTGTTTTCTCTGAGCCATCATTGGGGGACACAGCACCCACCCTGTTGCCCAAAGGGCTTTTGTTTTTGAAGAGTTACTTGCATGTTTGCACTTGGCTGCATTGGTTTTTTTTTTTTCTGTTTATACTCCTGCTTGTTTACTAAAACTGGTGTGGCCTGGCCCAACCAGGGGGTGTATACTGCAGAGGAGGAGCTAACTGTTTTCACATTTGCTTAGTGTCAGCCTCCTAGTGATAAGCAGCATAACACCCATGGTCCTGTGTCCCCCAATGGGTGCATTATGTACATCGTATAAAAAAAATGACGTTGTTGTGGGACACTGATCATCTGAGTCGCTGTCGGAGACTTCTTCGCTTACTCCAGTACCTTCACTTGCAGATTCATCACTGCTCACTAGGAAAAAAAAAAGAAATAAGTGTAAACAAAAAAATGTAGACATGGAAACTGCAAGATATCTTTCCACTATAGTAAATGTATTACATTAGACAATGTGATACAGCATAACACCCATGGTCCTGTGTCCCCCAATGATGGCTCAGAGAAAACGATTTTACGGTGGGTACACAAATCAGTTTTTTTATTTTGATTTTGTTCAGATGTTATAAATTCACATATAATGCACTTGTATAAAAATGTGTCACCTGAGTCCTGGTGGTGGTACTGCATCTCTTGCGAGTCCCAGAATCATCTTGTTACCCTGCCGTATGCATCTGAATTGATCACTATATGGGCCAGTATATGGCAGACGCGTTGTGATTGTGTCCAGTAACAGCACTTGCAGTTTTTTCAGCAATGTCGCATCTTACTTCACCGGCCCATAGAGCGATCCTTTCAGATACACAGGGCTGGTTCAGCCAGATGACTCTCAAGTCACCAGGACCCTGGGTCACAGATTTTTATACAATCACATTTCATATATTTATTTGTAACGTGAATAAAGTCTAAATGAGAAATCATCTTTGTTATGGACTTTACATTAACAACTGGATCCTCTAGGCAGCTTAATATGATACCTTCTGATGTCAGATATTCTCCAATCTTCATTTAAACCATTGTAAGTGGATTTTATAGAAGGTAATAACCCTAAAGGGGTCAACTGTGCTGTAACCAAAAAGTGAGCTCTGCACTAGTTGACAGCACGAGCTGCTCAGCCACTAATTGGCTGCAGTGCTGTTAATGTCATGTCAGGGCTACAGACAATAACATACCAGCAGCAGCAGGATTCTGCACTGGTTAAAACATGCAACGGGGGACATGTATTTTCTGAAATCAAAAAGCACTTAAATTGTAAGCTTTAGGCTATGTTTGGTGAATCCTAACCTCATGCTCTGTTTTCTTCAGGTGGTTTCTTTTCTTCACACTGTTCTCCTCAGTGACAAGCTAGAATTCTCCACGGCTCTGGTAGTTTCTCCTTTAAATACAGTTTTAAACTGGACCAATGAGTTTGAAAAATGGCAGGATGGCCTCGATGATGATGAAGCCTTAGAGGTTTGTATATTATATTTAAAGCACAGTATTTGGGATTCCTTGTTTACTTAGAAGGTCCAAAAATATGTACTGTATTTTTCGGACTATAAGACGCACTGGACCATAAGACACACCCATGTTTTAGAGGTGGAACCTAGGAAAAAATATTTGAAGCATCAAATGTGCTAAAATATTTAATAACATAAATAACTTACTAATATATGTTATGTTATTGTATATAATAGTATGTTATATAGTTGGAAGCTATGGGCAGAACATGTTGGCGCGCGACTGGACAGGTGTCACTGAAGTACTATATGTAGACGCTGGAGGATGAGTGTAAGAATGGGGGCACAGGGCTTATATTTACAGCACCACTCCCGCGCTGAAAGAAAACCCACTGGAGTGCTGCTTTAAGATCCCATGAGAGAACTACAACTCCCTGCATGTCCTGCAAATCCTATGGCATACTGGGGGAGTGATCTTTTACCATAGGAGTGGTAGAGTGCTTGTATATACTGTACTTTATTAACAATTCATTCTTAACTTTGCAAAAGGTGTTTTCATTCACATTAGATTATGTCAAATCCTTCCCCTCTGAACACCAAGAAATCTCTACAGGACATCCAGTGACATAATGAATGCCCAGGGCTGGAGCAGCACATGACAGCACAGTGCCCTGCCTCTTCATTACATCACTGCAGCTCCTGTAAGGAGATTGTTCCTTCTTCCTAGTGCACAGCTCCAGGACCTGCGGAGATGTAATGCAGAGGGAGGGCTCTATGCTGTCATGTGATGCTCTAACCTGCCCTCTTCATTACATCACCGCAGGTCCTGTAAGAGAGATTCTAACGCTGTGCTCCTCAGTATGCTGGGCCTGGCCCTGTCACTGCAGTGACACTCCCTCCGGGCCAGGCACAACTGCTCCTTCTCCCCAGCCCTGCAAGCACGATCTCCCCAGCCGCAGCAAGAATCCAGCTGGGGCACCCACGTGTGCCCGATCTTTAAAGTAAATTAATATTCATTAGCTGCTTGACAGGTGGGCATGAGGACCCACCCCAAAATTAGTGAATATTGAAGTAGGTTTAAGCATCGGCAACAGTGGTAACTTAGCAGCCAGATTCCTGCAGCCGGGACCTTATCCTCCCTTCTTTGCTCCCAGTTCGCTTCCCCCTCCCCACAACAAGGCCAGGCATACATTCGGACTATAATACTCACCCCCCACTTTCCTCCTAAATGTAGAGGGAAAAGGGGGCGTCTTATAGTCTGAAAAATACGTCATTTTATATTTTATGTAGAGGGAATTAAAGGCTAAAATGCTGAAGTGTTTAAAGGGGCTTTCTCTCAGAAGGCATTATTGATCTTTCTGCTCCAACCCCCACTGATCACTAGATCCTCACCCTGTTCCCTTTACATTTTTTTTCCCAGACCTTCATGAGGCACAGTGTGAATGGAGCCGAGCATCGCTCTCGTCTCATTCAACCCCTGCATAAACTGAATGCAGCGGCAGGGTACAAGGGTCACCTCGACTGCTGTACATTCGAGCTGTTAATACTGACATACAGAATTGATCTATGTAGCATTCTAGTGATTGGTGATCGTTCTGCGGACATAAATGTATCATGTCTAATATTTTGTACTGCCTGTACAGCCTCATAAAAGACCATCTTGGGGGATACCTGTAGGAGACAACATATTGGTTCTCAGCGGAGATATTTTACAACCTAAATTCACTAGCATTCTGCTGTAAACTGGACCAAAAACATTCTTGCCCTGCAGAGTATTTATTATGCATTTTAGACCTTTTATGTGCCTCATCCCACAAATGAGACAAATTTAGCTTTTATTTTTTACATTTTTACTATATATAAGTGAAGTGGCAGAATGGGGGGACATTACTGTAGGATATGGACAGAAATGGGGGGCATTACTAAAGCATGGGGGGCATTACTACTGGATGGGTGGATGGGGGTCATTACTACACGATGGGGACGTTAGTATAGAATGGGGTCATTACAACAGGATGGGATCACTACTGCAAGATGGGGACTGGATTGGGGGACTTTACTATAGGATGGGGGATACTTCTATAGGATATTAACTGAGATTAGGAACATTACTACAGGATGGGGACCTGGATGGGGATACTGCAATAGATTGCAATAAGAAATATGTAGTCAAGTCACCCTTTTGTGATGAAGTCCTGTGTAAATCCTGAAGCAGAATAGGGCTATGCAAGGCTGTTCCTAGGCTGTAAGTGGCTGAGAATAAGTGCTGCGTCTACTTTCGTGGGTATTCGCAAGAGTCTGTCCTGGTCTCCTGTTTTAGCCTGTTCAGCTGTTAGTCTGATCACCGACCGCACATTGCCACAGTATTCTCACTATTCAGAACACCTTTAACCAGAGGGCTCGCATGGGATCACAGCCGCCGCAGGGATACTGCCTCGGTTATGGTGGGAGAAATCCAGCAACAGAGAAAATAAGAGGAAAATCCAGCGTCCGGAGGAAAATATTTTAAAAGGTAAAGCCTTTATTTCACATTGGGGTCATTCCATGTCAAGTGATCCAAATATAAATATTTTTTTGACCTGATGTCTTTAGATTTTTTTTTTTTTATATTTTCTCTATCTGAAGTACAACTTTAGTTAAGTTTTGAATTTTTTTCTTCATCAGTTAATTTTTTACAGACTTCTAAAGTGTTGAAAAAACACGACTTTTGGCCTGGTATGGCTTTGCATTTTTTATCATATCTCGGGCTAGAATTTAGGCGGCCGTCACACGCTACGATATCGCTAGCGATATTGTAAGCGATCACATGCACGCGCGATCGCTTACAATATCGCTCACATCGCTGGTGAGATGTCACACAGACAGACTCACCAGCGATGTGGACCAGCGAGATCGCTGGTAACTATGGTACACATCGGGTTACTAGGCGCCGCGCATCGCTTAGTAACCTGACGTGTACCATAGTTACCATCTCCCAGCATAGGCTCTGCCGCTGGGAGATCGTTCATCGTGGTGTTATACACCACGATGAAGCTGTTTGTAAAATCGTTCATCGCAAGATCTGAGGTCCGGAGCTCAGATCTTGATCTTGCGATTTGAACACTTCTCGCTCATCGTATCTTGCCGTCACACGCAGAGACATCGTTCACGTGATTTTTAATCAGTCGCGTTCAAGCGATATCTTTCAAGATATCGTAGCGTGTGACGGCCGCCTAAGATAGAGATTGAGAGGCATCATTTTTCTCGGAATGGTAGCGGCTTTCATTTGATATGTCAGTGTTTCTTTATATTTTGTGTTGGAGAAATCAAAATTTCAATGCGCAATTGTGAAAAAAGTATGTTTTAAAATTGTGAAAAAAGGCATACTTGTGTTCTTGGTTATATTTGTACAGGGATTCAAATTGGGATAATTTTTTTTTTTCATAAAATCCTCTGTGTGTGTACAGGTTGTTCAAAATGTTCTGCCTGCAGAGTATTTTTCTCTTTTGCAAGTTGGTTTCTTCAACTGTCACTAATTTTCATGCCTGCATTGATTGATGGATTTAAATGAAACATCCAATCTTTTATCGGCCTAAGATTTTTTTCTTGTGTGTCCAGTTTTTTCAAAAGGATTGCAACAGTATATATTATAAAATGCTGTTCCTCGAGAAGTAGCAGCCATTGCTGTGTGAGAAAAATACAGTTAATACTAAGTAAGGAAGATGGGTAATAAAGATTTACAGTACACTTGAGATATAACTGTGTTACTATAAGGTGACTATTGGGGCTAGGACACACAGCTTTTTCTGTCTGCGGATAAACCAATCCTCCTCTGGGCCGAGTCCTCCGGGACTGTCCTCTCGGCGGTTCACATCTCGGGGATTGACAATTGGGCTGCAGACTTTCTCAGCCGTCAGGGCCTTGCCTCACGAGAATGAGCTCTACATCCAGAAGTATTCCACCAGATCTGCAGTCGCTTCGTGACTCCGGATGTGGACCTCATGGTTTCGCAATTGAATGCGCAGGTTCCCAACTTCTTTGCCCGCTCCCGCGATTCACGAGCCCTGGGATCGGATGCTCTGGTCCAGAATTGGACACAGTTTCGTCTTCCTTACCTCTTCCCTCCTCTGGCCCTCATTTCCAGAGTGGTTCAGAAGATCATGTTGGAGCGCTTCCAGGTGATTCTAGTGGCCCCAGACTGACCCAGGAGACAATGGTACGCCGATCTCGTGCAGCTCACCTCAGACGTCCCCTGACGTCTGCCGGACCGTCAGGATCTTCTCTCCCAGGGCCCATTTTGTCATCAGAATTCAGGGGCCCTTCGTTTGATGGTGTGGCCCTTGAGGCCCGAATTTTAACTCTGGTGGGATTTTCGGAGGAGGTTGCGCACTATGGCCTGTGCGAGAAAACCTGCCTCCGCCCGGATTTACCACAGGACTTGGAAGGCTTTCTTCGCCTGGTGTGATTCTGGAGGCATTCCACCTCTGCGGTTTTCGCTTCCAGCAATCCTAGGTTTTCTTCAATCTGGGCTGGATAAGAGCCTTTTCTCTAGGCTCTCTTCGGGGACAAGTTTCGGCTCTGTCTGTGCTTTTTCAGCGCCATTTGGCAACGAGACCCCAGGTTCATACCTTTTTGCAGGGTGTCTCTCGGATTGTTCCACCGTATAGGAGGTTCTTGGAGGCCTGAGACATGAATCTGGTCCTGGAGGTGCTTCAGAAGGTGCCCTTTGAACCTCTCAGGGAAGTTTCGCTCCGCCAGCTTTCTCAGAAGGTAGTTTTCCTCGTGGCGATCACCTCCATTCGGCAGGTATCGGAACTGGCGGCACTCTCCTGCAAGGCACCTTTCCTCAAGTTTCACCAGGATAAGATGGTACTGCGTCCGATACCGTTCGTCCTTCCCAAGGTGGTTTCCTCATTCTATTTGAACTAGGACATTTCACTCCCGTCCTTCTGTCCGGCTCCGGTGCACCGCATTGAAAAGGCACACCCTGGATCTGGTCCGTGCTCTCCGGAATTATGTCTCCAGGACAGTACCTTTCAGGAAGTCGGACTCCCTTTTCGTCCTTCCAGAAGGGCACTGTAAAGGGATGGCAGCGTCCAAGGCCACTCTTGCCAGGTGGATTAAGCTTACCATTCAAGAAGCTTATTCCCTACGCAATCTGCCCATTCGGTAAGGGTTGCGTGCTCACTCCACTCGTGCGGTGGGTGCTTCCTGGTCTATTAGGCACCAGGCTATGGCTGAGCAGGTGTGCAAAGCTGCCACCTGGTCCAGCCTTCACACTTTTGCGAAACACTCTCATGTTCATACTCAGGCCTCGGCAGATGTGTGTCTTGGTAGACACATCCTACATGCAGCGGCTGTGGTCCTGTAGACTGTGCATTTCAGAATGTGGATGTTTATTCCCACCCAGGGACTGCTTTGGGACGTCCCATCGTCCTGTGTCCCCCAATGAGGCGAAGGAGAATTTTGTGTACTAACCGTAAATTCCTTTACTCTTAGCCTCTAATTGGGGGACACAGCACCTTCCCTGTGGCCCGTTGGCCTTGTTGTGGTTAGTGTTCTCTTGTTCAAGTTCCTGGTTGCCATATCGGCTTATGTAGTTTTCCTCATCCTGCTTTAGCACAAAACTGGCTGAACTGTGCCAGTCAGGGGGTTATATACTGCTGGGAGGAGCCACTGTACTTCTCTTTCATTTGCCTAGTGTCGCCTCCTAGTGGCAGAATAGCATAACCCATCGTCCTGTGTCCCCCAATTAGAGGATAAAAGAAAAGTAATTTACGGTGAGTACACAATTCTCCTTTTACTCTTTTTCCCTCAGTTGCTGGATTATTACTGGATATGGATATTGCTGCAGGATGGGCATCTGGTTAGGGGACATTACTATAGGATTGGAACTAGAATGGGGGACATTACTATAGGATGGGGGACAATACTATAAAATTAAGGGCATGACCATAGGATGGGGGACATTACCATAGGATGGGGGATATTTCTGTAAGATGTGGCCTGAGATGGGGGACATAACCCTGTCATGGGGGACATTTCTATAGGATTCAGACTGAGATGCAGACATTACTAATGGACGGGCAGTGGGATGGCGGACTTTACTTAAGGATGGCGGGCTTGCCACAGGATGGCGGACATTACCCTGTCATGGGGGACGTTTCTATGGGATGAGGAACATTACTATAGGTTGGGCAGTGGGATGGATGACATTACCATGGGATGGCGGAGATTACCATGGGATGGTGGACATGGCTATGGGATGGAGGGTATTTCTATAAGATGTGGACTGAGATGGCGACTTTGTGTTCTGTTGTGCTGGTTGCTGCCCGGGGCATAGTATGTCATCGCTTTTCCTCCCTTCTAGCACAATCACACACTCACCACCTGCGCACTCGACCCACTCCCCTCCCACGTCATTCCTAACCTTACCGCAATTCTAATACCTGCCCTAACCCATCTCTTCAACTAGTCACTCACTACCGGCGTCTTCCCCTCATCCTTCAAACACGCCCTGATCACACCCATCCTCAAAAAAACTTCCCTCGACTCTGCATCTGTCTCCAACTATTGCCCCATATATCACCTCCCCTTTGCCTCAAAACTACACGAATAACACGTCTATTCTGATCTGTCCTCCCACTTCTCCTCCTGCTCCCTCTTTGACCGCCTACAATTTTGCTTCCGACCCCACCATTCCACAGGAACGGCCCTTACCAAAGTCACCAACGACCTGCTGACCACCAAGAGCAAACGACACTACTCCGTCCTCCTCCTCCTTGACCTTTCTGTCGCCTTTGACACAGTTGACCACTCCCTCCTACTTAAAATTCTAGAATCTCTTGGCATCACTGACCTAGCCCTCTCCTGGATCTCCTCTTACCTAACGGACTGGACTTTCAGTGTCACCCACTCCTACACCTCCTCCTCACCCAACCACCTATCTGTTGGCGTTCCCCAAGGCTCGGTCTTGGGACCACTACTCTTCAATTACACACTCGGCCTAGGCCAACTCATTGAGTTCCTTGGCCTTCAATACCACCTCTACGCCGACGACACCCAGCTCTATCTGTCTGGCCCCGACTTCACCTCCCTACTATCCAAAATACTTCAATGCCTGTCCACCATCTCTTCTCTGCTCGCTTCCTTAAGTTGAACATGGACAAAACCGAGTTAATCTTATTCCTCCAAGTCACTCTCCACCCCCCCCCCCACCTGACCTATCCATCAGTGACTGTTCACTCTCACCCGTCCCCCATGCCAAGTGCCTCGGGGTTGTCCTTGACTCCTCCCTCTCCTTCACACTCCGCATCCAAGCCCTCCCCACCACCTGCCGACTCCAGCTTAAAAACATTTCCCAAATCTGCTCCTTCCTTGACCTCGACACTACCAAGACACTTGTCCATGCTCTCATCATCTCCCACCTTGACTGCTGCAACCTCCTGCTCACCGGGCTTCCTGCTACCTCCCTCGCACCTCTTCAAACTATCCTCAATTCCGCTGCCTGCCTCCTCTATCTGTCTCTCCGCTACTCCCCTGACTCGCCCCTCTGCCAACCCTTCACTGGCTCTCCACTTCCCAGAGATCCCGGTTCAAAGCCCCAACCATGGCATACAAGGCTATCCACAACCTGACCTGTTGTCTATACAACCTCGACTTGGTCACCCGCTACCTACCCACGCGCAACCTACGCTCCTCCCAAGAGCTCCTACTCTTCTCCCCCTTCCCCGCATCTCCTCCTCCCACAACCGCATACAAGATTTCTCCCATGCATTGACCATACTCTGGAACACTCTACCCCAACACGAGACGCTCCCCTACCCTGGGAACCTTCACGAGAAACTGTGAGCCCACGTGGACAGAGTCCTCTTCCCTACTGTACCTTTATGATCTGATTGTCGTCATTTTATGTTCTTGTCCTCGTTTGCCCTTACACATTTAAAGCGCCATGGAAACTAATGGAGTTATATAAATAATAGATTCAGCTATGTTATGTGGTTGTGTTTTCAGGTCTGTGAACTTGCCACTGTGAAGCGTCCTCAAGAGCGAGGATACATGCTCCAACGCTGGCACGATAATGGAGGAGTGTTGATTATCGGCTATGAAATGTATCGAAACCTCACTCAAGGAAGGAATGTTAAGAGCAAAAAGCTGAAGGAAATTTACCAGAAGACCCTAGTTGATCCTGGTAAGGTTTTCTTCCAATAAGCCATGTATATTCTATCAGGATGTACCCTCTGCAGGCAGATACAGATTAACGTTTGTGTGCCCCTCACCATCCTTTCCTTTCCATAAAAGACTGATTAAGAAATCCACCATGAGTCTTGTCTGGCTTTGATCTCTCACGCTACTTGACAGCTGATATAACTGGGCAAGTCCATGAGCAGAATGGTCTTCTATGAAGAAGACTTGATTGTGAAGCCAGTGCAATCAGCAGCTAATGAGTTATGGGGACAAGAATGTATTTCAAAAAGTTACACAAATAATTGCAGCAAACATCTGTGTCGTGCACACTTGTCCGTGGTTACTTGGTGGTCTCGTAAAAAAAATAGTTTAGCTATTCGGCATCGACCAAGACTACATTACCATGTACACTCTCTGACACAAGGTATGTCGCTTATCCATGTTATGTAAATAAAAGCTTATAACCTGACATTAAATTCATCCATTGGTTGTAGAAATTACTCTTTTGAAAGCTGAAACCTTTCGAAATTTAGTTTAGGTTAAGAAAATAAATTGGCATCAATGCTGAAACATTAATCATTTAATGAACACAGAATGGTCAGATTTTAGCCAGACAAACGTTTAGTCGCCTGGTCATATAATGTACCCAATCCTAGTTTACATCCTCACCGGTGCTCTGTAAATGATTGGTTAATTAGTGGGTGTGTCTAAAAAGGAACCCAGCACCCCAGACCTTCACTTGAACTGCAACTTGAGCTCTGACGACATGCCAAAAATCCACCCTGCGACCAAAGCCTTGATTATCAAAAGGCTGAAGACCAGATCCACTGCAGAGGTAGCTGGCACCTTTTAATGTGCCTCAGCGTCAAGTACAAAGAATTAAAAAAAGATTTGAAGAGACTGGAGATGTGTTTGACAAACCCAGGTCCGGCAGACCCCACAAGACAACTGCTCAGGAGGAACGTTTGTTGGATAGAAAATCCAAAGCTTGCCCCTCTTCCACTGCAGCAGAGCTCCAACAGACTTGGTCACCTGAAGTCCCAGTGTCAACTAGAACAGTTTGTAGGATTCTGTCTCGAAATGGCCTCCATGGTCGAATCAGTGCCCAGAAGCTAGTACTAAACAAAAGGCAAATAAAAAAAGTGTGGCATTTGCAAAGTCCCACAGCCTGCTAAACAGATGGACTCTGGAAAAGTGGCAGAAGGTGGATTTCTCTGATGAATCTTGAGTAGAATTACACCACAACCGCTGCAAATATTGCAGGAGACCTACTGGAGCCTGCATGGATCCAAAATACACCCAGAAAACAGTTACATTTGGTGGTTGAAAGATCATGGTCTTGGGTTACATTCAGTATGGGGGTGTGCGAAACATTTGCAAGGTGGAAGGCAATATCAATAGCCTAAAATATCAAGAAGTATTAAAGAGGACCTGTCACCCCCTTGCTGCATGGCAATCTAAATGCAGTACTGAATGCAGCATGTCTGCTGCATTCAGGGAAGGGGTCCCCTATGTGTCTGTGTGCGGTGTACCCTGAGATAAAACCTCAGTAAAACTCACTATTAGAAGCCATGAGGGCATTCCCTGGTGCAGAAGGCAGCTCATTTGACGGGGGCCATTCCCTCCCCCTCTGCCTCTCTGTGCTGATTTTGCTGTGCCAGCTTTGCCCTCCTCCTCTGTGTCACTCATCCTGCCACACATAGCATGCAAATCATTTGTCCTGACGTCAGCTCCAGACTGCTGCCCTGCTGTCTGAACAAAGCATAAACAGCACAGCAGGAGGCGGCACAGAGGGGGAGAGAATGGCCCCCGTCAATCGAACTGGCTCCTGCACCAGGGACTGCACTCATGGCTTCTAACAGTGAGTTTTACAAAGGCTATATCTAGGGGTACTCAGCACACAGACACATGGGGGACCCCTTCCCTGAATGCAGCAGACATGTTGCATTCTGTGCTGCATTTAGATTGCCATGCAGCAGGGGGTGACAGGTCCTCTCTAACTACCTCCTATATTCCAAATCCTAAAAGGGGTCAAATTCTGCAGCAGGGATGGTGCTCCATCTCGTACATCCATCTGTACAACAAAGTTCCTCCAGGAAAAAAGATCAAGGTGCTCAAGGACTGGCCAGCCCAGTCACCAGACATGAACATCATTGAGCATGTTTGGGGTAGGATGAAAGAGGAAGCTTGGAAGACGAAACCAAAGAATCTAGATGAACTCTGGGAGGCATGTAAGACTGCATTCTTTGCTATTCCTGATGACTTCATTAATAAATTGTATGAATCATTGTTGAAACGCATGGATGCATGCCTTCAAGCTCATGGAAGTCACACAAAATATTAACTATGACTCTAATAGCACCACGACTTCATTCACCAATGTTATGAAACCTATATTTGTATTTTAAGTTAATTATTTCTTTGAAAATAACTTTACTTTGTGTGGGCGACAAAACGTTTGTCTTGCCGAAATCTGACCATTCTGATCAATGTTTCAGCATTGATGCCAATTTATTTTCTTAACTTAAACCACAGTTCGGAGGGTTTCAGCTTTCAAAAGAGTACTTTACGGTATACAACCAATGGATGAATTTAACATCAGGTTGCAAGCTTTTATTTACATAACATGGTGTGGGGCAGCCGGGATTGCAAGTCAGGAAACACGTTGAGCCCGGTAGTAGTTCAAACAGGACCCGGTTTCATTGCTGATACACGCACAGCTGTGGCACAAGCTGCCAAAATCTGGGTCGCAGCCGGGTACACAGGATACATTTCACATAAAGTAACCCGGGTCCTTCAGGTTATGGGCGCCTGGTATAGGTACCCCGAGCTCCCAGCCCTCCTGGGCTAGACCGTGTTAGTATAGCACACGGTCCCCTGGAACTCTAGACCTCTCCAGTCTATCTCTGCTGCTCCTGCAGCTTAGGTAAAAACTGAGTAAAAGGGACCCCGCCCTAGCTCCTAACCAGGCTTTTAACTCCATGTCTCCTTCAGGGACCTTGCAAGACCCGGAGTGGAGGGAGCAGACCCGTCCCTCTCTCACACCCTTTACAGGGCTCAATATGTGACAGTGCACATTCTGGGGGAGACATAGCGCCCCTCGCATATGATCCCCCGCACTGTCTCACAATTGATAAGCAACAAAACTTCTCTCAGGAAGTGTACATACCAAGTTGGCCTAAGGCTACATTCAGACAGTTAGATTTTTTTTTTTTTTTTAAATCCATTTTTTTATCCATTTTTTTGCAGTGCACTGCAGAAAATGGATCACTCAAATGACCTCCCAGCAAAGTGTATGGGTTTTCATTTTTGCCATTCACACAGGACACTTGTAAAGTGATCTGTTTTTTTCAAATTGAGTGCTCCGTTTTAGAAAAAAAGTTGTCTGGTGTTTTTCAGAACTGCTTTTCCCATAAAGTTAGAGTAGATAGATAGAGAGATAGATAGATAGAAAATCAGATTGATAAATAGATAGGACAGATAGGTAGAACAGATAGATGGTAGAATAGCTAAGTCAGGCTTAACAATCCCCCACTGCTACTTCCTGGGCTGCCCATTAAACTATTTGCATATCCACTGTCTGGCAAACAGCCAATAACACTGTAAGAGCCTCTGTGATTGGCTGTTGTAGTCAGACTGCATTTCCTCAATCTGGACGGTGATTCTGCTTGGTAGCCATTCACATTAGTGTATGGCAACCAATCTGCAGTCATACGGTGTTAAATAATTTAAAAACAATGCATGGGGCTTCGCAATATTTTTGTCTGGACCGATGAAAGCAGACAGCTGTGAGCTACCACCCTCAGCTGCCTAAGTTTACCTTGTCTGGCAAAAAAGAGTGTTGGCTCTGCCCTATTTTTAATTGCCAGTCAAGGTAAAATTCGGCAGCTGAGGTCTGGTATTCTCAGCGGGATGATGACCCATTGTTCCCCCATGCTAAAGAATAGCTGCCTGCAAGCGCCCCTGAAAATTGCGCATTTACTAGAAGCGCCATTTCCAGGCACTTCCCCGGGCCTTGGTGGCGGGTGGAATGCTGGGTAATAAGGAGTTAATACCAGCTTTGTTTTACCAGCTGGTATTAAGCCCTGAGTTTCTTAATGTCAGGCCAAGTTTGACCCGTCCATTAACCATCTCCAAAAAGGGTTAAAGATACAACAAAGAGAAAAAATAATTTATTATAAATAGTAACACAGACACACTAAGACGCCACCTTTATTACTCCCTCACCACTCTCATAGCATCCATGATCCTCGTCTTCTCTCTTCTTCAACAGATGCAGCTCTGCTATATCAAAGAGCATAGGAGGGAAGAACGCTTCCGCTCCCCGAGCCCTCTGATCACTGAATGAGTGAGCAGAGACCGCAGCGTGGTAAGCGGTGACGTTGCCCTAGTAAAGATACTTTTCTGGTCATCATAATGGGAGACCCAGACAATGGGGTTTAGGGCTCCGCCCTCCGGAGGTCACACTAGGTACTACAAGTTTGTAGACACCGCCTCCTCCGCATATAAACCCCCACCGTAGGAGAAATCCTCAGTTTTAAACTTAGTGTGCTCGGAGGATCACGCTTTGCTTGCACTTCACTGCATTCTCACAGCTTACGTGATGGCGTATGAAGACAAGGTAATTGGTCCCGGTCGGGACCCTCGACAGTCTCCCCGCTCACCCTTTGTGGAACACGCTGGTGGAGGTACCGGAGGGCTTTTAGCCTGGACACTTAGCTGTTCTCCCGGTACGCTGTCGTGCTTTCCCCTTTCCATCCCTCTGTGGAGGCTCTGGATAGGGGGAGCCTGGAGCCTTGCACAGCTCCGCTCCGTCCGAGGCCTCCCTAAATGGTGCTTACAGACCGGACGGAGCCAGCCCAGTCCGAGGCCTCCCATTATGGTGCTTACATTCCGGACTGGTGCTGTACCCCCGTCCGAGGCCTCCCTAAAGGTGCTTACAGACCGGACCGGCACTGAGGCCCCTTGTGGTCTCATGTGTGCCTGGGGGTAGTGTCTGTCACTTGGTGGCATGGCACTCAGACCGCGCGGTTACCCTCGGGTCCGCGGTTCTGATAGTGTACCCTGTGCTGGGGTCACTCTGGCTGACCGCCCTGTGTGTCACAGGGGCTGAAGCTGAAGGCTGCTGCTGTTTGTTTTGTGCGGGCAGTCTGTGTGTGTGTATGTGTATTACTTCACACTCTTTCCCGCGCTGCGGGCTCTGGCACCTCCATTGCTGAGGCAGCCTGGAGGGGGAGGAAGCAGCTCTTGTGATGACTCACTGATGGGCGTGTTTTTTGTGTTCTCCCGCGTGTTCCTGGCCACGCCTACGTATTCACAGTCGGCGGCCATCTTCTCCCTCACTTCCCGGCTGGGATCTGGCTGCAGCGTGTGTCTGCACTCTCAGGGAGACCGGAACTCGCGGAGGTCACACAATTACACCGCTTCCTCCTACCGCTCCTAGCGGTCGGTAAGCCACCGGGTTCCCCGGTTTGTTTTACAACTTGGCTTATTCCCCTACTGTGGAGATGTCCTCAGTAAGGAAGCATGCTGCTAAGGCAGCAGATGTCACCATTACCTGCGCTACATGCAACGGTTCACTGGTGGAGGGGTCCTGCAATAATTGCGGGCGCCCAGAGACCCAGACAGTTACTGCAGAGTCAGGATCTGCGGGTCTGTACCCTGAGGCTCGGCTGATCCCAGGGACATGGGAAACGCAGAGTAAGATAAATGAGTCTCTGCTGGCCCAGATGTCCTCCATGTCGCAATCCCTGGAGGCTCTTCATAGGAGGCTGGAAAACCCAGCTACTCCTCCTAGTTACCCCCGGGTGTCTCTTACTTCTACTGTGAGACCCCCTAAGCGAGCTCGTGAGGCCTCTCCAGAGCTCCAGGCTCCCTCTGAGGAGGAGCGTTCCTCTGATGGTGAGGAAGATGATGGGGGTTCTACTCTTGGGTCTGTCTCTGAATCTCCAGATGGGGTTGAGGATCTGGTGTCCTCCATCAATGAGACTTTACGTCTGGTCACTCCTCCCGAGGAGGTGACTGTGCACCCCAAGGAGGTCTATCAATGGCTGCGGCCGGAGGCTAGACCAAGTGGAGCCTTTATGGACCACACTAATTTTGGAAGGGTGATTAGAACACCCAGGTTACATCCTGGGCGGCGTTATGTCCGTAAAGCCAAGGACCTTCGCTTTCCCTTTCCTCAGGAGGTGCTTCAGGAGTGGTCGCAGTCCCCAAAGGTGGATGCTTCCATGACCAGGATTGCTGCACGTTCCTTATTTTCTGCCTCTGATAGCTCCTCATTGAAGGATGCTACGGATAGACAGGTTGAGCAACTCGCCAAGTCATCCTACGAGGCTGTGGGCTCTTCATTTGCCCCTAATTTTGCCACGGTCTGGACCCTACAGGCGATTACCTCCTGCTTGGATGGTATCTCTGACCTAGCTAGGTCCAGCCCAGAGGTCCTGGCGCTTACCGACAGGGCGAAGGCTTACGCGGATTACGCCAGGACGGCAACTTTGGAAACTGCCACTCGCTCGGCTGTGGCTTCCGCCAATGCTATAGCGATCCGCAGGTTATTGTGGCTGCGTCTTTGGGACTCAGATGCCACGTCTAAGAAGATTTTGCAAAATCTTCCATTTTCTGGTGACAGGCTCTTTGGCACCGAGCTGGACAAGCTGATTAAGGATTCTGCTGAGTCTAAGATACCGCAGAATAAGCCTAAGCCACGGTATACCGTGAAAAGGAACCCAAAGCAGTGGTCCTTTCGCCCCAGCTCGCAGTCATCAGCAACGTCCACTCGCACGGACCGTGGGGCAAGCCCTCTACCCAGTGGCGCGGCAAAGGTCGCCAAAAGAAGCCGGCAGGGGCAGCAGCTGCCACCCCCAAACCCGCTTCGGCATGACTCGCTCCTTCATCCTGTCTCCCCACAGGTGGGGGGCCGCCTGTCTCTCTTTCAGGACAGGTGGCTACTCCACGTCCAAGACCAGTGGGTCCGAGACGTAGTCTCAAGAGGCTACAGGATAGAGCTGACGTCACAGCCGGTACACCGATTCCATCGGTCTGTCCCTTCCCCAGACAAGGCTCTGGCTTTTCACCTGGTGTTGGAGGGTCTCCGCAGAGACGGAGTGGTGGTCCCAGTGCCCACGGGAGAGAGGTTCAGGGGTTTTTACTCCAACCTCTTTATCGTCCCAAAGAAGGACGGCTCTTTCCGTCCGGTTCTGGACCTAAAGTTGTTCAACCGTCACGTGTTGGTTCGGAAGTTCCGTATGGAATCCCTGCGCTCCGTGATCGCGGCGGTGTCACAGGGGGATTTCCTAGCGTCCATCGATATCAGGGACGCTTACCTTCACGTTCCCATTGCACCAGCTCATCAGCGCTGGCTGAGATTTGCAGTGGGGGAAGAACACTTCCAATTTGTGGCACTGCCGTTCGGGCTAGCCTCGGCACCGCGAGTGTTCACAAAGGTGATGGCCTCCATGATGGCTCTCCTGCATGTGCAAGGACACGCCGTCATTCCCTATTTAGACGACCTGCTGGTCAGGGCGCCATCGGAAGACCTTTGTCGGGTGAGCCTGGAGGCGACCATGAAGTCTCTGGAACAGTTCGGGTGGCTTCTCAACATTCCAAAGTCGACCCTGGTCCCGACCCAGTCATTGACATATCTGGGCATGGACTTCCACACAGACTCAGCCCTGGTGTCCCTACCTCAAGCCAAACAGCTTGCGATCCAGTCAGGAGTACAGACGGTTCTTCTGTCACCACAATCTTCCCTACGGGGATTGATGAAGCTGGTGGGACGCATGGTGGCGGCGATAGAGGCGGTGCCTTTCGCGCAGTTTCGCCTCCGACCTCTCCAGCTGGAGATTCTTCGCCGATGGGACAAAAGGACGATCTCTCTGAATCGGCTAGTGACGCTGTCACAATCGACCAGGGACTCCCTGCAGTGGTGGCTCCTGCCACATCACCTGTCACGGGGTCGATCCTTCCTAAAACCGTCATGGTTAGTGGTGACCACCGACGCCAGTCTGAAGGGCTGGGGGGCGGTGTTCTTACACCACAGGGCTCAAGGCCTCTGGACTCAGTCGGAGTCGGCGTTGCAGATCAACGTACTGGAGATCAAGGCGGTCTATCTGGCGCTCCTAGCGTTTCAGACCTTCCTGTCAGGACGGCCCATTCGGGTACAATCCGACAATGCGACGGCCGTCGCCTACATAAATCATCAGGGAGGGACCAGAAGCGCTCAGGCCCTCGCTGAAGTCCACCGCATTCTAGCATGGGTGGAGGAAAACGGCTGCCTGATCTCCGCAGTACACATCCCAGGGGTCGAGAACTGGGAGGCCGACTACCTGAGCCGACAGGGGATGGACGCCGGAGAGTGGTCCCTGCATCCAGAAGTCTTCCGGGACATCTGTGGGAGATGGGGCGTTCCGGACGTGGATCTGATGGCCTCACGGCTGAATCATCAGGTGCCACAATACATGGCGCGGTCTTGGGATCCTCAGTCTCTGGGGGCGGATGCCCTGATCCTGAGTTGGTCCAGCTTCCAGCTGCCATATGTGTTCCCGCCTCTGGCTCTAATTCCCAGGGTTCTGTGGAAAATCAGGACAGAATGCAACAGAGCCATTCTGGTGGCTCCAGATTGGCCCAGGAGGTCCTGGTACCCGGACCTGTGGCAACTGTCAGGCGGACACCGGTGGGCTCTCCCAGAACGCGCAGATCTACTCGCGCAAGGCCCGTTCTTCCACCTCAATTCCAGGGCCCTCAGATTGACTGCATGGCTCTTGAGGCCTGGCTGCTGACATCCAGGGGTTTCTCTCCTGCGGTTGTTGCCACAATGAACCGGGCAAGGAAACCTGTCTCCAGGAAGATATACCACAGAACGTGGAAAATCTTTTTCTCCTGGTGTGCCTCTGGTGGTCGCTCACCGTGGCCTTTGTCCATCCCGACATTGCTGGCTTTCCTACAGTCGGGTTTGGAGTTGGGATTATTCCTTGGCTCTCTGAAAGGTCAAGTTTCGGCACTTTCAGTGCTGTTTGACAGGCGATTGGCGCTTCTCCCGAAGGTCCGTCATTTTCTGCAGGGGGTGTCTCGGGTGGTTCCGCCTTACAGGCGACCTCTGGACCCTTGGGACCTCAACATGGTCCTGGCGGCGCTGCAGAAACCGCCGTTTGAGCCTCTGAGAGACATCTCTCTCTCTCGTCTGTCCCAGAAAGTGGTCTTTCTGGTGGCGATTACGTCTCTGAGGAGGGTCTCAGAATTGGCTGCACTTTCGTGCAAGTCACCCTTTCTGGTGATTCACCAAGACAAGGTGGTGTTGCGTCCACGGCCTGAATTCTTGCCGAAGGTGGTTTCCACTTTCCACCTAAACCAGGAGATTGTTCTCCCATCATTTTGCCCCGCTCCCGTTCATCAGGTTGAGCGCGACCTCCATACTCTGGATCTCGTGAGAGCTGTACGCATTTATGTGTCCAGGACCGCCTCCTTTCGGAGTTCGGATTCCTTATTTGTCCTCACGATGGGTCGCTGTAAGGGGTCCGCGGCTTCGAAGTCAACCTTGGCCAGGTGGATCAAGGCTCCCATTCAAGAGGCATACCGGTCTTCTGGCTTGCCTCTCCCGGTGGGGTTGAAGGCACACTCTACAAGAGCTGTTGGTGCCTCATGGGCCTTGCGACATCGAGCATCTGCTCTCCAGGTGTGTCAGGCGGCCACTTGGTCCAGCCTGCACACTTTCTCAAAGCACTATATGGTGCATGCCCATGCCTCTGCGGATGCAAGTTTGGGCAGGCGGGTCCTCCAGGCGGCGGTTGCCCACCTTTAAGGGGGTCCGTGTATTATCCGTCTTGTTGAGGAACTCTTCCCGCCCTGGGGTATTGCTTTAGGACATCCCCATTGTCTGGGTCTCCCATTATGATGACCAGAAAAAAGAGAATTTTGTTTACGTACCGTAAATTCTTTTTTCTTTAATCATCAATGGGAGACCCAGCACCCACCCAGTTGTTCCGTTGCATGTTTGCATTTAATCTGTTCTCTGTTGAGACAGTGTTTCTCGGGTTGTTCAACCGTCTGGGCACGGCATTCTTCCCGATGTTTCGGGTGTGGTTAATTTTCTCCTCGCAGCTTATAGACTAAACTGAGGATTTCTCCTACGGTGGGGGTTTATATGCGGAGGAGGCGGTGTCTACAAACTTGTAGTACCTAGTGTGACCTCCGGAGGGCGGAGCCCTAAACCCCATTGTCTGGGTCTCCCATTGATGATTAAAGAAAAAAGAATTTACGGTACGTAAACAAAATTCTCTTTTTTTACTTTCTTATAGAATTTGGACCCGGTGCTCACTATACATTAGAGTATTTAAGGTAAATACTGCACCAAACTCTTTCCACACAAAAAATTCTCTTTATTTTCTATTGTTAAAAATCACAGTAAAAGGCTGCCTTCACATTTGCGTTCCCCTCCGCAGCGTTCTGCGGAGGGGATCCACAATGTGACCACAGCACCGCAAGCCC